>JAVIWB010003107.1:0-419439 GCA_031893035.1 Dermolepida albohirtum
TCTTAAAAAAATAAAGGAATTCCTTTTGCGATTGTACGTTGGATCAAATACAACACCAATCGATTGTATTCATCGATTTGTGAGATACATAGTATAAATAATCGATAAATTACACTGCTTGTAGAGAAGGACGTCCATCTTGATTTATGGGTTTTTTATTTTCACGAAATGGAATTAATCTTGGTTAAGCGATCCTCGAGTTATTTGAGTAATAATGAGTGTTTGTATTACTTGTATCTAATTGGAGTTTTGTTTCTTTTTTTACGTTACGTGTAGGGTCCTTAGAAGCAGCGCGAATTGTTTTTTGGTGTTGCCTAGAACGGACAAATGTTTCCAAGCCAGAAGAAGTTAGATGGTAACTTAAAAATACAGGTCGGAACTCAATGTAATAGTATGACTAATAACTTGTAATAAGTAACTGAATAGTGAAAAGAAATTAATTAATTAATATTTACAAAATCATATTTTTTTTTCATTTTTCTTATTGTAAATGGAAGCTACTCAATGTATGAACTTGTTAAATATCCATCTTGTATGAATCGGTTATACGTAACCTTATTATTATTATTGCGCACTTCTTCTGTACCAGCGTCAGTCTCGTTATTTAATAGCCACACCTCGTATATTAGATTGTTATCAATTACGATATTATTGAAAATATTTTTTAATGAAAACAGTTATATCATAACACTTCATGTTATTTATTGAAACAGAAGAGAATAGAACAATTAAAGAGCGAAAGGGCGGAAGCAATTCAGAAAATAGTCTGAAAATTTTTCGAAAAACACTGCCGGCATGATTTTATTTACTAAATTAAATCCCCAAATCGACATTGAATCAATCAAATACTCCGCTGTAGCGATAAATTAGCGAACCAGTTAGGATTATGTTATGAAATATTTAATATCGAAATCAAATGGGAAACGCGCTATAAAATTCAGTATAATTAACGCGCTGTGGTTTATATATGTTTATAAACCCAGCAATTAAACGAGAATTATTCTCTGGTGGTCATCCCTCGTCAGAACGAAACATGGCTTTTTTAACCATTAAAAAATCATTAATTTAAACTCAACACACACGTTGGTATACACTCAACAGCGCTGAGTAATTTTGTGATTATTATTAATGATCATGTTTAGAAATTAAATGTACCTAACCCAACGTAACTTGAGTATTTACTTACTCATAAGTTCTTATGTGTCTTATGTATATCGGTAATACTTCGCTTTTATAAATTCGAAAATTTTCATTTTATACGAGGTATGGCAATTAAATAATGAGACTTCGCTCCTTCACTTGCGCAGGCGCATCGGGCGAGGCTGTAATTGGAATGTCATTGATCTTAATACTTCCAAAGCAACAACCCGCAGTTTCGTTTCCCTGTCTGTTTTAATTTACTTTCGAGCTTTAATTGTAGAGGACATCATTACTTAGTAGTGCCGTGATAATGGTTGACATAAAAATCGAGCAGCGAATTAACCTGAAATTTCTTGTCAAATTAAAAAAAAATCGCCCACAGAATGTTTACAATAGGAGATGTTTGGTTTTATCACGTGCACCAGTTTTTTAATGACACGAATGGTTTTTCTAAAGTCGGGAAGTGGTCCAAAGATGACGAACGTCCTGGCTGGTCGACCTGTGATTGCAAGAATTGAAGAGAAAGTTCAGAACATTAATGAAATTGTGCGGTAAGACCGACATTTGAGCATTCGGATGATTGCCTATATCATAAACATTAACAAAAAAAACAGTAAGATACATTTTGCATGATGAATTAAACATGGCAAAAGTTTGTGCAGAAATGGTGCCTATCTGTGAAGTAGTTTTTAGCGGACAAACACATCGTTGTGTTTGATGATCCTCCGTATTCGCCAGATCTCACGCTATGTGACTTCTACCAGTTTCCAAAAGCGAAAAGGGCATAAATGGAACACATTTTCAGTCTGTTGAACATGTAAAAGAAAAAAAACCGGAAGAGTTGTTTAAGAGGCTGACAAGTGAACTACAGCATCGTTTTGAACAATGGAAGGTACATATACAACGGTGTACAGATAGGGTAGAAGAGTATGTTGAAGGAGATAAAAGTTAAATATAACATTTCTTAAACTAGTTTCGTTATTTAATTGTCACACCTCGTATGTAACACATGTAAAGATTTTTATATCAGTCAATGTAAGATAAGGCTTGCACGATGCTCTATAGAAGATTGAAAAATCTGAGGAGTTTGTGGTTGGTATCGGTTATCGATCGAGCAATTATGTACCAGTATATTGGAAACGTGAAAGAAGGATGATATTCGAGCTGCTGCTTACTATATTAGAGGTCTTTATCTAGGAAGATAACACAAGACATCACATGATGATAGGACCTATCTACCATCTTGCCACTATTGGTGGGGAACTCTGAAACCATTCACTTTAGTGTTGTCTATTGAAATATAGACAGACTCATTTATTTTTTTAGACTGAATTGGGTTTTCTGGTGTTTACATTTATTGATATTGTCATTAGTAAAATGCAATAGAATATTTATTTATTTATACAGAAAATACGCACACTTTTTGTATTTATGTTAGGCACTAGTTTCTAAACTATCATTCTTTTATTTCAAAACTAAAAAAAAAAACTTCAACCTGGCATCAAGAATTTCAATTCTTAGTATTGCCAAGCTGAAAGATTAATTCTAAAAATTGATTTCGTACAGCTGTTTGCGAATAATCCCTTCGCATAACAGTACTTCTTCTTTCATTAAATCCGACCCCATTCGACGCCGTCATAACAGAATATAACGTGTTACATTGTCATTTACCATATCATTAGTGCTAACGACATCATTAACGGCGTGTCAGGAGTTTAAGTGCTGTGCATTTGGAGGGGAAATTTCGCGGATATCAATCATAATTAGCAATACACCCGTACAATACAGGAGTTCGAGAAATCGTCGGCACCGAGCGAACTATTCAAGACGGAAATACTAAAGGGGAAAAGGGGTCCGGTCAGACGGGCTCGAGACGCCTAATTGTTCCAGTACCCCACGTATTAATTAAGTGCCAGAAGCTTTGTGGTGAAATTGACGAAAGCTGACCTTTGTCTCTCTCTCTGTATTTGTTTCATTAGGGCTATCTCGGCATTATCGCGACATAGATACGGTTTGTTAGTAATTACGTTAATAGCTGTCGTTGCAACGTGCGGAATGCTGATTCGTTTCGTGGCGATTAGTTCTTTGCTTAGTACTGGACATGGAATGTAATTACCTTAGATGTTTCTATGTGAATTGATGTTCCTTTCTCTTATATCGTCTTTGTTACTGCATTAGGTCAAATGTCAATAAGCATAATTTTTTAGGGGCGTTAGTTGCTCGTATTTGTTCAAATTAGTAGCTGTTAGGGTTAAAATGTTAATAAATAAAGTATTATAGTCAAAAAAGACAAAAAAAACTTTTATCACATCAATGCTCGTGCTATGTATACATATTTCGACAATTAAGTTGTCATCATCAGCAGATTACACAGGGTAACAAAATGAAAAAAAAATTTGGTGCCGGAAATCTAACATCTGATTTTAGATGCTTTTAATGTGCTGATTCCAAAAATGCCACCAGATTTTTTCTATCAGCTCTAGTTTTTGAGATACAGGTTACAGGTTAATTGATATTTTTTTCTGATAAAGGACAACAAATAAAGAGATATACAAATTATTATACAAAATATCCTTGTTTTTTGTGCCTTCGGGACAGCAGAGATAAAAATGAGCACTGGGTTAAAAAAAATGGCCTTCAAGAGATGTCATGATTCAAGGAAAACAAAACGTGATCAACGAACCTTTGGTTGCCAGAGAAAAAGTCTTACTTCCGCCCTTGCATATCAAGCTAGGCTTAATGAAGCAATTTGTGAAGGCTTTAAATCGAGATAGAAATTGTTTTGGGCATTTATCACGTAAATTTCCTGGCATTAGCACGGAAAAACTAAAAGCTGGTATATTTGATGGTCCTCAAAAAAGGCAACTTGTTAAAGATCCACAATTCACCACATCAATGAACGAGACTGAATCTAACGCTTGGTGTTCATTTGTTCAAGTAGTACAAAATTTTCTTGGCAATCATAAAGCAGAGAATTACGTAGAATTAGTGGAAACTATGCTTTCAAATTTTAATATTCTCGGTTGTAACATGAGTATAAAAGTTCACTACCTCCACAGCCACCTAGATCGTTTTCCAGAAAACTTAGGTGATTGTAGTGAAGAACAGGGGGAAAGATTCCATCAGGATATTAAAACTATGGAAGATCGTTATCAAGGACGATGGGATAGCCACATGATGGCGGACTACTGCTGGAGCCTTCAGCGGGACTGCCCTAGTAAACTCCATTCTAGAAAGTCGTATAAAAGAAAATTTTTATGTGATTAGTGACTAATGTAATTATGTAAATTACGTTTTTGCAATAAATACTTAAATCCATGTGTCTTTGTTTTTTTAACTGTCAATAGTAATATTATATATTATAACAGTTATAACGTAAAATATATACATAATTTTTTAAAAAAATCTGAAAAACTAGATCTGATAGACCAAATCTGAGAACTTTCTTACATTCTGCATCTAAAAATTACCCAGGAACAGTTAAAAAATCGTAGGCACCAAAATGTGTGTTGGCCTGTGTTATTAATCTCAGTGTCGGTAATGCTTCCCCTTAAAACCAAAACACGCAATGAAGTTTACAAGGCATCAATAAGCCAACATTTCTTAGTTCTCATATCTAATACTAATATACGTCACCACAATCAGTTACGGACATTTTTAACGGTCATGTCTCCCAGAAACTCAGAGGTCAGAATATAGTATCGGACCCCGATCCGCATTGACCACATGGTTTGTATTTTTCACAGTAAAGATGTTCTCGTAACTGTCGAATTCAGGGTAATTGTTTATATTCTTGATTGAATGTAGACAATTTGCAATTACGTTATGGTTATTTTCTAACAGATGTTTCTCTAATCTGGATGTCTTAGGTTATTAAATTGAATATGCGAGATTTGTTCTTTATACCGGGTATCCTATTGTCCATTTAATTTGACCTATATATTTTTTATTACATATTTGTTTCATATACCCCGGTTTTCTAACTGAACTCGCCTTTATGGATTTTACAGCGTTTCTGGACCGAAATGCAACTTGAAACCCGCGTTTTTTAAAAACCTTTTCTAATTTTTTTATAACTCGGTTAAACGGTAAGCATATAAATTGCGTATCGCTTTTGTTTTGAGGTGACAAGAGAGTGATATCATGAACTGTCTTTTTTAAGCTAACTTTTATAATTAATCTCATGATTATTTCCGAATCAAAACCATTGTAACTCACGATGTTTTTAATAGAATTTAAACTTTTGCTCATATTTTTAATGAGAAATTTAGCAAACGATTAATAAGAAAGTTGAAAGAAGCTATTTTTTGATATACGAGGGTGGTCCCAGAAGTACCCGACCCAACAAAGAAAACACAAAAATTTTGAAAAAAAATATATTTATTTTTCGACATAATCTCCTTTCAGCTCTGTACACTTTTCTCAGCGATGTTCAATGAGTTCGATACCCTTTTCATAATAAGAACGGTCTTACTCCTCAAAATAGCCATTAACTGCCGACATCACTTCTTCATCGTTGGAAAATCGTTAACCACTGAGTCATTTTTTCAAGTTTTGGAACAGAAAATAATCCGAGGGGACTAAATCTGGCGAATAGGGTGCATGAGGTAGCAATTCAAACTTTAATTAATTAATTTTGGCCATTGCAATAACGGATTTGTGAGCTAGTGCATCGTCTTGATAAAACAACACTTTCTTCTTAGCCAAATGCGGCCATTTTTGCATGTTTTCTTCCCTCAAGCGTTGCAATAGGTTCGCATAATACTTGCCGTTGATAGTTTTTCCCTTTTTCAAGATAGTCAATGAAAATTATACCACGCGCATCCCACAAAACCGATACCATGACTTTTTCTGCAGATGAAACGGTTTTCGTTTTCTTTAGAGCCGGTTCCCCTTTTGAGTGCATTGTTTTGATTGTTCTTTTGTCTCAGGTGTGAAGTGATGGATCCATGGTCATGAAAGGCTGCAAAAGTTCTGTTTTGAAACTTCGCTAAACACTCAATTGAAATATCTTCACGACAATGTTTTTGCTCGAGTGTGAGCAAACGCAGCACCTATCTTGCACACAGCTTTCTCATGTCCAAATTTTCAGATAATATGCAATGTACCGCACTTTTTAAAATACCTACTGTGTCTGTTAGCTGGCGCACTTTCAGTCAACGATCATCCAGTACCGCTTTGTAGATTTTCTTCACCATTTCTGGAGTCATCACCTCATTTGATCGACCACTGCAATGCTCGTCTTGGCAGCTCGTACGGCCTCGTTTAAACTCTGCTACCCAATATTTCGCTGTTGTAAACGAAGGAGCAGACTCACCCAGAGTAGAATGCAGTTCAACTTTTATATCGGTTGGGCTGAGGTCTTTCAAATAAAAGTATTGTATCACGTAACAATAACCAATTCTCTCCATTTTTACAAGTTCACTGAAAACATTCATTATTGATGGTTGCCAAACAAATAACAAACAACGTGGCGTCTTCAAACTTGAAACGTATGCTTTGTAGATTGTGTACTTTTTAATATGGTGATATTTTTCAAACAACTACTGCCATCTCTTGGTCAGGCCGGGTATTTATGGGACCTCCCTCGTATGCTATGAATTGAGATCGCCGTGATAAACCTTTTAACATTGGTTTCTTTCCGAAAAATATCAATTAAAAAAAGTATGCCGTCATTGCTGTGCATTACACAACTGCGAAATAACTTTGTGCAATGAGCGAGTACAGAATTGCCTTTTAAATGGAGCTATAAAGAGAGAGGAATATTGCATTTAAAAAATAACTTATCTTCTTCACAATAATACGTATAATATGTAGATACCTAACAATATGCAGTTGTTTATTATTACTTTCTTTCACATAAGTTTTACGCATTCCGATAATCTGGTGTGTGCGCACAAAAATAATACGAAAACAGGGAATATTATGTTTCGTGTAATTCAATCTTGTGTAAAACACATTTAGAGAAAATTCCTGGCACGAACAAGAATTCATTATTGTAGAGTTTGAACGACAACGTCCACAAAAGTAACAATAATGAAGCCCATGAAAGGACAAGGAATGTTTCCTTATTATGTAAATATTTATGGGATATTTAAAGTATTTCCTAAGAATGTTTGTTAATTTAAGAAAGAGGAAATTTTAGATTACATAAATATCTTCGACAGTACAATAAAAACATGCAGATTAAAATAAGTACTAACATTTTGTAATTGAATGATTGATCTGAAAATTGCTTCACTAATTCTAATAATAATAATAATAATAATAATAATAATAACAATAATAATAAAAATAAGAAATAAGAATAATTAGTAATTTCCCATTCTGCGGGATATTTATTGTATTTTTTTAGTCTTCCAATAGGGACTTCCGAACTTTGACAATTGATAGCGGCCATATTGTTGAAGCTACATCTGTCGAATTGGCTGTCATTTATTGAGTCTGTTTTGCCAAATCACCGTGGACAGATATAGCGTTCAAAAACACGTGCAAATGATAAAATTGTTCTATGAAAATGGGTGTTCTGCTAGGGTAACGTTCCGCGCGCTTCGCTCGTTTTACGGTCGCCATAATCGTCTTACCGAGAGGCCTATTCGCAGCGTGATGGATAGATTTGAGTCCACTGGTTCAGTAAACAATGTACCACCACCCGTATGACAACGAAACGCAAGATATGAGGCAGTCGATTTCACGTCGCTCTCAAAAACTCGGCCTTACGCAGACCACAACTTGGAGAATTTTTGCTTCGTGACTTGGGCCTGCACCCGTGCGAAATTCAACTGATCCAAAAGCTGAAGGTAAATGACCATAGACAACGGCGGGTGTTCGCTGAATGGGCTCTGATGCAGTTGGAAATTGACCTTAATTTTCATTAAAAAATCATCTTCAGCTATGTAGCTCATTTCTGGATGAATGGGTGCGGCAACAAACAAAATTGTCGAATTTGGGACGATATAAATCCACATGAGATCCAAGAGCGTCAAATACATCCCGCAAAAGTCACTGTTTGGCATGGCTTTTGGACTGGCGGTGTCATCGGTTCATATTTCTTTGAGAACGACGTTGGCCAGGCCATCACCGTCAATGGCGAGCGCTATAGGTCGATGATTACCAACTTATTTTGGCTTGAATTGGATGATATGGACACCAACGACATGTGGTTTTAACGTGATGGCGCTACGTGCCACACAGCTCATGCCGCATTGGACATTCTGCACGAGCGATTTGAGGGCATGGTCATCTCACGTGAAGGTGATGTGAACTGGCCACTGAGATCGCGCAATCGTTCTGCTGACTTCTCCATCTATGTCTAAACCGATGTCTGTCTAGCGACGACAGGAGTTTTTGGGTGACCAAAGTGTAAAGGATAGCAAAATCAAGTTGAAGTATTATCTAAAATTGTTGCTTAGAGGTTTTTTTATCTATCATTGCATTAATAATTATCGCATGCGTTGATAATGTGCAGATTATTTTGTCCCTTCTTTCACGCATCATGAATTTATTAATAATCAATTGGCAATTTTGTTTTTATCACATTCAGACATTCATTGAATATCGGGAAATTTGTAATATACAGCACGCGATTTCTTTGAAGTATATCGAGACTATCTTTTAATGTTAGATGTCATTTATATTGAAATTTAGCTTAACACCACTTAAGACTCTACGATTATTGTGAACTGTGTATATATACGAGGGAGCGTTTCTATATTCGCGGAATGAGCGGGTTGTAGAGGGGTGAGTAGGCGCATTGGGGGCGTGGCCTGTGCAGCAACTCATGATTAGTATAAATACGAAGTTTCATTGTTATTAGACAGTTAGTCTTTGAGCTATCGTCAACCAAGTAACATAATCAGGAGTGAAAAGTGAAATATGGAAAAAATCGAATATCGTGCCGTTATAAAGTTCCTTACCAGGCAAGAAAAATCAGTCGCGACCATAATGAATGAGATGTCATTGGTTTACGGCGACTCTTGTCCAGGGAAAACCATGGTGTACAAGTGGCATAGTTTATTTAAACAAGGAAGGGAATCCCTTGAAGACGACCCGAGGCCGGGCAGGAGCATTGAGGTGACCATGGTTGGGGTATCCGATACAACAATTTTTAAAATCCTACACGATCATCTCGGCATGTGTAAGGTCAGCGCAAGATGGGTGCCGAGAATGCTCACGCCGCCGCAAAAACAACAGCGCGTAGAGTGTTCGCGTGCATTTTTGGACCTCTGTAATGAAGACAAGGATGGTGTATTGAGTGGAATTGTTACTGGAGATGAAACTTGGGTTCATCATTATGAACCTGAGTCCAAACAAGACTCCATGCAGTGGCATAAAAAGGGCACAGCACCTCCCAAGAAATTTAAAGTGTCACAATCAGCTGGGAAACTCATGGCAACGCTATTTTGGAACTCAGAAGGAATATTGTTGATTGATTATAAAGATAAAGGTGTTTCTATAACCGGAGAATATTACGCTTCAATATTAGAGCGACTAAAAGAAGCCATTAAAAAGACGGGGAAAATTGACAAAAGGTGTTCTGCTTTTGCACGACAACGCGCCCGTCCACAAGAGCCGCGTTGAGTTAGCTGCCCTGCATAAAGTGGGCTTCGAAATTGTGAATCACCCACCCTACAGCCCTGACCTGGCCCCGAGTGATTATTACCTGTTTCCGAAAATGAAAAAAGAGCTGCGGGGTAAAAAATTTACTGCCGATGATGAAGTCAAGGAGGCAGTTTCGGCGTATTTTGCAGATAAAGAGAAATCATTTTTTTATGAGGGTATAAATAAATTAA
The DNA here is from genome assembly GCA_031893035.1 of Dermolepida albohirtum. NCBI lineage: Eukaryota > Metazoa > Arthropoda > Insecta > Coleoptera > Scarabaeidae > Dermolepida > Dermolepida albohirtum. Next base: position 9,933 of record JAVIWB010003107.1, read on the forward strand.
TTGAAAGATGTGAAAAATGTATCCGTCTTGCAGGTGAATATATTGAAAAAGAAAAATAATTTGGTTTTTTTATTTCCACCCCTTGTCCCCCTTTACGCGAATATAAAAACGCTTCCTCGTATATAGGGGAATCAATTTGTTGTTGAAACACTTATGTTATCTGAGTGGAACATTAAAATATCGTCTCGCATGTGAAGTTACATCCACGGCGTTTGCTTAATATCAACCAATTGAGAACTTATGCTACTGAAACAGAGTAACAACGTAACAAGAATGAACATCAGCCTGACGAAAAGAGAAATAGAAGCAAGAACAAGAAGGAAAAGGAGGAGAGGGCGACCGAGAAAGGCATAGATACAGCAAATAAAAGAAATGAGAAAGTGAAAAGGATAATACTAAATGAAATGAAAATGCTAGCCAATAAAGAATAAACAGGAAAAATCTTATGCCCTTGTGGGACACAGAAACAACTGTTTCGAATTTCAAAAATAAGAAACCGTTGTTACAATAAACTTATAGAATTCGAAAAATATATCCTTTAACCCCTATTTTTATTAGGGTGAAACTCACCTGCCCCTCCATTATCTTTATGTACTATTGATATACTTCATGAAAAATAACTAAATCAAATGTCCCTTTTGGAACAAAAAGTTGGGAACTTTAATAGTCTAGTGGGACTATTTTTGGTGAGCTGTCATGTATGTAAATGAGGTATAACTAAGATATATTTACCTGTGCTGACAGTGTAATATATACCAGGGAAAAGTTGAAACAAATTAAAATCTGTTTAAATTATGTGTTTTTAAAAAAAAACAAAACATAAAGTATAGAATTTGCATAAAACGAATGCCCTCCTTCTTATTATTTAGTAACCTAACCTCGGCGTTAATTGAAATTATATGCGTGGGGAATATAATTTTATGAAAATGTCCGCCCATGCTTTATTGCGTTGAAAAAAATGTATTTTCAGCTAACTCAAATGTCATCGCTTTTTGGCTCTCTCTTGACGTTCACATTTAGTAAATTTAAAATTCAAATCACTTTTTTCAAAACATACTGTTGCTGTTGCTGATGAAACATCTGTTATATTTTTATATTTGCTTTGCGTTATATGTTTAAGTACAGGGTGTTTCAAAAAGAATATACGTATTTCGAATGCATATATTTATTAAATTTTAAGACATACGAATATGAAACTTTACACACATATTTACGAGCCTCTCAAGTTCAGATTACAGATGTTCAATGTGTCCTCCGTCAGCGACACGAACAATATCACTCAGGCACGCATGTCCTTCGTCACTGATGTTATGGCTGGATCCGGTTCTTCAACTCTTCCAGGTTCTGTGGGAGTGGTGGTACATAAACGTTGACATTAACGAAACCCTACAGGAAGAAATCACAGGGTGTCAAATCCGGTAACCGTGGAGCCCAGCTGAGACATGCTAAGTCACCAGCTCCTTGAGGACCAATAGAGAGGTAGAGTTTCATCAGATATTCACGCACTTGACGACTCCAGTGAGAGGGTGCTCCGTCTTGTTGAAAAATGAAGTTGTCTTCGTGCAGCCTCGGAAACAACCAGTTTTGTAACATAGCGAGATACTGCTGACCGTTAACCGTATGTCCATCAAAGAAGAATGGGCCGTAAACAAATGATCGGGATATCGCACAAAACACATTGATTTTAGGCGAATGTCGAACATGTTCAATGGTTGCATGTGGGTTTTGTAGACCCCAAATTCGAACATTGTGTTTATTTACCAGGCTACTAACATGGAAAATCGCTTCATCACTGAACACGATGCGTTGTACGAAAGTGTTGTCATTGTCAATAGCATCATGAATCTCGTTACAAAATACCACACGTTTCCGTTTGTCATCAGAACACAGAGCTTGTAACAACTGTACCTTGTAGGCTTCATAACCAACTGACGTCTCGAAACACGTCAAACTGTTGTTGTACGCAATTGTAACTCCCGACTGGCACGACGAGTTGATCTTGGAGGATTACGTTGAAAAGTAGTTTGAATTCGTGCAACATTTTCTTCGGAAACACGAGGGCGGCCAGGACACTTTCCTTTACATACATATCCTGTATCTACAAACTGTTGACACCATGTGCGAATGTTCCACCCATTCGGAGGATCAATTTGGTAGCTCAACCTGAAACGTCTTTGCACTATAATCACAGAATTGCACTTCGCAAACTCGAGAACACAAAATGATTTCTGCTGCGGAGTAGCCATTTTAAACATATGACGGTTACCTAGAAAAACAAGACAACTGACATCTAGCTTCTATTAAATAAACTAGACTATGTATTCGTTCCTCCAATAGCCGAGCCGAGGCGCAGCGATCGATAGCTTGGACAAAATAATTCTTTGTAATACCTATATTCTTTTTGAAACACGCTGTATATTACTGTTTATGAATAACTTTTCGAATATTCTAAATAGAAGATGTAATGTACCCAAACGAATAATATCTTTACTAATGATAGAAGAAAAAAGTAGGCCGGAAACCTGGAAATTCCAACGTGATTTGTTTGTGATGAAATTGAGATATTTGGTCGACATATTCGAATTTTTATATACATGAATCTCCAACTCCAAGGAATAAAGACACATATTTTTGATACGAGTGATAAAGTTAATGCTTTTTGTAAAACATTGGAATTGCGGAGCAGAAATATAAAGCGAGATAACCAAGAAATATTTGCAAATGTGGACGAATTTTTTAAAACTTGCATGACCGAAGAGCAACATATTAAAGTTCTCTTTGTAACTATTGAAAATCATTTAGTCATTCTGGCAAAGAACGTTAAAAAGTATTTTTTTGCTGACAACTTCATGTTCCGAGTGTATTCCCTAATCCACTTCAAAATACTCCCGACGGCCTCACAACTGTCGAAGAAGAAATCTTCATAGACTTTACGGCACGTGTCGAAATCAAAAGACAATTTAGTAATAAATCACTCCTTGAACTTTGAGCAGAGGTGGATGATGATTTTTCTACACTGAGAAGGAAAGAGTGTTAATTTCAAGTATTAAACCTTCCATCTACAAACTTTTAGAGGATCGAGGGAGTCACTGATAATTATTAAACTTGTTTGTAATTTATGTCAGAATGTACTTTATTTCTTTTCTTTCAGTAAATTAAACAATTTTTAATAAGAAATTAATATATTTTCGATGCATTAGCTCCCCTATTTAGTGTTATCGCGACTCGGGGGGAGGAGGATGGCTGTGGTTGAAAATCACTGTTTTATATACAGAGTTGTTCATTCTAGATTTAGAATTGGCAGTTTCGTTTTCTCCCACTTTTGAATTGCAAACAACTTCCCCTACTTTCTCGCGTGTTACGCGTGAGAATGTCTGAAATCAGTCTTCACCAGCGACATGATGTGTGTAGGTCGGGGCTGTAAATCATTATGTATTGACAATACGTATATATATAAATTATTTGATGCATTTTATTTGAATCTTTTAATAAAATGCAACATGGCTATTTTCTTGAAATGTTTTGCCGTTTGGCGTGAAACTAATAAAATATTCTTGAAATAAATGAAATAGAAAATTCTAAAAATTAAAAAGATATTTGTTTACTAGAATAAGAAGGTTCGATTTCAACAATACTGCACACCTCGATTTCCCTCTGTTCTCGTTCTTCATAACTGACGAATTCTAGCTTGATCTTCGTCAAATAAGTGAATACAGTTTTGGCAGCTATTCAAACATCCCGTAGTCTCTAACCTACGGACAATATTCAAAACAGTCTGAACAGTCGGTACGGGTCTATTTTCAAACGAAAAAACAAATCGCCCAACAATTTCTTGTGCGCTATGGCCACCATAGTACCATTTTATAATTTGTATTCGTTCTTCGTGTGTATAAGTCATTTTTAAAAGTAAAATCATAAATGCTTAGTACACCGTAACGGCTTTAACAAGAATGACTTATTTTGATTATCAGTAGGGGAGGATTATCGTAGCAACGCACGCACACACGAACTGTGGTGTGGTGAGAGATATTCTATCCTCCTTTCTCGCGCGCTTTAACCTAACTGCACTCTTTCCACTTGTGGACAGCGCATATCTAATTCTAGAATGAACAAGTCTGTATATAAAAATAGATATTAAATCTTTATCTTAATAGTCACTGTACAAACCCATAAGATAAGATATTTCATTATCTTCGAACTTGGAACTAATTCATAATTAATCTGACCTATCAATTCAATAGTTATAATCAAAAATTGTAAATAAAATCCCTTCTACAATAATGTTCGTATTCTGTATAAGTACTTTGGTAACTAATTTGTCATTATCAGCAGATTATTAATGACAGTGTCGCAAATACGTGCTATCATACTAGTGACAACTTAGTTGTCGAAAAACATACAGAATACAAACATTGATGTGGTAAGCGGTTTTATTGAGTTGTCTTGATTAATGTATATTAATGCATAATATTTGTTTTCACACGAACAAAACTATTTTCGATAATAAATTTTTGTTTTATTTGCTGGCAAAAACACACACGAAACAAATTCCGTATACGATCTGTACAGTCGAAAGCCGAAACGCTCACTGAGTGCTCGCTCACTTAGTAATTAACATCTTTAACACTAAAATTTTCGAACAAATTTTTGTATTCTTTCACTAACCATTTTGACATTAAAACAATACAATTTACGGATCAGAGGATAAAAGAGTTCGCATGTTTAAATGGAAGTGTATGTCAGGAGATTAGTCCCATAATTTGAGAGCCAGAGGTCAAACAAATGCATTCTAGTGAATAAACACTTGTGACCATTGCCTGAAATAAATTATAGAGTGTATGTTACAATTTAGCCGGTTTGTATACACAGTCTATGGGTGCCCTACGACGGCGTAGAAGTCATATAGGAAGCGCGAAGGACATTTGCGAACGGCAATGCTATATGATTTTCATACTAGGGACTATAAGGTTTAAAGTTATGTATATTATAAATGAGAAATCATGGGGGAAAGTAGTTGAAAGTCTCAGAAAAGAAAATATACATAAAAAAATTCAAATTTTATTATTTAGGTTCGCATCAATCACGTTATTTCCATATTATGGAATATCATAATTAAAAAAGTAAAGAAGAATAGAGTACACATCTCCTTCCTGGCATTCCATTGCATATCAATCACCAAAACATAAAGAATTCCGAGAAACGTAGAGAGAAATTAGGGTTGTTACTGAGTCACAAAAATAACACGAATACGTTCTACCGATATGTAGTCACCCCAAATGCCGAAATGCGAATGTTTGGCCAATTTCGCGGAATCAATTTTTATATCTGCATTAAGTAGATGTAGTAGTAAGGTATCAGGCATAATATTTTGGAATTATGACCTATGGGGAGCCAACGGTGCACTGTCAAGTGTAAAATTTACATCAATATTTATAGTCGCTATTTTTCATGTATTAAATGAACAACCTATGATTTAGGGCTGTCTGCGTGATAAAGGTATTTTTTAATGGTGGGCTTATATCCCATTTGGGACGCCTTTTGTTTAATATCTACGTTAATGATCTCTTGGAACGTCTTGACTGCAGAGTGTTACCTTACGCCGACGATCTAAAGATCTTCAGCTGTATTAATTCACCCGACGACAGTACTAATCTTCAACAAAATCGGTGCATTATTGACGATTGGTGTACCCACAATCAGATACAGCTCAACATCGACAAATGTGCTGTTCTCTCTTTTAGCAGAAGTGATACTCCGCTTTACTATTACTACAATGTTCGGCAATCCATTATACCTAGAGTACAAAACTGCAAGGATCTTGGAGTCTTGTTCGATTCGCATCTTAGCTTTTCTAAGCATATAAATAGCATAACATCTTCCAGAGGTCTAGGGTTCCTTATTCGTTTTTGCAGGGGTTTTAGTAGCTTGCACACTTTGAAGGATCTTTAAGGTTCTCTGGTCCGGTTCAGATTGGAACATGCTTCAGTTGTGTGGTACCTGCTTTACCATTAAAAGCAGTTACTCCTGGAGCCTGTTCAAAAGAAGTTCCTCAAATATTTATCCTACAAGATTGATGGACATTATCCTGCCTTTGGTTCGACGTATGAGGGTCTGCATGCTAGGCACAATATTGATTCCCTTGGTATACGCAGGGAGAGAGCTAGTGGCGGTTTTCTTTATAAATTAATAAATAATTTTATTGATTTTTCTGTGCTGATGTCCCAGGTTGATTTCCTCGTGCCTAGTTTTGACGCTAGATCAACGGCGACCTTCTCAATAGCTAGGGCAAGAACAGATGTTCTCTACAAGGCTCCACTGGTACATATGTCCAGAGATGCCAATGTATTATACAAGGATCCCATTCGTTAATTTGCATCTACTATGATTCGTTCAGTTTTTTTTAAAATGATTTGGATTACATTATTATAAGTGTGTATATTTTTTGTTAATTGCATTCTTATTTTGTTTGTATTACATTAACTGCACCTATTTTTGTTTTTAATTCTACTTTTATTTTTAAGAGCATTATGTCCTGTAAATGGTCTGTGTAACTGCTAGGCATTAAAGATTATTATTATTATATTCATTTTTAAATTAATAATTATAAGATATTCAATAAAGTCCTTAATAGTATTTGTTACATGAAATATTATTTTATAATACTAACTTATTTTTTATAATTCTCATAATTAATTCTTTAGTATCGCCTATATTTGCATCACATTCATTTGAGATCGCCTGAACTACGTAGTTTCAACTGAGAAGTAAATATAAGCATTATGAAAAAAATATCTTGTCTTAATTGAAGTAAAATATTTATTGCTTTCCTTTTTGATGTCAAGATAGAAACTTTATACATAGACACTTGTGTTTCTAATATTAAAAGTGTTCACCACATGCATTACTTACGTTCATTGGGAGTTCTGAAATATTAAGAAGCGGACAAACTAAGCAACTTTCTAATTCTACAGGTAGAGTTGAACGTATAGAAAGCCGTCTAGTACCCATACGAGCATTGCCTTTCGACGACGAAAGAAAATGAAATAGAACACTTTGTGTCATTGTCACGTCTCTGAACACATACACTGAATATCAATAATATACCGCCACAGTTGGCAACTGGGTCCGAAGAACAGCACATCCACCTCAAGCGACCATCTTTTTTTATCCCTCTTCTGTCTAGATTGATCAAGAAGTGACTCCCGTAGTTCCTTTTATTGTCACGGGAATATTCCGCGGCTCCCCAATTTTAAATTATTTCATCCGCTTGCATTATTCATAACATGTCGCCCAGCCATAAAAGAAGAGTGAGGGAGGCAGGAGCAAAAAAAAGGAGATCGAGGAGAGCCACTCATTCACATCCGAAATAATGTCGGATATTTTATCCCGTTGTGTTCGGGCGATGAGTCGCATAATTTCCAGTTCTAATTGTCCCGTTATTGCTTTAATTTATAGAAGCAATTTCGCTTATTGTGTCCTCCCATTGTTAGGCGAAAATTTAGGGGATGTTATGATGAAATATTCTCGGCGGCAATAGATTTATTTTGTTCCCTGGCGCTTTTCTCGTTTTAACGTCTTCCTAATTTTTATTTTACTTCTTTTGGACTTATGTAAGATAATGTGAACTAATAAAAACTTAGTTCGAGCAACAATAAATTTTTCAGCAACTTACAGAGTATATTCGTAAGCAAAAGTGATAGTTTTTGTAGATATTTTGAACTTCTAATTCCGAAAATTTGATTTTTCGTTTTCATTTGTTGAAAATTTATTTTAATATCCACTAGTAATAAACACAGATTCTAAAATTCGATAATCTACGATCTGCAATAATTGTTAAAAATACGGTTTTATGAGGTTGTTTAATGTTTTTTTTACACATTAAATGACAGAGGATTTGGAAAAGAAATGAATAAATGCAAATTGTGTGTTCAAGATAGCACCTCTTCTAAATATGTAATCGTTATTCCATAAAATAAGTGATAAAATGTGTGTAGAATTTTACATAAATTTTAATGAAGATTAAGATAGCTTTGATTCGGAAATAATCAATAGATTAATTAGGAAAACTAATTTAAAAAAGGAATTCGGAATATGTACTACATGTCTGACAACTCAAAACAATCGAAGCAAGCAATTTATGTTTATGTTTTCACCCAATGACGAATAATTTAAATAATGTTTTAAAGAGTTATCAAATTCGATTTTGGTCAAGTAATTTTATTAAAATTAAAAAACTACGGCGAAAAACACCCGTACGAAAACGAACTCCGTGCGCGATCCGTACCGTTGAGGACCAAAATGTACACTGTGTACATTTTGGTTCTTCAAAATGTAGAAGATTGATGAATATGCAAAAGAACAAGGACATGAAGTTCTTCGCCTACCCCCATACCATTGTGAACTTAATTCAATTGAAATAGTGTGGGTACAGGTTAAGCACTATGTTCAAATGAATAATGCTACTTTTAAAGTAAAACATATGGGAGAATCAATTGCGAGAGGTTATAGAAATGTGACAGCTGATAATTGGCAAAACTACATTAATCATGTAAAAAATATTGAAAATAGTATGTGGATGGTTGATATGTTGCAAGAGGATGTAGAAGAATTTGTAATTCATGTAACACATTCATCTTCAGGGGATCTAACAGCTTCTTGAAGTGACTAAAAGTGAGACTATCTTCTATATGTTATTATTATTTTCATTAATTAATTTTCCTTTTTTAAATATACTAATCTAATTGTGCTTTGTATTCATATAGATTTCTATGGAAGACTGATGAGGAGGATAGTGGGACAAGTAGCATTACAATACACAAGATGTATCAATGGGGAGGCCCTTGCCTTCCAGCGAGAGTAAAATTATATTACTGTGTATATTGTTCGACATAATGGTCTATCTATGTACCATACCTTAATTATTATGTGAAATATATGATTATTATGTTACTTTAAGTTTGACTATTCAATTTTGAATTATTGCTAATATCTGTAAACAAAACTAAACCAATAAGTATAAATAACTGATAAAGATATTTATTAAACAAAGACATATTTCCCGAGAACAAGTTCCCAATCAATTTTATAATAGATATGTACGTTTATAATTATTTGTGATTATTATAAATTGTGTTGCTAATACAATAATACCAAGGAAATTAAGTGCTCTTTATAACACAAAAATAATTTATATTGCTGCCCGTATTTTCTACAAGATTTTATATAAAATATCACAAAATTAAATCATTAGAAGTACCACTTTCTTTAATTACTACTCCCTGTACGCTTCATTTTTAGTATTAACATTATAATAGTCTTTCATAAATATTAACAATCATAAAAGGTAAAGGTTATGTTTTGATCGTATGAAATGTCAAGGAATGGACCGGAAACAGATGATGAGAAGATTTGGCAATGTTACAGTTAATTCCCATAAGAGCTGTACTGCATAATAATGTTGAGACAGACTATAGATGAAAATATTTATTAAAATTTTAATGTAAAATATTTTCTACTTCTTGTTCAAAAGCATTTTCAGCATATAACGTCCACATTGAGTAAAACAATTGCCATTGTTTAATTTTCATATGCTAATAAAAGCCACAGGCTACATGGATTGGCAGAAACTACACTATTGTTAAAATTTAATTATCAGCTCGGTTTTTGAAATTAGCATATTCATTATTGTGTTATTCACCTCACACACCTATTCTAACCCGTAAAGGAAAAGAAAAGCTTTACAATTATCTGTCTAGGATCGTTTTGCATATTAACCACAAGCAGAAAGCAAATTACAACACGTGTAACAAATGCTCCCTTACTAATTATCCAGTTTCTCCTACTGCGCAAACTTGGAATCATTTCATTGCATCTCCTTTCCGTAGTGGGAATATGTAAATTTTAAAATTTAAAATCCTCTTACCCGGTTCGACAATGAGGTGTACTAGTAATACACATTCTCTGCACCGAGGGCGAAGTTTCTTAGATGCACGAAAATATATGAGCTAGTTAACACATTCGCCGTTACGTACTTGTGACGAAGATTACGGTTTACTCTATTTACGAATGCTGCATCGTATCGCCCTGTCACCTACCTAAGCAAGTGTATAAAGTATAAAGAATAACATGGATGGTTTTTCCTGTTTCTGCATATTATTTGTTTTAAATATTTTTGAAAGTATGTAGAATTGTATTAATCACTTAATATAACCCCTTTCCATATTAATTTTGGTATTCTGTATACGTATTTCGACAAACAAGTTGTCATCAACAATTAAACAGTGTCGCACCTGGAAACCATGGTAAGATCCGCAAGAAACAAATTCCGCACACGATCTGTGCCGTCGAAAGCCAAAACGCACACTTTGCCGTATTTTCCAGATGCAACACTGTTTCATTATCTGCTGACGATGACAACTTAGGTGTCGAAATACGTATGCAGAATAGGAAAATTAATGTGAAAAGGAGTTATACGAGCAACTTCAAATGAGTAACTCAATGAAAGACAGTCTCCATCAAATTTACTTACCATGTAAAATTGTGTTAGTCATAGATATTATTAAAAAGTGATATCAGTGCGTGTATATATGGTAGTGTTAAGAAATTATGTGAATTTTCAGTAAATACGTAGTACAACTAAATAAAATGAAAAAGAACCTAGTAAAGCTTGACTTGATTACCCAAAGTTGTTCACTCAGTAGAAGGAGGTCGTGCTGGATGTTAAATAAAATAAGTGCGCGACCTTGTTAAACGTCTAAGCAAGATACTGTATATTGCGAAGTCATCCAATACAAGAAAAGGAAATAAAAAAATAAAATATGTGCGCTACATTGTTGAATGAGTAAGCAGCGGCCTGTATATTGCGATTTTATCCAATTCAAAAGAAAGAAATAATATACATATGATCAAGAGAGGATTGTTTTCCCTGCAGAAATTAATTGTTGCCGTGTTTGGAAATTTAACCCTAAAGCTATTCAGGGGTGAGAACATAAAAAATAATTAATAAAGGTGTTATAGTAACGCCACAGTAATAAAGAATCCCCAAATGCCGTTTAACACTGAAGACGTTTTGATGTTTGTTAAAACGAGCAATAATCCACTTTGCAGGTGGTAGAGAACTTTTGACATGTTGTGGGCCAAACGTTAATGTGCAAATACGTTCGCTGTCCGCGTTTAAAAGTAGTGTTCATAATTTTTAGCGATAGATATCAGACATGAAATAATCCGACAATGTCTCGCGGACCAGATCAAATCTTACAGAGGCCTGGATCCCTGGTGTCATTTGCTAAGGCAAAATTTTTCTAGAAGTGTTAGCAAAGGAACTGGTGATACCATACACGATAAAAATATCGGCTAATTCTAATACAATGTCGCATTAAGTTAAATGTATGAAAAATTTTTTGATATCTCTGATCCATCTACACTTTAAATAAATGAAACGATTAAGAATAAAAGATGGTCAGTATGTCCTCCAATTTCATAGTCAACTCTAAGGCGTTTCTTGATACACGACACATACAGTCAGTCATAAAAGTGTTTGTGCATCTCGTTAATGTTGAATATCACCAATCTTAACATCCGGTTATGACAAAGTGTACTTATTCTTATTTAAAAGGTTCTTATAACAATATGGATGAATAGTTACCTGTTTTACAGCATAGGGCGTATAGGTAGGTATTAACCTCGCCAATCAAGGGTGTTTTACGTAGTACTCTTCATTATATCCTTCTTTTCTTCAAATTCTCTTTATGTTTTCTTAATGTACTTTCTTTCCAATTTAAAATTCCATCTGTACGGATATCTTCAGTGCACTTACCCATTTTCCACATTTAACATTTCTCTGATTGCGCTCATTTATAAACTTTGGACACCTATTTGTCAGTGCGATTTCAACAGTTCAAGATGTTTTGAAAACTTTTTTCAATCTGCACTACAAATCAAGCTTTTTCGACAATTTTGGTAATTTAGTCTAAAGGTCTTTTCTTCTTTGCGTTGTGTTAACTGGTGCATATTACTATGTATGTACTTCATTTCACAATTCGTCTTTGTAAAAGCCCCAAATACTTATTTTTCACAAATGCTACGAGAATTTATCAAATTAGTTCTGAATTTATGGCTTACAATAAAGAAATGTTTTGTAAAAATGAAGTGTATGAAGACTTTTGTGAGGTTCGATGTCGGAATTGTTATTTGAAGTCTTTAGAATTTCTTGAACGTTGTTAATTAGCAGTAAATATGCTTCATCATAGCCAGATGTCCACATTTGATGACATTCAACATTCACGAGGTGGATAAACTGACCGTATATTGCTCGGGTTGGTATTCAATTTTAAAAATGGTAATTTATGTTACGCCAGCATTACATAAATAAAGCTATTTCTAACGATTTTGCCTGGAGATATTATAGGTGAATATATACAAGCGACTTAACATTATTATTATTATCATCGTTTATTATCATCTTGCATGATTGATGTCCGTCAAACGTATTAATGCGATAACCGTACAATCAAATTAATTTCGTATCTAATAATAATTCATTCTTGAAAGCAATATATCATCTACGAAGTTACATTGTGTGAAATATATGTTCCATGCAAATAAGGCGACGTCAATATATCGACGTGAAAATAGACGTTAAAAGCTTTTACAGAGAAATGTAAGAAGATAAAATGTTGAAGAATAATCGTTTGTCGTATGCGAGGGTGAGACGGTTAAATCGTCGAAGCAAAGAATATGACTTTAACCCAATAAGAGAAAATATCTGATTTACTATTATATGAATAAAAAGCGCAGTTACTATCTACCATTCATCTATATTAAGTACTTTAATACTGTCTTATGTGCACTTTGTTATATCTGCCCATATTTTAAGGGCTGGATTTCATTTGAAAAGCTATTTTTATTATTTAGAATGTATAGAAATTTATATATGCGATGCCTCTCGAACTTACGACTCCCAGAGTTCTTTTTGTAGAATTCAATTTTTCAATAGTACCGCTCACTAACCCCTCTCCGTAATCCCAATAATCGGTCAATATACAATAGAAAATAAGTGGACATAAAAATAACAAAGAAACTACACATTGCTGTCTCTTTTAAATTAAGTTTTTGTATAGAAATAATCATTCACTATGCAACAACAGTTAAATGTACAGAAAATGTGGGAAACTGAAATCACACGTTATGCATTAATTTACAGTTCTCTAAGCAAAAAGTTTAACAATTTAATGTGCAGACCCCGTACGAGGGTGGTTCTATAAGTACCCAGCTTGACCCAGAGATGGCGATAGTTGTTTGAAAAATATTACTGTATTAGAAAGTACACAATTTATAAAGCATATGTTTCACGTTGTTTAGTATTTGTTTGGTAACCATCAATACTGAACGATTTCAGTGAAGTTGAATTTGATGGAGCCTGTGGTTGATTGACTTGATCAATAAGTCACAGTGCACATCTAGGTTTTCAACGGTGCGGATCGCGTACGGAGTTTGTTTGTTCGTACAATTTTTTCGCCGTGTTTTACCAGGTGCGACACTTTGAAATTATCTGCTGATGATGACAACTTGGTTGTCGAAATGCGTATACAGAATTTACAAATAGTTAATTGTGGAAAGGGGTTATATATCAACCTTATTGATCAAGATTTCAGTGAATTTGTAATAATGAAGAAAATTGGTCATAGTTACGTGATACAATACTTTTATTCGAAAGGCCTCAGCCTAATCGATATATGTAAAAGCTGAACTGGATTCTAATCTAGGTGAGTCTGTTCATTCGTTTACAACAGTGAAATATAGGATAGTAATGTTTAAACGAGGCCGTACGACCTGCCAAAATGAGCATTGCAGTGTTCGACCAAATGAGGTGATGACTCCAGAAATGGTGAAGAAAATTCACAAAGCGGTACTGGATGATCGTCGATCGAAAGTGCGCGAGCTAGCAGACATAGTAGGCATTTCAAAAAAATTTGGATATGAGAAAGCTATGTGCAAGATGGGTGCCGCGTTTGCTCACACTCGAGCACAAACTGCATCGTGAAGATGTTTCAATTGGGTGTTTAGCGAAGTTTCACAGCGACAAAGCAGAATTTTTGCGCCGTTTCATAACTATGGATGAAACATGGGTCCATCGCTTCACACCCGAGACAAAAGAACAATCAAAACAATGGCCTCAAAAGGGAGAATCGGCTCCAAAGAAGGCGAAGACCGTTTTATCTGCAGGCAAGGTCATGGCATCGGTTTTTTGGGATGCGCGTGTAACCTATCGACGGCGAGTATTAGGCGAACTTATTGCAACGTTTGAGCGAAGAAATCAAGCAGAAACGGCCGCATTTGGCTAAGAAGAAAGTGTTGTTTCATCAAGACAATGCACCGACTCACAAATCCGTTATTGCAATGGCCAAAATTAATGAATTAAAGTTTGAATTGCCACCTCATGCACCCTATTTGCCAGATTTAGCCCTCTCGGATTATTTTCTGTCCCAAACTTGAAAAAATGGCTCAGTCGTCAAAGATTTTCCAAAGATCAAGAAGTGATGTCGGCAGTTAAACACTATTTTGAGAAGCAATACTGTTCTTATTACAAAAAGGGTATCGAACGTATTGAACATCGCTGGGTAAAGTATACAGAGCTGAAAGGAGATTATGTTGAAAAATGAAAATATTTCTTTCCAAAATGTTTGTGTTTTCTTTGTTGGGTGGGGTACTTCTGGGACCACCCTCGTATGATACCTCTATCATATAATAATTTTCTATTGAAATCGTGCTGTAAGTCTTAGTTCCTGTTAGAATGTTTTTTGATCCTAAGGCCACATTACAATACAGCCTTCATTACATTACCACGAAAAATTTAAATTTCTCAACATTTGGCAACACCAGTCCGCTGCGCTGATAAAATTAGAATCAGTGTACTTCTATCGCTCTTTGTGTTGTGTCCACCATTTGTCTCGAATATTCTGGAAAGTATGTCACAACCACGTACATATATGTAGTATTTAAATATAGTATATAAATACTGCACCTCGTTCAATTCCAGCCAGCCTGAGGCGAGTCGTAAAAAGCCTCACACCGTTGGTGAAAAACTAATTCTGCCAGTTGCGATTGAGGTTGTAGAAACAATGTCTTGGAAATAATTTTGTCAAACAATTGCAATCCATACGTTTATCAAATGGTACTGTTACTTGTCGACTTAATGATATAGTTGAAGATGCAGAACATTGACTTTTCGTGAAGGTGGGGGACAAATTATTTTCAATTACTCTTGAGTAGGTAACATAAAGTAATAAACGTGTTTATTTAATTGTCTATATTTTATTTTGTGATGGTAAGTCAGCAGTAAAAGAACTACTTTTCCGCAATAGAACACAGAGCAATATGACTTGCATTATTTAATATATTAAATGATTTTGTAAACGAGGCGAATATGGAGTGGAAAAATTGTGAGGGAATATGCATCGATGGTGCACGTATTATGTCTGGAAGAATTGCAAGCACTTGTGAAATAATAGTCTTCCCAGTCAGTTTGGATGCATTGTATAATTCACAGAGAAACTCTGGCTTCCAAATAAATGAATTCTCGTCTGAATATTGAGTTTACATCGGTTGTAACCGTAATAAATAATTTCAGAATGGGACCTGTTCAATAGAGAATCTCTACGGTAGTTTGTAAAGGTATGTATGCAATACAATCTTCTTCATCCAGTTATTGTTTTATAGCGAGGCAAGATAGTTATTACTAGGGAAAATTTCGCAACGTATTTATGAATTAAGATACAAAATCGCCATTTTTCTATATAATTGAGGTACTTGGTCCATAAATTTGAGAAATGGAATACCTTGAATCTTCAACTCCAAGAAACAATCGTACATGTCTTGGTTATGTGTGATAATGTTAATGCTTTTTGTGAAACATTTAAATTATGGAATAGAAATATAAAGCAGGAAAACCTAAAAACGTTTGTAAAATTGGATGAATTTGTTAAAACTTAAGAAGAGTGTTAAAAGATATTTTTTTGCTGAGAACTTCATAGCAAGTTACAAGTCGCTAGTTGAATTTTTTTGCAGGAGTGTATGATGAATTTCGGCACTAGAAATAAGAACATTTCATATACTATTACCATTTTCAACATCCTACCTTTGCGAAAACCGGATTTCTATGGTCGCTACTTATATAGATCTCGGCTGAATATAGAAAAAGAATAAATTATCAACCTCAAATATATATTTTCTTTCGAAAAACCCAAGGGAGTGACTCATAATTACTAAACTGGGTAATCTAAGAAGTAATTTAAACAATTTTAGATCTTTTTTTTATTTTTTCGCTACGCTCGCGGGAGAGTGCAATAAACGCGAGTAGGTATTTTTATTTTCTTTCTTTTTTTCTTTTGTCTTTTATCTTAGTTTAAGACTAGAACACAATCTTTGAAAAAAAATGTGAAACGAATATACAGTGCGCGTTTTGGCGTTCAACGGTACAGATCGTGTGCGGGATATGTTTCGTACGGGTATTTTGCCGTAGTTTTCCAGGTGCGACACTCTTTAATTATTTACTGACGATGACAACTTAGTTATCGAAATACGTATACAGAATACGGAAATCAATGTGGAAGGAGTTAAATATCAACCTTAAGTGATTAAGTTAATCAACCACAGGCTCCATAAAAATTACCATAGTATAGAACTTTATTCAAAAATGAATTTATGTTTCTCCCAGAAGTCTTTTTATTTTCAGTCAATGTAATGCGTGCAATACTTGTAGAATGCATGTATAGAAATCAATATTTCATATTACATTGAGGAGTACACAATTTATTTTCCAACCTATATAATACCATCGTTCGTTATCTTCATCGAATAACAACTGTCTCGTATATACATTGCGACGTCGATTATCTGACAAATAACGATGTATTATTCCATGTCAAGTTGTTTTACGTTCTCGGCTCGGAACTTTTGCATCTGCTGTTGCGATAAGATCCGTTCAGACTGGGAAGGTCGACATGGGATGTCAGGTGCACTAGACAGCGGGTCTCCTTCTTGCCCACGGTCTCGCGTCTCAAGTCCGTCTTTAGCGATCTCGGGTTCGCAATTTACGCCGTCAAGTGGCCTCGGGCTAGTTTAGTTACGTGGATGGGATGTTGGTAGCGGATAAAAAAGGGGAAGCATAGCCGTGAGGTTGCGATGTGTTGGACGGGCATGTAAACTTCTCGAATGTGTGCGATCTTGACGTCAAGATGAATTTATTTCTTTGGTATTCGAAATATGAAGCTGTTAAATGATGATGTACATGTTATATTTTACTATAGACAGAGAGCGCCTATGTGAAAATAGTTAATAGATAATTTCTTATTATAAATGTGAATGATGGTTTGATTTTTTTTTGTATTAGCAAAAACTGCTTTTTCTGGTAAGTAAGCATCTGTTGGTTAGAATAAGTTAGAAAGAAAACTTAAAAGCAATCGAAACGAATACTGTGTATAACTAACCACAGAAGGCACTATGAGCACTAATATAATTTTTAATATTTCATAAATATTTAGTAAAACTAATTCATGTTTCCCTTAGCCGGAAAATACATTTAACAAGTTCGCAGTCCACCGTAAATTTCAAACTAATATCAGTCGCTTGCTTAAAATTCTATGCCACGCATATGGGTCATAAGATGTTATCCTATTATACACGTGAATGTCTTTGATATTATAAAATATCAGCTACGAAAGTCTGATTTACAAATACATAAGTATCGTATTATTTATTTGCCTCTAATCCAAAAAATTAACATAAAAAAGTGTGTTATAATAATGACAATAGTGGAAATTTAACTGATCTATTTTATACAAAATAGAAATGAATACGGATTATTTTGAATTAATCTTGTTAGGAAAATTTACATTAAACTAATTCTTTTTCAATTATATGTAAAAGCGAGCTATTAAATTAATTTTTGAAATTTAAAAAAATTACTATCGTAATGAAGAATTTATTTGTGAGAGAACATTACATATATAATATAATAGTTGTATTAATTTTAGTTGAATCATATTTCTAGAGTTTAAAACATAATATATATATACCAAGGATACTAGGAAAGTTTTGCAATACAGCTTTGTTTATTTAATTTTTTCAAAGTAATTTCCTCTGCACTCAATACACCTCTCCATCCTCCGAAACCAATTTTTAACCGGTTCTGGCAAGTTTCACTAGGGAGTAAAGCACACTCGTTGTCCCAAGCCCACAGACGGTCCTCATCATTGGAAAACCGACTCCCTCTTAGCTTCACTTTCACATGCGGGAACAGTGCAAAGACGTAGGAAGCAAGATCTGGACCGTAGGGAGGGTGCTCGAGAAGTTTCAATCCTGTCGTGGTCAAATATGCGGTGCAGGCTTTGGCGCGGTGAGCTGGAGTATTATCGTGATGGAGGAAACAGGTGTACATTCTTGACTTTGAACGCAAGTTCGTCATAGATCCAATGAATTTAGACAGGCACTGTTCAGTATACCACTTAGCTGTGGCTATTTTCTGTGTGTCCAAAACGACGCGTTCCACAATTACACTCGATTGGAGAACTACAGCTATCATTTTTTTCTTTACAGATCGGGATTTTTTGACAACTACGGGTGTGTCCTCATCATCAAAGACCCAAACTTTGTTTTGAGCTTTGGTAGGCACATCGTGATAGTACAGCCAAGTCTCGTCACCTGTCACGATGTTGTTCACATACCGAGATTGTCCCTTATTAAACTTTTTTAGTATCTCCCGGCACCAAGTCACACGTCGTGTCATCTGCTCTTCAGTCAGTCGATGCGGCACCCAGAGAGAACAAATCATGTGCAAATGATCATGCAAAATCGAACGAATTGCTGGTACATTTAGGCCTGAAATACCCTCTAGCTGTTGGTAGGTCACTCGCCTGTCCTCGCCAAGCATTTTCCTCACAGTAGTAACGTTTTCCTCCGTAACTGACATTCGTGACCTTCACGGCCTCTCAGCATCCTCCACAGTTAGATTTCCCCTTCGGAATTCTCTATACCACCTGAGTATCGTTGTGCGATATGGACAAACAGCACCTAGTGCAAGAATCATTTCTTCAAAGCACTGGTCTATGTTTAAACCACGCACGAAATTATAACGCGAAACTGCTCTCATCTCATTTCGTGACCACGATGCCATCGCAAGCACTTTACACTCACTCAGTGCTGCCAGGTCATTGTGGCCAATATCGGTAGATTAGCTCGCTATTTTTCGGTAGATTTCGCAAAAATTCGGTAGATTTAAATATTTATTTATAATATAACAAATTAACATATGTATTAAATCAAAAGTATAATATTGTATATCAAACATATTTATTTACAAAATTACACAAAATTAATAAATAAAACCATGTATCCTAGGTTAATATAATTAAATAGAGTAATATAAGAATAGATATTGATATTTATAAAATTTGCCTTAAAAAAACACACGCAACTACAACACAACTATATAACTGTGTATACAATTTAAATGTTTGGCTCGTCATGTGCAATATTCTTAAGCTCGATAGGCTTATACTAATTAATATCGAATGAAATAGTACCTACATAAAATATCCACTTCTATAAACTAAACGTAAAAAAACATAGACAAATATTTTCTTAGATTTGTGGGCCAGCAATTATTTGTTTATTACTCTTTTATATCCTGACGCGAACATTTTTTAATACAAACATACGTGACTAATTGTAATTTCGGTGTTTGGCATCGTTTCATAACTATTATGATTAATGATCAACAAGAAATTTCTTATATTAAAAAAGTAAGATATACCAGGTCGGCTGAAAAGTCCCCGGTCTGACACATAGATGGCGATACTGTTATTAAATCCATATGTTTTTTAGATAGTACTAACCTTCAAACGAAACGTGTCAAAATTTGACAGTAGTCCGACCATTAGTTACTGAGATATTGCGTTAAGAGTGAAGCTACTTTTGTTATTTAAAAAAAATGGAAAAAAAAGAATATCGTGTGCTGATAAAGTACTGCTTTTTGAAGGGAAAAAATACCGTTGAAGCAAAAGCATGGCTTGATGAGGAGTTTCCAGACCCTGCGCCAGGAAAATCAACCATAATTGATTGGTATGCTAAGTTTAAAAAAAGTTCGCAAAATCATTTTAAATGACCGTAAAGTAAAGTTGATCGAGATAGCTGACATCCTAAAGATATCAAAGGAACGTGTTGGATACATCGTGCATGAATATTTGGGCATGCGGAAGCTCTGTGCAAAATGGGTGTCGCGCGAGCTCACATTCGATCAAAAACAACAACGAGTTGATGATTCTGAGCTGTGTTTGAAGCTGTTAAATCGTAATAAAACCGAGTTTTTGCTTCGATATGCGACAATGGATGAAACATGGATTCATCACTACACTCCAGAGTCCAATCGACAGTCAGCCGAGTGGACTGCACGCGATGAACCGGCTCCAAAGCGTGGAAAGTCGCAACAGTCAGCTGGAAAATTTATGGCGTCAGTTTTTTTGGGATGCGCATGGAATAATTTTCATAGATTATCTTAAAAAGGGCCAGTCCATCAACAGCGACTATTATACAGCGTTATTGGACCGTTTGAAGAACGAAATCGCAAAAAAACGGCCCCATATGAAGAAGAAGAAAGTGCTGTTTCACCAAGACATTGCACCGTGTCATAAATCAATGAAAACAATGGCCAAATTAAGTGAATTGGGTTTCGAATTACTTCCCCATCCACCGTACTCTCCAGATGTGGCCCCCAGCGACTATTTCCTGTTTGCAGAACTCAAGAGAATGCTCGCCGGGAAGAAATTTAGCAGGGATGAGGAGGTGATCGCCGAAACTGAGGCCTATTTCGAGGCTAAAGACAACAATTCGTACTACAAAAATGGTATCGAAAAGTTGGAAGAACGCTATAATCGGTGCATCGCCCTCGAAGGCAACTATGTTGAATAATAAATTCGAATTTTGCCAAAAAACTGTGTTTTACTATGGTAGACCGGGGACTTTTCAGTTCGACTGTTAAATATAGTACGGACATATGAACAAAAATTGGATTTGACAGGAAAGTTGGATTTTCGGTAGAATTTTCGTTTAAATCGGTAGATCGGTAGATGCAATCCAAATTCGGTAGACCTGGCAGCACTGCTCTCACTGCTAATGAATAACTGAGCCCATCGACATGGCGCGGCGGCTACTATGCACGTATGAACATGTCGCAACATGCAGCAACAAGCAGCTTCGTACGATTCATTGTTGCGTGATATTGCAAAACTTTCCTAGTACCCTTTGTACATTTCATATCGTCATAAATTGTTGTTTATTATAAACATAATTCCAATAAAATGTATATCAAAATGTGGGTGTTCGTTTCCTCTAATGTACTATTAAGAATCAATAATTCATAGTGTCACGTCCTACCTTAAATCGAGTTATTTCAAAGTGTATCTTTGTGAACCATATTTGGTTCGTAAACGTGCTGGTAAATGCTCTTATGATCTATATGTGGGTCGTAGGATTGTGAACGTGTTAAATAAACCTTTTCGACAGATTATACTAATGCGTTAATATCCATGCGCTAGACAAATAATGTGTGGGCGCGAATATATGCAGTGTCATTTGCCTTTAATTACGATACGTGTTTTTTAACGTGGATAAATTGTCAGTTATGGAGTGGCGTGCTTGTAATTTTGATTAAAGTGGAGTTAAAAATATTTCTTCGTTCGAGGCAGATATACAGACTTGTTCATTCTAGAATTAGATATGCGCTGTCCACAAGTGGAAAGAGTGCAGTTAGGTTAAAGCGCGCGAGAAAGGAGGATAGAATATCTCTAACTGGCAGTTTCGTTTTCTCCCACTTTTGTATTGCAAACAACTTCCCCTACTGTATTCACTTATTTGACGAAGATCAAGCTAGAATTCGTCAGTTACCTGAAGAACGAGAACAGAGGGAAATCGAGGTGTGCAGTATTGTTGAAATCGAACCTTCTTATTCTAGTAAACAAATATCTGAAGTAGTTGACGTAAAACCTCTAACAGTTCGTCGTATTCTACACTAGGATTTTAAAAAGTTTCTTTTAATTTTTTCATTGTTTGAAAATCTTTTTAATTTTTAGAATTTTCTATTTCATTTATTTCAAGAATATTTTATTAGTTTTTTCAAGAAACTAGCCATGTTTGAAAATCTTTTTAATTTTTAGAATTTTCTATTTTATTTATTTCAAGAATATTTTATTAGTTTCACGCCAAACGGCAAAACATTTCAAGAAAATAGCCATGTTGCATTTTATTAAAAGATTCAAATAAAATGCATCAAATAATTTATACAATTCAAAAATGTAGGTACGTATCGTCAATGCATAATGATTTACAGCCCCGACCTACACACATCATGTCGCTGGTGAAGACTGATTTCAGACCTCCTCACGCGTAGCACGCGAGAAAGTAGGGGAAGTTGTTTGCAATACAAAAGTGGGAGAAAACGAAACTGCCAGTGAGAGATATTCTATCCTCCTTTCTCGCGCGCTTTAACCTAACTGCACTCTTTCCACTTGTGGACAGCGCATATCTAATTCTAGAATGAACAAGTCTGTATAGCGTATGTAAATTTGACTTACGGCCGATTTTGAGTCGCCTAAATTCTTTTTCTATTACGATAGTTGAAGAAAAAAATCTTAATATTATGCATTTATAGTGATACACATCACGGTCTCCTAAATTCTTTTTGATTTTATCTCACCTCTCAATTTTTCTAATATAGAATGAGAAATAATTGGTAGAATTATTTCGAAATGAAATACTTGACAAAATACAAATTTATAATCTAAAACTGAGTATAATAAATATACTTTAATGTAGATAGTTTCATTTAAAAGGTATGTTATTTTAATAGAACTAGATGGTGCCCGCAGAATTCAAAGTAACGAAATTGCATTTGAAAATGTTCCTTCTGCGGTTTTTCAGTAGCAGTTAATGTGGGTATTCATTAAATATTATACGTACATGGAAACTCCTTTTTTTTAAGCACTGCGGTTCTATGCGGAATATTGAAATAAACGAGAGTCATCTCACTCTTTTGATAAAAATGTATTCCACTTTTTTGCTGTAATTAAATACGTCCGTATTATACAATTCTATCTCGAAATATCCACGTCCAACATATATAATTTTTCATTCAGGCGAAAGCTATTGAAATACTTCCACTGATATGACTGGAGCCACTAAAATGAAACTTAGAAAGCGCAAAGGAAAATATTTTCTTTTCTATTCCATGCTATTTGATACAAGTTTAAAAATTCAACAGGTGTGCCATTATTCTGTCTGAATTTAATCGATCTGAGAGAGATATTGTACAATGAAACAAACTTGGAGAAATTACGACTTTATAGCAAACACGTAACGTCATACAAGCAAACTATGTCTGCATAAAAATACTGTATCTAAATAATTTAGGATGATAGACAGGGAAATGTGTAGTAAACACATGCAGGTACTTTCTTTACAATATTTTGAGATAATCACTAAAGTTGATATATAACCCCTTTCCACATTAATTTTCGTAATTCTGTATACGTATACAGCAGATAAATTAAGCAGTATTGCACCTGGAGAACTGCGGCAATAAATACCCATACGAAACAATTAATTCCGCACACGATCCGTACCGCTGAAAGCGAAGACGCGCACTGTATATTCGCTTCACATAATTTTTAAAAATTGCGTTCTAGCCCTAAACTAAGATAAAAAACGGAAGAAAACGGAAAGGAACGAAACATACCTACATTGATTTACTCCACTGACCCTTGTTCGCCTTTAAGAGCCTAAACAAAGATGAGTTACTATTAGGGCCAGTGTCAGTATTTAACACATTTTTTATCTTAGTTTAGGGTTAGAACGCAATTTTTAATATAGTTAATCGACCACAGGCTCCATCAAATTTACACTCGATAACTCTAATCGACTTGCTAATAATTGCTCATGATTTAAATATTACCATCAAAAATTTGCTGGCTGCAATTTAAACAATTAAGGGTCCTTTAGTAAATAGATTACGGTTCATTAGGTAATTTTGATGAAGCCTGTCGTTGATTAACTTAATTACTGAAGGTTGATATATAACCAATCGCCACATTAATTTTCGTCTTGTGTACACGTATTTCGACAACTAAGCTGTCATCATCAGCAGATAATTAAACAGTGTCGCACCTGGAATACTGCAAAATACTCCTGCGAAAACCAAATTCCGCACACGATCTGTACCGGTGAAAACCAAAACGCACACTGTGTGTCTGCTTAACGTGGTTTTCCATGTGCGACTTTGTTTAATTATCTGCTGATGGTGACAACTCAGTTGTCGAAATGCGTATACAGAATTACAAAAGTTAATGTGGAAAGGGGTTATATATCAACCTTAAGTGATTAAGTCTCCGATAGAAATAGATTTATCTAGAAAAGGAGGCGGAAGAGCCCCACGAAAAATTCTTAATATCATGAGAAATTTAATATTAGTAAGACAGGGTTGAATATAAAACACAATTTATGCAGTTTTTAGTTAACAGAATCTATATTTATAAGTGTACTTCGCTTACTACTTCTTTTGCGTCTTAATAAACCATTACATGCTACATTACATATCGCTGCCACAAAATACCTCTATTTCACCTGGCACATCGTATGGTATACGGTCGAATTCAATATATTCGGCTTGGAGGTATAATAGCAATTTCAAATTCGTGGTGATCTTCCTCAGTTTTAACATAATTCAGGGCACAGTTCAAGGTATTGAAATGTCCGCCGTAAAAACGACGTTTTTATAGTAGGAAATTCCACTTTTTTGTGGGCAAAAATTTAGAAAAAATACATACCCAATAAGCCATTATATTCAATTGGGTACACCAATTTTTCTACTCACCTAGCGTCGTTCCAATTAGTTTTTATCTTTCACCTTTTTATAAATTGAAAACACTGTTATTCCCCTATGCAAAACTATAACAAACACTTATTATAATACACAGCTGAATAATCACTGACCTAGCTAATATTTGCAAAATTGACGCAAAGGTATTAAAACTAAACAAAATATACAGTAACGGTACTATTTCTAAACACTTTGTTTTTGTGTGCTTTTTAAACACATTAATCAAAATCAAAAGAAACGTTGCCTAATTTCACTTCTCGTAAAATTGACGCATATTTATTAAATATTGCCTTTTTTCTGTACTCAAGCAGGTACAATGCCTAGGAATGGGTTAAGAGGAAACTCTCTCGCCTTCCGAGTTTATTTCTTGAGCTAGTCTTGAAGGGATTGTTTAAAGTGAGGATACAGGCGTTTATTTGTTGTCCTACTAAGTGCAGGATGAGACGTTAGAACATACAAAACAGAAAGTGTGAAGTATCAAGTTTAAACAAATGAATCCATGATTTTTATATTAATGTAAAATTAAATTAAATTAATATACATACATATGTGTAGAATATCCAGAATCATGAAATAAAAAACACTTATTTGTCTGTAAGTGAGAAGTTTTATAGAATAATTTCAAGTTTTCTCAGCTGTTACTTTCCATTCTTGCTCCAAATTTTTCCCAGTTCGCCTTTTTTGCATCGACTATTTTCGTTTTTTTTCTGCTTTATATATTATTCTTTATATATCCTTTCTAAGAAATCATATCGTTGAGCTGTTTATAGATCGTTGGAAAATATGGAATTACCATTTCGACCGAGTCAAATATATTCTACATATAAACTTTCCACATACGTACAGTGACATTATATATTGTTATTTATTGAATGGAATTAAATTTTATAGTTTACGATAATTCCTGGGCAGTAAATTCTCGTTATGTTGAGTATCGTACAAACAATGGATACATTCAAGCCTATATATGTATATACGCGTTACAGCGCTAGAATACGCGCCCGCATATCCAGGTATGCAAAACGTGCTTGTGTGTAGATACATTTGTTGGTATATGGGAAATTGCGGATAATAATTTGGCGGGTTCACTATAATCTGGTGGGATATAAGGTGGATTGTGCGTGAAGTGAATTATGACCTCTGTAGAAAATAGCGAAAGCGTTCCCTCCTATTAGGGTAAATAAATGATAACAGGATGCTAATGAACTTGGTTGGGAAGCTGTTGAGCTCAGCCGCTTGTTTTGCTGTTCTGAAATCGTTTTTGGAGGATGTAGGTGAAACATTTGACGGTTTAGTAATAAGGGGCGAATCCGCTCTCCTTTTCTTCTTGTATATTCCAAAATATTTATAATTTTAAGTTAATTTTTGTGTTTCTACACAAAACAAAAGAAGGATTTAACTGTTATTTATTCCATTTATATCCCCTGGTAAGAAAGAGAATTAAAAATCGTAATATATTACACTAAATATACTCATATCTGTATAGTTTCAAAATACAATAAATTCAATGCGAATTTATGGCAGAGCTTGCAAACATCATCTCCTGAAAAAAAATTATCATTCCAATAATTCAGGAGTTAAAGATTGTTTTTATTATTGCTTCGTTCAAAAAGTCACATTCCGATATATCTGCTTAAGTTTTTTTTAGAGTCGAAAGAGAAATAAATTTTAACAGTTAAGTCGTTCTTTAGGACTTTCACTAATGTGGAGTACACGAGCATATGTTGATGTACAATAATATTTGGAAGTTACCAATTTTTACATGTATGTTCGTCAAATAAGTTCTGAATTTAGCCTTGATAGTATGTAAAACAGTGGTGCTGGACTAGTGAATAATAATAATTATTTATTGCTCTTCTGTTTGCAAGACAAAGATAATACAATGATAATAATGAAACGAAAATTTAAATATACTCACATACCCTTTAAAGGTACAAAATTAACAAAGATAGAAAGACAACAAAATATTCATAAAGAATGAAAAATATTTCTGTAGTACACTTGACAGAACGACGATATTGAAATAAAATAAGCATTCCTTTCTAATATGCTGGCCCTTTTTTCTAACTATAAATTTTTATTATTTTGTATTGGGTATTTCGGCCATAGGTATAATAAAACACTTAATTTTTAGTAACGTTTTGGGGGCTCCCCCTTTTGCAAGTTATTTTTTTATTTACCTATTTTGTAATATTTTGTAGATAATACTTCTATATGTATATATATATATATATATATATATATATATATATATATATATATATATATATATATTATCATTATGTTATTTTAATAATAACGAGACATTATAAGAAAAATTAATTCTATAACGATATTATTTATTCTACAACAATCATATTAATAAATAATATAAATAATAAATTTAATAGAAGTGAGTTGCAACGTCCTGTCCTGCTCTTAATAGAACAGAAAAGATAAACGTTAAGTGAATTATTATCCGACGATCTGCGCGCTTAACTTCCAGGTTGCTAGCTACCCAAAAATATATGCTGAGAGTGTGAGGGGTTCCCCTGTTTGCACGATGTAAGAGAACGTCACAATATTGTCATCGTGAAAGCCTTTCTGCCAATACCAAAGCAATGGATCAACAAAGGGTGTATTACTATTTCGGGAATAGCAAACAAAAGAAAAATTTTATTATCGAAAATAGTTTTACTGCTTTACAAAATATTAAAAATATAAAATATAAAAATATTTCAAAATAGAAACGTGACCGATTTTTCCGAAAAAATACGCGACCATTTTTTTAAATGCGCTTCGAGTGTGAACAACACAGTCGACTGCTGTTTACTATCGGGCTCATACGTATAGATCCAAGATTCATCACCGGTGCCGACTTTATAAATGTTCTTTGAAGTACTGCCATTGTATTTTTTGTGCATTTCTTAGCACTAATCGAGGCAAATCCTTTTTTGAGCGATTGTTAAATTTTGTGGTACTCAACATGAACATTCTTCTTAACGGCTAAATGTTCATGCAGGATCTTATGCACGCTGGTGTTACTAATACCTAAAGATGCCTCGATCTCACGGTATGTCACATGACGGTCTTGCATTATCAATTCAGACACTGCATTAATGTTTTCCGACACAACAACATTTGTGGGACGACCTTCACAAAATTCATGATCCAAAGAATGCCGTCCAAGTTTAAATTCACCATACCAACGATATACTATAGTTTTCGATGGTGCTTCATCACCACATAAAGAATTCAGCTCGTCGATGCATTCTTATTGGGATAATCCACGCCGAAAGTTATGAAAAATAATTGCCCGAAAATGTTCGCGAGTTAAGTCCATCTTTTCGCTGACAGAAAGAGTCACTGTCAACAATATAAATAGCGGATAATAAAACCGGTAAATATATAATAAAACTGATCAGAGGCAACACTAATAGTGTTGCCTCTGATCTGATATTTAACAAAATAATAATATAATTTTCATATAATTTTCATTAAAAGAAACTAATTTATATATTTATATATAATATATTGTCAAAATATTGACAAACTTTACAATGCAATCATAAAGCAGATCAGACGCAACAGCGCAGAAATTTTTAATTAACTGTGTATTTAAGTGTTGCCATTAAATTTCCCATCGTGGATAATATAAATCGGCAACACTATCCCTATCCCCGTGTGATAAATCAGCTATTATGGACAAGGTACTGATCGATGCGCGTTTCGTGTAAATCCAACACTCATCAGTCGATCTGAATTTGTCGATTAACGCAGTAACCTGGTCGATATTCAATCAAAATGACATAAAAGAAGTGAATAAGTCGACCGAAACATGTGTGCGCTTAATTTTCTTAATTACACTGGTTAAAAATGACATCGATGCTTGGAACTTATTATCAGCTGTTGATATCTAAGTGCCATTATATGGAACAGGCTTCAATGCAACATTACCCGAAACTACAACTAGAACAAACTTTTTACCAGAGTGCCTATAATACACATGGTTAAAAATGCCAAGAAAATTTATCCTGATCCTTTTTACCTTTCCACTACAATCGAGTTGAATTGAATTGTCCCTTAAAACACTTATTAATTATGTTAAAATTTTTATTAGACTTTAGTATTTCGTTCGTATGTACCTTATTTCTTTTTAAATCTAATTTTCAACTTTCCAAATTTTCTTTTTATAAATTATAATTTAATGTAACTCTGTATTTCATTATCGTATTGTCTTCTTAAGTGAGCAATCTGCTGAACAATAAACACAATTATTATTATCGTGTATCTCGTTACAGAAACGAAACTACACATTGGCATTTATGAAATTTATTGATATTAAATCAAATAGATGAACAACTAAGCACATCTAACACATTTGAATGATAATATCGGTTGCACACAGGGCGGGCATCAGTTCGTCTGCACTCTGATTGATCCTTTCTAGCTGCGCATCCTATGTGGTTTGTGTGTGTTTAAGTGCATGCAAGTGTATTCATCGATAGGGGTATGTTGTCTTTCGCTTTGGGTGTCGTCATTACATCCAGGCTGTGTTGTCGCTTCCGACTACACGGCGGATAAGAGCCTTTGTTGTTAATACTCGTGGTTAATTTGATCTAGATCGCGTCATACGTTCAGACAATTTTGTGATTTCTCCGAGGATATCCAAGTCTACCCTTGTTAACGTGATATCCGCATTTAATCCGCATGAAAAGGGGTATTGGGGTTCATCATATTGTAAAATGCATATTTAATTTGGATTTGGATATGAAAGTGCTTACATGATTTGTGCATTTTACCATAAATGATGATATATTTGAAAACAGTATTGAATTCGTTAGAGAGGAATTCCAAATCTAAAGATGAAAACAATTCCATGATTATTACTCGAACTATTTTGAATCAATTTTTTTTTCTGTGATGATTTTCGAAAAGACACTTTGTTTCGACGATACAGGGCGATAAACGTTTGAATATTTTTAAAATTATTAGAGCACCCATCCTAAGTAGGGTGTAAACTGTGTCAGTCGAATACAAGTAATATGTAGAAACGAGGTTTTATGTTTTTAATAACATTTTAATTAGAAAAGGCGTATATTATTTGCAGTCAGAGGAGGTTAGCCCAGATATCGAAATATAGACAAACCCCAAGAAGATAGTGCAACTTAATACATAGTAAATTATTGGGTCAGTCTTTAGCGCCACGATTAATTCCCGATAGAACTAAAATAGACATGACCTATTTCAACAAACATTTTGAATTTTCAATATAAAAATTTACTTAATTTTTATTCCTCTCATTAAACTACATAAATAAAATAATATTTAAGTCTAGCTAGATCAAATATTGTATTTTATTTTTATACCTATAAGAAGAATAGAAGCTAATGTTATAAAGAATATAAAGTAACGAATAATAAATGAAAAAAAAAAACTTTTCGTATTATTTTACTCATCTGAACCAGGTAGCTCTTTTCGTTGTAGAATTCTATTATTAGTTTTGTTGTGATTCAAGTTAATAATATAAATAAAATGTTTTATTATAGACGCCTTTAAATCTGCTAAATGTTCACATTCTCTAAAACCAACAAAAAATCTTGCAAAAAAGCCACAGTGTTAAATTATTTAAAGTCTTTTTTGTGAAAATGCTTGCAGGGAAACGACTGAATGTGTACATGAAGTTTATTTAAAATAAATATAAAATATTCATTACATTTTAGTAATAAAGAACCTCCATATTCTTTTAATTTAATAGTTTTTTGAGAAGATGCATCTCCATGACACATATTATAAGAATATGTAGAACAACAGTTACAAAAATATTTATACTTTCTTTGCAACGTATTCACTAATATACACATACGACAAGGCATTAAAATTTACTTCTGACAGTGAAAGTTTTGGTGGTGGCAATTTTTCGATTGCAGAGGGTTGTGCTACTTTTCGTTGTACGGAGGTGAACAATTTACTAAGCCTACTAAGCTTAAGTCCAATTGAAGGTCCTTCAGTTTGGTCATCTTCACCGTTTGAACCCTTAGAATGTAATGTAGCGAAGTTGCCAATCGACAAACTTTTGAAATAAGGTATAAAACAAGAACAAGTTGAATTGGTATTGCGACAACCGGACTATCTAACTTGATCAAAAAACTGTTCTAAAAAGTCTTCATTGAATAATCTTGTATTAAAATATTGAAAACCAAGATTTCTTGGAACTTTTCTGATCATTTGAAATCCTTTTAAAGTAAAGATAAAATCATCAATGAGTTCTATCTTTGGGTTTCTCTTTTACAAAGTTCACGCTATCTAATTCATCAATAGTGCTTAAATCAGAAACAAATTATAGAAAGAACGCAATGATTTCGATATTAAAAATGATCAAAAAGCAAAGGCAGTACATATAAATTCTTAAATTTGAAGACTGAGATATTAATAAATCTTAGTTTTCAAATTTAATAGTTGTATTTGCACTGCTAAAACCATGGGAAAGTACACAACATAAAAACAAACCCAAAAAAGGAGTGTGATTTCTCACGATTTTAGCAATGCATAGACAACTCTTAAATTTGTAGACTAAGATGTTAATTAAACTTTGCCTTCAAATTTAAGCATTATTTATGCCTAAGATCTATGACTAAGATATTAATTAATCTCAGCCTTCAAATTTAAAAATTGTATATGTGTTGCTAAAGCCGTAGGAAAGTCACTCTTATTTGTTTTTTTTTGCGAAATCGCACTCAAATCGATATAATTTAGCAATTCTCTTTGCACCTACACTCAGTATGGTTGCACATGTTCATCTCAGCTGGCCTTGTCTTATCCGTGTGTCGATTTGACTAATAGTTTGTTTCAGAATTCATTTTTACCTTTCGCTCCTGCCTTGGGAAGTTACGCATTATTCAATCTCTAACCCGAGGAGGTTTGGTAATTTGATTCTACAGCAAAGTGCTGGATGTGTTTTACTAGATCTAGCTATCTTCGCTTATGTACAGGTAAATCAATCCCGATCACATTCAGACAGGTTATAAGCCAAGTCGATTGCGCATAGGACAATTAAGTTCAGATAGATAATTTCAACTATTAATCTAATCACGTTAATTCAATAGACCTTTGAAAATTATTATTATATTATCTGCTACGCCATCGTTAATTAAAATCACATAAATTAATCCAAAATTTCTGCGCTGGAGAAGGATTCGAACCTCTATTTGGCGTTTTCTAGACAGCTGCCTTATCAATTAGGCCACCGGGCAGTATAACTTCGAGTCTTTTAACACGCCATAAATCGCATTATGGAAACAGATATATTATTTATTTATTTATAGGCCATCAGTCCTAATTGGTAAGGCAGCCGTCTAGAAAACGGTAGATAGAAGTTCAAGTCCTTCTCTAGCACAGAAAGTTATAATTAACGATGGCGTAGCAGAAAATAATAATTTTTGTTTTTTAATTTTCTATCGTAAAGAACTTAATCATATGTTTATATATAATTATTACCATCAATAGACCTTTTTTTAATGCTTGGATCACTTCAAATTCCAGATTAAATGATTGTTAGGTTTGTACTAATATTATAATAGACGATTGTAAATTATGTTTAAACATTTAAAATTAATCACTCAGGTTGATATATAACCCCTCTCCATACTTTCGTAATTCTGTATACGCATTTCGGCAGTTAAGTTGTCATCATCAGCAGATAATTGCAAAGTGTACATTTTGGTTCTCAACGGTACAGATTGCGTACGGAGTTTGTTTTCGTACAGGTATTTTTCGCTGTGGTTTACCAGGTGCGATACTTTTTAATTATCTGCTGATGATGACAACTTAGTTGTGGAAATGCGTATACAGAATAACGAAAGTTAATGTGGAAAAGGGTTATATATCAACCTGAGTGATTAAGTTAATCAACCACAGGCTCCATCAAATTCAACAATTTAAAATTAATATACTTGGTTTCACTATATTCATACTTACTCGTATTTATTTGACGCAATACTGAAATAGTTAAACTTTTACACATTTATGTTGCGATTTTACTTTATTGTTTGCATATTCAAATTTAATAACCTTTCCAGTAACTGTAGTACCTGACACTGCGTACTCTGACACTGCGTACTCCTCTTTCAATATTTAATATGTAGTGACAATACTACATAAAGGCATTTCTTATTTTGGAAAATATGAATTTTTTTCTAACGTCAAGGAAAATATGCCACCCTCAGTCCCACTCCCACGCTCTCCTCGAAAAAGGCGAGGAAGAATAAAGAGTATAAAATATAAGATTCCGGATGGTTTACATGAAAGTAACGAATTTTCACCCGTGCTCGAGAGAAAGCGAAACGGCAAAAGAAAAAATTACCAACCAATCGTTTTCCAATTACGCCGGAATACAAAATACAATTTGGGACTTAATTAAATTCCTCAGTGTACTTAGTATAATAGAAAACATCAATATTTGGTTGAAAAAGCAATTACTGGTCGGCGACAGCGGATGATTATTTAACGCGTGACTTCACGTCGGGAAATAGCACGTACACAGAAGCACACACACAGAAAATTATTTCTCTTTCCTTTTTTTTGTACTTCTGTCTTATTTCGTGCCCTTCGATATTTTACATTCACTTTATTTTCGACCAGGACCGTAATGTTTCTTTTCCAGGAATTCTTCTTTCCAGAATAAATACTATTTCGGTCAAGTATAAGACGGATATCTCTCGTTTAAATAAATATTGCTTTGAAATATAAACTTGATATATCAGTTGTGAGAAATTAAATAAAATTGTTATTGAAGTGTTAAAATACTGTTATAAAGTAAAACTTCTAAATAGCTGCCACTAAAATTTACTATAAATGCGATCATTGTGTGGAGGTGGTCGTTATTAAGAGAGTCATCGCGAGGAAAATTTATGCGGAATTGATCTATGCAAGTTTTACCGCGAATCCCGGTGCAACACTATGATTATTTATCTGCCGATGATAACAACTTAGTTGTCATAGTACTCGTATGTATAGAGAATACGAACATTAATGTGCTACTTACGAGGATAGTTTGACAAGTAGTGAGAATGACACATAGATGGCGCACTAATTGGTAAAACAAATCATTGTAATTTAGGTTGCCTATTTATATGTTTACATTCCGATATTTAGATAAATCGGTTGATTGGTTTATTTTTGACAGCTGATTGAAAAAGAAGCTACACGTCGTTTTGTTAAAATGGAAAAAGCAGAGTATCGTGCGGTGATTAAATACTTCGTAATTGAGGGTATGAAGCTACCGAAATAAAAGATGAGTTACGGGAAACATTAGGTGAATCTGCTCCATCATCCGCCACAATAAGTAGATGGGTAAATGAGTTTTAACGTGGTAGAACAAGCTGTGTTGATGAAGCGCGCTCTGGAGCATCCCAAATCGTGACTTCTAAGGAAATGATTATAAAAATCCATAATATTATTACGCAAGATCGACGACTCAAAGTGAGAGAGATAGCAGAATTGGTAAACATTTCAACAAAACGCGTACAATATATTTTAACGAAAGAATTGGGCCTTTCTAAGCTTTCGGCAGGATGGGTGCCGCGATTGCTTACGACTGATCAAAAGTTCACTCGTTTGCGCATTTCCAATGAGCGGGCCTTTATAAGCGGAATCTGGTTGATTTTTGTAGGCGATTTGTTACTTGCGATGAAACTTGGATACACTACAGTATACACGAAACTAAACAACAGTCGAAGCAACGGTTAGAACGTGGTTCTGCACCTCCAAAGAAAGCGAAAATCACTTTATCGGCAAACAAGGTGATGGCATCAATTTTTTGGGATTCAAAGGCCATTTTGCTCATTGATTACCTTCAGAAAGGTACCACAATAAACGGACAATATTATGCAGAAATTCTACAAAAATTAAATGTTGAGATTCGGCCAGGAATGGCAAAGAAAAAGGTTTTGTTTCACCAAGACAACGCTCCCTCGCATACCAGCACAGTTGCGATGTCCAAAATCCCCGAGATGCAATTCCAATTAGTACCGCATGCGCCTTATTCGTCGGATCTAGCCCCTTCCGACTTCCACCTTTTTCCAAAATTGTAAACGGCACTAGGTGGAAAGAAATTTTCGTTTAACGACGAGCTTATCATCTTCGTAAATGAATATTTTGCAAGCCTTCCCGAATCGCATTTTAGAGATTGCATAAGGGCATTGGAGCACCGTTGGAATAAATGTATTGCTCTTTTAGGAGAATATATGGAAAAATAAAAATTATTTGTATTTAAAAAATTCGTTTTTCTTTTCCATTCTCACTACTTGTCAAACTACCCTCGTACTTTTCTGATTAAACCAAAATTGTATGTATAATTGTCTGATATAAATTATGAAATTATAAACTAGATCTAACTATATGTATATGTGTAATCAAGAAATTTACTGCATATGTTATACGAGGTGTGGCCATTAAATAACGAAACTGGTGTGACGATTGTTATTTATTGCAAATAAACTTATAGCCAACTTTTATGTCTTTCGACATACTTTCCTCACCCATTTATACACTGCTGTACACGTGCCTTCCATTGTTTAAAATAATGCTGTAGTTCAGTTGCCAGCCTCTTCAATAGCTGCCGTTTCTACTTTTACATATTCGACAGACTGAAAATATCATCCCTTTAATGTATGTACTGTTCATTGTTGGCAACAGGAGAATGATCAAACACAGCAATACACTTGTTCGCTAAAAACTGTTTCACGGATAGGTCATTGCGAACAAAAACTTTTGTCATGTTTAATACATAGTGCAAAATGTATCTACTGTTTCTTTGTTAATGTCTACCATATCGGCAATGAGTAATAGTCAGACTTTCAGCAAAATTTCATTAATTTTCTGAACGTTTCCTTGAGATCTTGCAGTCACAGGTGGACC
This sequence comes from Dermolepida albohirtum, assembly GCA_031893035.1. Classification (NCBI taxonomy): domain Eukaryota; kingdom Metazoa; phylum Arthropoda; class Insecta; order Coleoptera; family Scarabaeidae; genus Dermolepida; species Dermolepida albohirtum. The sequence continues at coordinate 45,754 of JAVIWB010003107.1, forward strand.
AGAACGTCCATCATCTTCAAATTCCTCCCGATCTTCAGAAAACCGTTTGTGCTATTCGAAAACTCACGCGCGTGATATTACATTATCACCAAACATCTCCTTTAATATTTGTAAACATTCTGTTGGCGATTTTTCTAATTTGACAAGGAATTGAAGATTATTTCGCTGCTCGATTTTTATGTCAATATTTATCACGGCACTATTAAGCAACAGTGTCGTCTACAATTAAAACACGAAAGTAAACTAAAACAGATCGAGAGACGAAACTACGGGTTGTTGCTTGGCAAGTATCAAGGTCAATAACATTCCAATTACAGCTACGCCCGATGTGACTGCGCGATGGAAGGAGCAGTCACATCGGGCGTATATTTTCTATCTAGCTTTGCTTAAAATTTTTAAGCTTTGTTAGTAAAACATACGATACATATTTTCTTAAAGTTTGAGCAACTTCTATTGCTAATTCAGTTTTATCATTAGAAAATAAGACACTTCGTTCAGCTCTTAGTTCTACACACACTTCCCTCATATCTGTTTAATGTTAGATGTACACGACATAATCATGATAATATGATTATTTGATTATTATGATTGATTATGATTTAACATGCCAGTCTCTAGCATTTTGATAATAAAAGTAGGTAGATTTTTTATTGGAAACATCTTGTTTGATGAATTCACTGTTTTTGGAATACCGTTCCTGTTCTACTCCAATATTGGTCTCACCTTTAGACAACGATTCAGCAATTTTGCCTTTCCGCTTTGTTAAAGTCTGCTCTGAAATGGTATTGTCTGCTAGACCTCAAACATCCACTTCTTTTGATGAATTTATGAACGTCATCTACAAAAGGTAGACATACTTTGATTGGACGTTCAGAATCGGTCTTAGTTTCGTCGAATTTATCCAACCTATTCTTATCAAGAATTACTTGTTGTTCTTTCATTGATTTCACAATAAACATCATAGATGACCAGTTATTCTTCTGATGGCTTTCCGACGCGTGAGCAGGCCACTTAGAGCTGCCCATGTGAGAAGCATGGATTCTACAAATGTAATCCACACACTTGCAACGATTGTCCTTGTGCTTTGTTGATAGTCATTGCGAAAGCGAGTCGTACCGGGAACTGCAAACGTTTGAATTCGATTGGCATATTGGTCGCGATCATTGGGATACGTGGCAACAGTACGTCTTCACCTTTGAATTTTCCAGTCAAAATTGTTGCCTCGATAACATCGTTCATCATTTTCTTGACTGAGAGTCTGGTTCCGTTGCAAAGTCGTGGTGGATTTATGTTTCGAAGAAGAATGATGGGTACGCCAATTTTCAATGTAAGAATTTAGTTGGATAGTTGACAACACTTCGCCTTGATTCATCACAGTATCGATGGACTTATATGTTGACGTTTCGCCGGGTATTCCATTCTGAATGGTGAAGTTGATGGTATTGACATCGATGTTTTTAGCCGCTAATATAGCACGCGTACTGAGCCACTGATGATTTTTATAGTTCTGTGCAATGTTTGGGAAAACTTTTTGCACCAATTCGTCTATGCTTTCTGTGATGTTACAGAAGTTTGCTGGCATGGTGATACATTGCGTAGATTCATCAATTCGCATTCGCCCATTTCCAATATCCATTAGTTGTTTTGCAAAATTTCCAATTGGAATGGCAGTGGCGCCATCTGTCGAAAATTGGACGTACCAACTTAGAAACCATCGTGGGCTCATGTACAACAACTTTGCTAAAGATCATCACATGATCAAATGCATAGTTTACGATTCCATAAAGGACATACAGACAAACATTCGTTTATATATATATATATAGATTTTCCTATACAAGTTTGTCATCAAAGCTTGCAAATCTATTTTGTCGCTTCTATATAATATATTCTTATACAGAATTGCATTTATTAACAACTATTGTGTACTACCAAGAAAGCCGCCAACTCTTAAATAGTCCGATCCTGTTTGTCCCATACTCACCTATTATTTCTTCAGTTTCTCGCCTCGCTGCTCTTACTGTTTACGTATAGTATAGATTGACCCTCGAATTTCTTTATACGAAACGTGCCAGGACCAATAGCCACAACGGTACCAACACCGAAAGGTCTCGGTAAAAATAAATGGAAAGGCTTAAGCGAGTATTTACAAATCTACAGTCTGCTATTTCGTTCGGTGGTGAAAAAGCCATTCTTTCAAGAGCGTTCAATTATTACGGGCTTCGGAAATTTATCTGTGAAATTGAGTTTAATACTCCCCGAAACTTTTGTGGGCGCAGGACAATTTCGTTGGATCCTTTCGTGCCTCAACTGACCGCAGGAATAACTTCTCTTCCCTTCTTTGGAATGTTGGTTTTAAAATTCGACGAAAATATTTCGAAATGGAGAATCAATAATTAAATTAAATTTATTGAATTGTTGTAATACGTATATATTATAATTAGGCACGAGACATAATAATTAACTTTTTGCACGTGTTTTAACGCTACAGTTTGTTTTAAATAAATTTTAATAATTAGATTAGATTAGATTTTTAATGTACTCGTAGTTCGGGTTTACAGTTGTTTAATTTTAATGTTAATAATAAAATAACATTATGCAGTCCTTATTAAACATAATAAATCAACAGTATAGTATTTAGTTTGACCGATTTTGCGATGAACAGTAGAAAATTCATATTCTACTACATCAGAATTATTGTGTTACGTTATTCGAAGCTTAAATTCAAAACTTTCTATTTTGGCCAAAATCTCAATTCTTTCAGAGTGGTATGCTAGCAAAAATTGCAAATTTTCAAAAGTTATCGTACATTTACAAATGCTCGTATGCTGACACTTTCGATAGTCTTAAAAACGATTATGAATCCAAAATATATCTAACTCTTTTACTTTAGTCCCGATGGAATAAAGTACTTGAAAAACCATGTTAAAGTGTGACCTCTGGAATGTGTAATTTAAATTATCTATTGAGTTTGACCGATTTTGCTATGAACAGTAGAAAATTCATATTCTGCTAGATCAGAACTACTGTTTTACGTTATTTGAAGCTTAAATTAAAAATTTTCTATTTTGATCAAAATCTCAATTCTTTCAAAGGGGTATGCTCGCAAAAATTACAAATTTTCAAAAGTTATCGCACATTAACAAATGCCCATGTGCTGACACTTTCGATAGTCTTAAAAACGATTTTGAATCCAAAATATATCTAACTCTTTTACTTTAGTCCCGATAGAATAAAGTACTTGAAAAACCATGTTAAAATGTGACCTCTGGAATGTGTAATTTAAATTATCTATTGAGTTTGACCGATTTTGCTATGAACAGTAGAAAATTCATATTCTGCTAGATCAGAACTACTGTTTTCCGTTATTTGAAGCTTAAATAAAAAATTTTCATTTTGACCAAAATCTCAATTCTTTCAAAGAGGGTATGCTCGCAAAAATTACAAATTTTCAATAGTTATCGCACACTAACAAATGCTCGTGTACTGACACTTTCAATGGCCTTAAAAACGATTTTGAAATCAAAATATATCTAACTCTTTTACTTTAGTCCCGATAGAATAAAATACTTGAAAAAACATGTCACAATGTGACCTCTGGAATGTGTAAATGGATCTATTGAGATTTTGTTATGAACAGTAGAAAAATGGAATTCTGTCAGTACTGTTTTACGCACTACAAAGCTTAAATTTAAAACTTTCTATTTCTATTGCAAACCTCAAACTTTTCAAATAATCATGCGTTAACAAATGCGCAGACATTTTCGAAGATTTTAGAAACAATTTTGATTTCAAAATGTATCTAATTGTTTTAGTTCAATCAGGCAGAAAGAACTTGAAAAATTAAGTGTTTTAAAAATAAATATTCATGTGCTCTTAATGAAGTGCCTGTTCATTTCATGAAGACGATTTTGTCATGGTCATGACCTGCTGTGTTCTGACAAAAATGACAAGTTTCCGATATTTTTCAATTGCCAAATTTACTGTAAATTCGTTCGTAAATAAATTAAAGGGTTGTATCTACAGGGTGTTTCAAATTGCGCGGTTTTTTTTTAAATAAATAAAATATAGATGGCGCACCGAATTTGTCTGGGTATGTGGGCATTTAAAAATTGTGATGTATGACATTAATAAAAATGGCTTCGTACACGGTACAACAACGCGTTCAAATTTTGGAATAATTTTAGGCAAATGAGCGTTCTGTGAAAAGAGTTTTTATAAAATTACGTGAATTTTATGGTCTTCATAATCGTCCCTCTGAAATCACTATTGGTCGAATTATTAAAAAATTTCAAGAGACCGGTTCCGTGGAAGATCAAAAAAGTGAAAAATACAGTCGTAGTCGTCGTTCACGAGAAAATATTGGTTTGGTTCGAGAAAGTGTTACTGAAAATCCTGAAATGTCCTTTAGACGACGTTCACAACAATTTGGACTTGGGCATATAAGGTTCAAATAACACAGGAACTGAAGACATTAGATCATTTAAAACGTCATTCATTTGTCAATTTCATCAATGAACAACCAGCTGATTTTTCTCAAAAAATAATGTTTTCCAACGAGGCACATTTTGAATTTGGTGGCTATGTTAATAAACAAAATTGCCGTATCTGGGGTGAGGAAAATCCACTAATTATTCATGAGAAACTTATGCATCCTAAATGAGTTACTGTTTGGTATGAATTATGGTCAGGTAGTGTAATTGGACCTTACTTTTTTGAAAATGCTCCTTGTGAAGCTGTAACTATCAATGGTGATCGATATCGTCAGATGATAACCGAATTTTTGTGGCCTGAATTAATGAATATTGATCTAGATGATATGTGGTTTCAACAGGATGGCGCTACACCTCATTTTGCACACGCATCAATTTATTTATTGCGAGAAAAATTTCCTGGACGTGTAATTTCAAGAAACGGTGATATCAATTGGCCGCCAAGATCATGTGATATGACACCGTTAGACTATTTTCGTTCGGATTATGTGAAAAGTCACGTTTGTAAAAACAATCCACAAACAATTCCTGCTTTGAAAGATGAAATTATTCGTGTCATTGGTGAAATAGGGCCTCAATTATGTCAAAATGTCATTGAAAATTTTAACAAAAGAGTGGACGTCTGTGGAGCTGCAAGAGGAGGCCATTTGGCAGATATTATTTTTCGCATATAAATGTCATAACTGATACTTCAATTACCAATAAAAAGTTTTTGAAAGTGAATGCAAATTATGTGTTTTATTTATTCTTTAAAAAAACCGCGAAATTTGAAACACCTTTACATAGTGGGCTATACGGTGTAGATGTACTTTTAGTTACAGTTATCTTAGAAGTAGAACCTAAGCTAGACAAATCTTCGTTAACTAAAAGCTTTTAAGGACTTTAATGGAAACACGTATTACTACATACATAATACTAATACTCATTTGTTTTTTATGAATTGAAAAAATACTTATGTAAATAATTGCAATGCATATGCCTTCTCGAAAAATTCATGTGCCTAGTATATCAAAAGAATTTATTGACAATTTGCTTATAAGACACAACATACAATATGTATATCGTTTATATCTGACAATAGTTTCTTTTTTGTTGAGAAGACCACCTTTGATCAAGTAAGCAGTTTTAGCTTACGATGAACCTTTTTATTTGTGTTTTAACAATGAATGACTATTGTTAATGTAGTGGCACCACTTACTTACTTATTTCTTCACTTGACTAGTCTGTTCTAGATTTCTGCGTTATTACCGCGTCTTTGGGACTGCTGTCTCACTTGGAAAGTGAAGCAACACTGCCAGAGACCCGGCTACGATTCAAAAGCCCAAAAGAAACAACAAAATTTAGACACTTTTTAACATAAGATGATACGAAGGAAGCATTTTGATTAATCGGTTGTGATTTTTTGATTTTTATTGAATTTGAATACATTTTACAGATGTAATCTTATTATAGAAGCTAATTATAAATAATTATAAAGAAGGACACGTTAAGAACAAGAGGAGGGCAGATAGTGGCGTATGCAGATGACATAGTGCGGATTACAAACAGAAGAAAAATAATGATGGAAATACTTGAGGAATTAAGCACACAGGGGAAAAAATGGGAATAAGAATAAATGAAAATAAGACCAAATTTATGAAATTTTGTAAGGAATACACCAAAACGAAGATACAACTGGGAGAGTATATTATTGAGGAAGTAGATAGGTTTAAGTATTTGGGAGTGATGTTAGATAAAAGAGAGGGGGGAGAGAAATAGAGATCAAGAAACAAATAGCAACAACAAATACAGTAGTACAGGCAAATAAGAAGCTATTGAAGAGCAAAAGTTGTAGAATGGAAATATATAGGACGATAATCCGACCAACTATGATGTATGCAGCGGAAACACTCAGCATGACGAGGAAACAGGAGGAGGATCTGAGAATAATGGAAAGAAAAATATTGAAAGTGATACTGGGACCAGTGAAAAAAGGAGATACTGAATATAGAAGAATAACTAATCATGAGCTTTCACAGGAAATAGGAGAGGATATAGTGAAAAAAAATTAAACAACAGAGAGCTAAAAGGTTAGGACATGTATGGAGAGCGGGACCAAACTCAGTGATATATGAGGTTATGGAATGGAATCTTAGAAGAATGAGGAGAGGGAGACCTAGGAGTACATGGGAGCGAGAAGTGGAGGAAGATTTGAGAAGAACCGGAAGCAGTAACTGGAGGCAGAAAGTGGGGAATAGAGAACAATGGAGAGAAATCTGTGAAAAGACATAGGCTGGAAAAGGGAAGTGATCTCCCCAACATAAAACAGATCTAAAGAACCGAAAGGTGGCTTTACTCCTTAAGGAGTGTTACGCGCGAGTGTTACTGAAACTGTTTCAGTGCGACAGACAGTAGTAAATAGAAAAACAATCACAAAAAGGGTACAAAATTTGTATCGGCACAAGCAATTTAAATATTACCGAGTTATTTTTTATAAAATACGAAAAATAAGCATAATTTTAAGTGAATAGAAGGCATTTTTAATTCAAATATTTCTTATTCTTAAAATTCATTGCTTTTAAATTGGTAATACCAGACGTTAAATTAAATTCGAGTCGGTTAATTAATTAATTAAAACCAACTGTAAAACTTGTTAAAAGTTTTAATATTGCCTAAGTCATTATATAAAAATTCAATTATGAGAAATAATAAAGCTATAATTTGTTAATTAGAAATGAAAGATGGATCACATCTACGAAGCAAATAGTTTCTGATTAATTCTTAAATAGATTTCGATGTTACCACTTCAGGTGCTTTATAATTTGAAACATTTCCTATTTCTAACATGTACATACATTAAACAGAAAGAACAATTAACAAAGACAACGCAAACAACACAAAATATGTGATGACTTATTATTAGATAAAAAGACTTTCGTATGCGCTATTTTCATATTCAACTGCTTGTATTTGTACTATTTTAAAACTGGTAAAAAAAGATTATGGTTTTTGTATAGTACTAGACAGTTGAGTTAATCCTAGAAATAGTAATTTTACTTTTTACAGCGTAAAGGAAATCCTTTGACTAAATAGATGGCAACAAATTTATTTCAACAAATATGAAAACAGAAATAAAGATTTGAGCTAAAAAAGTAACGTGGAAGACACTACCAGCTCTTTGTAGCCATCGGGCAACAACTTTTCCCATTGAATATAATTATTCTTCTTACATAACAATTGACTTTGTAAATCAGTATTACAGACACAGGCACGGTAATCTCCCACAGCGTGGTACCTGGCGTAATAAGAATGTCAATTATTCGTTCTCGATACCGCAAATGAACCAACTATTGAATCATTTATCGCCAAAAGTCTTCGTATTGGAAAATGACACAAAGAAACATAAAGTAAAGAGTGAAAGTCGAATTTTAGATTAATCATTCAGATTGACTTAAGATTGGGGTCAACTTGAGTGCTTTGCCAAATCGAAAGCCGATAAGAGCATGATTTTATCGCTTAGCTTTTTAGGACAAGTTCATAACGAGATGAAAGGTCATGTTGCGATGTTATTTAATTAACTTTGAAAATTCTTTAGATGACAGATTTTATGAAAACCCGATTGAAGATTTTAGCTATAAAAATGATGTGGAAGATTCTATCAGTGGCCGAACTGGACGACTCTTTATGGCCGTTGGACAACAATCTTTCCCACTGTATATACCTATCCCTTTACGTGACAACCCACTTTGTAGATCGGTATTACAGACACAGGGACGGTACTCTCCCGTAATGGTACCTGACGTGGGGAAAACTGTCGATCATCCTGCTCTCGGAAGCCACAAATTAACCAACTAGTTTCAGCAGTTCGAAAAATATACGTTCAAAAGAACATTGCGTGAAAACATAAGAAAGGCAGGGACCATTAAAATGTCAAGGCGATTTGTCAAAAGCTTTAAAGATATGTTGTTATGAAGCACCATGTTTCATTAACATGCTCATTTGGGATTAACTTTTCGAATCAATTACGGCGAAAAGTCCAACAAGAAAAACACATGACCTTTTAACATCGATTTTGATTCAATTGAAAGATGACATATGGTTTCCTTTAGAGAATTTCTTTTCAAAAATAGACAATTACTGGTAATAAAATAAACCACGTACCTTGCTGATCTTCCAAATTCTGGATAGGGTGTTCTGCGCGTACAATACATACCTGAAACAAGAATAATAATAGTAAGGCTTTTATTGGAATATAAATAAAATCAAACAATATTAACAGTAAAAAGGTGGTAATGAATAATCAACCGACGCACGTATTTAAAAATTTTAACACTTAAAAACTACGTCCATATTCTTTCGAAACCAAACCGAATTCATCGTCCGTAAGACTAACACGCAAAGTTCTTTTCATTAAAAAATAAATTATAGACCATCATACTACAAAATAGTTGAAGGAAAATGTGAATTAAGACTCATAAAAAACTAGTTCATTAGAGAAAATAAATGTAACCTTGGGAATTTTATCAATTTTTACAAAGCTTTTTCTTTCAAGAATTAATCAGTATATGTCTTGCAATAAAAATAATCGAATTTATTTACAAATAAATAATGTAGTTTATAAATTAGCAAAAAGAATAAAAAGTCCTACCTTACTCCACTCCTGGTCACCGGCCGCCGAAGACACCACAGATTTGGATGAGTCTTGAGATGCAACCCGACCACCATTTGGATATAGTCCGACTTATATGATGCTCCTGAAAAAATATCAATTTTAAATGGTAAGGTGTCTAATATTAAATAGCACGTGTGTGTGTATTGCTGAATTAATTAAGTGAAAACTATTATTCTTTAGTAAATATGGAATTTAATCAATTTTCACTCAGCTTTTTGTTTTCAAGAATTTGTTTAAAAATAAATAACGTAGTTCATAAATTAGAAAAAAAAAAAACTAAAAAGCACTACCTTACTCCACTCTTGGTCACCGGCCTCCGAAGACACCAAAAATATGGAAGTCTTGAGATGAAACCTGACCATCATTTGGATATATTTCGATTATATGATGCTCCTGAAAAAATATAATTTTTAGATGGTAAGGTGCCTAGTATGAAATAGAATGCGTGTGTGTATTGCTGAATTAATTAAGCGAAAACTACTACTCTGTGGTAAATATCTAATATCTAATCGTAAAAAAAGGAATAACATTTAAATAATCTAAATTAGGGCATTCTAATGATAAAACTATCTTAAATATATATATCGTGTGAGAGATCTATGTCGCATAATAGTAAGCATGTTGGATTATAGAAAAGCTCGAAATGAAGTAATTATTATATATTCTATTAAACTAATAATAACCACGTACCTTTGCCTTGATTTTATTGCAACTTGTCCTCGAACGAAGTAACTGATCTCTGCTGAGCATCTAAAAAAAACACTCTATTATCCAAAGAGAATTAACGTTAAATATGGAATACTACATATCTATGAAAGGACAAGCACAACGCCACATTTCAAATATTTTTCGATATTAATGTGTGTCTCGGTATTCTAATTGTTGAACTGCCATGTAGTGCAAAAAATGAACCTTTATTTATTGTATATTTGTTATCGTGTACGTTCCATTCATTATTATTGAAAATATTTGCGAATTTTAAAACTAAAGAGGCTGATTCTTATTTAAAAAAAGTGCGTGTCAGATGATTATAAGGAATGCAATTTTTAATCTAATAATAATATTAGATTATAGACGCAAATAACAATAGAACTAAAATTTAAATTTTTTAATTAATTTCTGCGGCATTTCTACATATGCAGAAGCCATTACCGCGTAGATATATACATATGTATTTATGTATCCGACACATACATATGTATAAAGGTATAAGTATGTACATATATTCCATATCTGAAACTTAATGTCTAAACGAATGCTTTTTAAACATTCAAATTAATCAATTCGGAAATAATGAATATATATGTTATTATATATATATATATATATATATATATATATATATATATATATACATGCAATTGTATTACGTTATAATATCAGTAAGCCTACTTTAACGTTGATTTTGCTGTAGCCTTTCCTTAAACACCGCCACACAAGATTCGATAAGAATTTCTGCAAAAGAATCGAACTGTTATGCAAAGAAAACTAACCTCTCTGATTAAATATTGAACATTACACAATACGAGTATAATTAATAAATTATTTTGCAACGCATAAAGCCGAAAACGTGTATATTTCACTCACGAAAACGGATACATTGTATATTCTAATAATTACATTTTTAATAAACTATTTGCGTTAATTGTCCGTAAACATATCATTCGCTTTGAATTTTCATTTCAATTTAAATTTAATATCGCCTAAGTAATTTTATAAAAATTCAACGAAAATCTATATATATATATATATATATATATATATATATATATATATATATATATATATATATATATATATATATATATATATATATATATATATATATGTATATATATATATACATACGTATAATTGTATTACATTATAATACCAATAAACCTACCTTTACATTGACTTCGCTGTGGTCTTTCCTCAAACACCGCCACACCAGATTCGATATGAACTTCTGCAAAAGAATCGATCTGTTATGCAAAGAAAACTAACCTTTTTAATTAAATATTAAACATTATACAATCTAACTAATAAATTACTTTGCAACACGATTCGAAAATTACCATTTTGTCACTTCAAACACGGTTATTTTATGTTCCAATATATTTACTCGTATTCTAAAATTCTAAACATAAAACCGAAAACGTCTGTATTTTACTCATGTAAATGGATAAATTGTGTATTCTAATAATCACATTTCTAATAAAATATTTGGATTAATTGTCCGTAAACGTGTGATTCGTTTTGAATTTTTATTTCAATTTAAATTTTCGATGACTTATTTCTTGTTTACAAATCATGCGATCTTTGCGTATCACATGACATGTCATGGCAACTTACGATTTTCTAATTTCAAAATTAATAGTATTGACAGGTAGAAATATTACTCGATTATTTTAATGGGAAATACACATGTATATTCTATACTTCTAACACAAAAGAAAGTTAATAATCTAAACTGGCAAAATTAGTAATAGTAATTATTATATATTCTCTTAAAGCAATAATAATCACCACCTACCTTTGCTTTATTCTACTGCAACCTGTCTTCGAACGACGTAACAGATCTCTGCCAAATTAAGCATCTAAAAAGAATTAACATTCTCTTTTAAATATAGAATACTACATATATATATACATATATATATATATATATATATATATATATATATATATATATATAACGACAAAAATTAACTTTTTGTGGCTTCAAACACGTTTGAAGTACAAATAGAATACCACATTTCCATATTTACTTTGTGTTCTTATATATTTTCCCGTATTCTAAAATTTTGCATATCAAACGGAGAACAAGTACATTTTACTCATGCGAATGGATAAATTGTATATTCTAATAAACACATTATTAATAAAGTATTTGCGTTAATTGTCCGTAAACATGTAACTCATTTCGAATCTTGATTTCAATTTAAATTTCCGATGCGTTGGTTCTCGTTTTCAAATCATGCGATCTTTACGCATCACGTGACATGTCATGGCAACTTGAGATTTTCTAATTTAAAAATGATTTGTATTAAATCAATATTTTTGACAGGTGGAAATGCTTTTCGATTATTTTAATGGAAAATACATATATTCTACACTTCTAACGAAAAAGAAAAATTGTAATCTAAACTGACAAAGAATTAATTATTCAGTGATTTATATTATCTGTATAACTTGTATATTTATTCTATACACAATTAATTTCTACACCTACATTCGAAAATATATATTAACTCGCGGAATAGCAATATTTTTCTATATAAACCGAAACTTGTTCATAACATATGTTTTAATAAATATGTATTGCTGCTATGCAATCGATTATTAGTTACATTCTTCTAATTTATAAATATCAAACTTTCAATCATCCGGTTGTTTATTATATCACAATTAATACATAGATATCGTAGTAAATTAAAACAGCGATAAACCCACCCTTGCGGAGATTTTAATGCAGTTTCTGCTCAAACACCGAATATTATTTAAGATATTTATTTGACCACCAATAATTTTACATGCAAAAATACATTACTGTCTAGATGGCAAAATTTATTAAATAAAATCCAAAACTTGAACATATGTATTTATGTATACGACATATAAGTACATACATAGTGCTGCATCCTGATATGTACTTGCAAAGATAGCAATTTTCCGATATTATTCAATTGTCTAGTTTAAGTCAATTCACTGATGAACAAACTAAAGTACTATATGTATATAATTCGTTTCACGATATTTTAAATTGACTGAATAGGAAGTATGTAGTTTCATGGCATCCTCTGGTGTAAAACGTGATAAGTTAACGATAATGTAAATGAGATTGGTACACTGAGCCGTAGATGTGCAAGGATGTATAATGTAATGTTCGTGCAATCATTTATATATATGTATGTATACTAATTAAACATAAGTTTATACGAATTCTTAATATACAGGGAGAAAGCTAGTGGCGGTTTTCTTTATAAATCAATAAATAATTTTATCGATTCTTCTGTGCTGTTGTCCTCGTGTCTAGTTTTGTCACTAGATCATCGGCAACCTTCTCAATAACTAGGGCAAGAACCAATGTTCTCTACCAGGCTCCACTGGTACATATATGTAGGTATGTCCAGAAATACCAATGTAGTATACGAGGATCCCTTCCGTTAGTTTGCATCTTTTATTGTTCGTTCAGTTTTTTTAAATGACTTGGATTACATTATTATAAGTGTGTATATTTTTTGTTAATTGCATTCTTATTTTTCTTTGTAGTATAGGTACATTAACTGCACCTATTTTTGTTTTTAATTTTAATTTTATTCTTAAGTGCATTATGTCCTGTAAATGGTCTATGTAACTGTTGGACATTAAAGATTATTATTATTATTATTATTATTATTATTATTATATGTTTCAATATATAAGTGCATAAATATAAGCGTGCATGAATAAAATATAAAACCTAAATGTAAATATAAAACCGTAAATATTGGGTATGCCGGAAAGTTCTGTCCATACAGCAGGTGCGAAATTATGTCCCATCCAAGTACTTTCAACGTTTCCTTGACTAGTTTTGCTGTATGAGGCGGCGCGTTATCGTGCTGTAAAATCACTTTACCGTGTCTTCGGGCCCATTCTGGACTTTTTCTGTCAATGCATGGTTCAAATTGATAATTTGTTGTCGATGTTGTCGATAGTGATCGGTATTAACTGTTTCACCAGGCTTCAACAGTACTACACCACGCCACTTTGGTCCCACCAAACATAGAGTATTGTCTTGCGACCGAAACGATTTGGCCTTGGAGTCGATAGGCCAGCTTTGCCAGGTGATAACTATGAGTTTTTGCGCTTAGGGTTTTCGAAATAAATCCATTTTCCATCACCCGTCACACTCCTGTAGTTTCGTTTCATCAAACTTTTTCAGTCTACCAGAACATTTTTTGTCTTACACATCGAAATCACCACTTTGAATTGTCGTAAACACGCCTCACATGTTTTTACGTTTGGAGCAACTCTATCAGCAAACGATAACTTTTAGCGGCTTCTTTTCTTTGATTAAATAAGAAAAGTAATGGGCAGTGGCGGCTCGTGAGTATTTGACATGGTGAGGCAGATAGAATAATAAATATTCAAAATTGTTTACAATTGATTAATAAACTCTATATACCTACTACATATAAAAACAGTTTATATATATTTATATATATTTATATATATATATAGGGCTTCCAGTACAAACAGGGCTGCCAGACATGAACTGAGCCCTATATCGCGCCCCATTCGATTTTTAAGGGAAAACGAAGTTTCAAAGCAAACCCTTGTGAAACGAAAATAAATATTCTAAAAAATCAAACAAATTCTAAAAACATTAATCAAAAATAAGAACTCAATCTTCTAGGATTTAAAAATAAAAAATAAATACATTCCTATTATAATATAAAATTTAATAATATAACAAATATATACATATATATGTATATATATAAATCAACAACAATCCAATAACAAAATTTCAAAATTACATGCAAAATGAAAATATTTTAAAATACAGAGAATTTCCTTTATTGGCATTGCACGTAGAATTACATTTAATAGATTTTACTTCTTGTATAGCAAAGGTATCCTCCGGTTTTTTGTGTTAGCAAAATAATCAATTACATCATTATAAAATCGTTCATCCCTCGTCATCGTTTTAACCAATTCCTTTTCGATTGCAATTAGTGCACAGTTACTAAGTCTTTGTTGTCCAATTGTATTTCTAACATACGATTTTATACGTTTCAATGTGGAAAAACTTAGCTCAACGGACGCGGAAGTTACCGGTATGGTAACTACTATACTTAGCAATTTAAAAAGTTCTGGCATACAGATGGCTAACTTTTGTTCGTGCATAAATCTTAACATTTCACATGGTGTTTTAGAATTACCAAGGAGTTGCATGTCACTATAAATAACAGCTAATTCATTTTTTAATTGAATTTGATCAAAAAATTTATATTGTTCAAACAAATTATTTAAGAGCCTCTGAGGAAATGCCTTCGAATATTCTTCAAATTTACTTTCTGTTAATAAATCAAAAAAAGCAAGTTTTTCTAAATCAATAAATCTAATTTCAATTTGACTAATAAACGTATCTAGAATTTCGAAAAATAATTTTCTATAATTTTGTTTAGTATCTGGAACGTCATCAATTCTACGCCTTTTATGTGCAACAGATTCGTCAGACACCGAATTTTCGTATACAGTACTGAAATATGTATCACACTCCCGAAATTCTCTAAACTTATCAAGCAAAAAACGTAAACGATCTCTGGCATAAATAACATCAGTTAGTTTGTTTTGTAATATTGAAAATACAACGTCAGTTTGTCCAAATATTAACTTAAAAGTATCTAAAAGAAAATTAAAATCATTATCCAGAAGAAGATTTTTTAATCCAAAAGCTTCTCGTATAGATATGCTATCAAAGTCAGGACTTTCTGCAATGAAATCAAAAACTTCAATTAACTTATTTTTGTTCGCATGAATTGTAAAAACAGCCCTAGAGGTGAAATTCCAACGAGTAGATGCGTTTGATGGTATATGTTTTTGACAGATTAAATTTAACACATGAGTTCTCTTAGTGGATTTGGAAAAAAAAGATGAAAACCCTGACAAATTTGAAAAAAATATTCTTACAGACGTTATGGACTTACAAGATGTTCCTAACACTAAATTCAAGATATGTGCATGGCAGTGTGTAAATATTGCTTGAGGAGCTATTTCTTTAACTTTTGTTTGTAAACCGTTCACATGCCCAGCCATAACTGCCGCTCCGTCATACGTTTGAGCAATTAGTTTACTATTAAACTGAAATTTTTCAAAAATATTAGTTAACAATTTAAATAAATCATCAGAGGTGCGACCTGAACTTACATCAAAGAATCCTAAAAACCTTTCAACAATATTACCCTCGATCGTGTATCTTACAATAATAGACAATTGCGAATTACATGTTATATCTGTTGTTTCGTCTATTTGCCATGAAAAATATTCTGAATTAAAAATTTCACAATCTATTTTTTTCTTTACAATAAAATTAATTGATTCTATTAATTCGTTTTGAATTGTTTTCGATGTGCCAAAAAATACAGAGCTATCATCTAAGAATTTTTGTAAAATGGTATCATGTTTTGCCGTTAATAAAACAAGTTCTTTAAAATTTCCCCTGTTTGCAGAAGTATTTGTTTCATTATGTCCTCTGAAAGATAATTCCTGTGTACAAAGAAATATAGTAATATCAATTAAACGCTTTAATATATCTCGATTTTGGCTAACTTCTTTATTGTAATTCTCCATTTGATTGCGCCTCACATTATCTATCGCATCCGCGATATTATATTTTCCGAACATATGTAATTTACAAGTAGCTAAAATGTGATGTTTGGATTTAGTATGTTTTTCTACTGATCGCGACAAGTTTTTAAGATCAAAATAACCCGTTTTACTCCAAATACTATCTGTATTTGTGGAAAAAATTATACATGCCCAACAAAATAATCTGTTTCTTTTTATACTACCACATAACCAATTACATTTGTTATACCACGAATTATTGAAATTTCTGTTAGACTTACCGTGTATTGTAAGACATTTTGATAAATCAGGGTTTGGTCTTGGAAGGTTTTTGACATATAATTGATCTTCTACCGATAGAACAACGAACGTATTTCTTATTAAAAAATCTACAATGTCTTGTGTATTTCTTACATTTTCTAAATCCATATTCACAATTTTTAAATCACTGAAAATATCACTAAACAAATATTAAAATATTTAATCTAACTTTGTTATTCCCCCAACTTTAACTGCTGTTATTTGCGATTCGGGCCGAGAATGTCAGCCTCGAGTATATTCGGTAGTTCGGCGATTGTGATTCGATGAGAGGCTCAGTTTAAATTGGCTTCAGATTGATATCTAAATAATATCTACTTGAAACAATAAAAATACTCCTGTTAAAACTTAAAACATATTATTTGCGTGGAGGAAATATTGAGAAACTGTACAAGAAGAATGTAAACCTTTAGACATCTTTATATCATTAAATAAATACTTAATTTATCCTATTAATAATGCTTTCTATATTATTAAAAAATTCAAAAATCTCACAATAAAGTTAGAAAAATCTATTAACTTTTTGAATATTTTTCTTCTTTGTTATCTTAAATATGTAGCTAATACTTTACTGTAATTTCCATAGAAATTGAGAATTTTTTGACTGCTGTAGTGCGTTATAAATTTTCAATGAGAGGCAATGAGTGGCCGGGCCTCAAATATTCGTGTTTAGTAGGGATATACATAGATCAAGCATGAAGTTGGTCGGGGCAAGTATACGCGCTCGTACATTCGCACGGAATTAAAATGAAATGATAAATTTGTACTTTGCTTGTAATGTCGGTTTATTTAAAACTATTTTCTTATTGTTTATAAGATAAATTCTGAATAAAAGATGATAATTAATTTATAAAGAATTTTAAAAGTATACATATTATTCTTGTTATAATTCCAAGATTTAGATGGTGAGGCACTGCCTCACCTGCCTCACCTGACCAGCCGCCACTGGTAATGGGTACCGCAAATGCACTTTTACAGGAATGAAACTCGACATTTTCAAAGAGGTATTAAATCTATGTCAGTGTTCCTTTCGCAAAATATAACATGTATGGCTTTGAAGCTTGACGTCAGTAGAATAAGATGACATATGTGTCAAATCATTATATTGCATACTTAAGCCTAGTGACATCTATTATAGAAACCGGTAATGACGTTCCGGTATACCTGGTATACATATTATTAAGTTTTTTATAGAAGTTATGAATAAATGATATTTTTGTAACATGGTATAGATTTTTTTTCGTAAATCTTTCTGAGAGAATGTATTTATTTTAAAAGATATTGTTGTAATTATCCAAATATATTTCAGAAATGAAGAGGACAAGTTTTTGGTAAGTGTTCAGCTTAGTGAATTAATGAGTGCAATATCAAAATAAAAACTAGTTTAAAGAAGTTAATAATACACTTTAAGGAATATTTATTTTTCTTTTAGGAATTGAAATACCAGTAAGTACTATTAAAATATATTCACAATAATTGGCGGTGTTCTAGATTTTGTGGAATAAGCAGGTACTTTCAGAGCAAATACGTATGTATTTCTTGAAAAAAAATCGTCGAAAATTAATTCTCAATCAGTGTTACACTTTACGAATTTAATCTACAAATAAATTTCAACATATGGTATTGATTTAAAAAAATATAATTTGAATTTTTTAAAATTTTTACATTTTTTTTTGGTGGTTTCATGTCTATGTCCAAATAAGAAATTTTGCTCAATTTCGTATTGTAATATTGAATTTAATTATTTCACGTGCTCAACCGTACATAAATAATATTTGTATTCGTAAAGTTTCAATGTCTTCTTGGTCTTTTGATTTGGGAATGTTCCCTTTTAAACTAGTATTTTTTTTTAATTTTAGAATTTCACTGACATGCATTCGTCAAAGTAAATGACGAAGATGACAATGCAAACATTTAGAATCTGATTACAATTATTATTATGTAATATATAATACCTCCTAATGATAATCCATAATTATAAATGTGTATTGTCATTTCATTTTCAGATTACCGGCACTTATAGATAAAGTTGTATCGGTATAAATTGATATGTCCGACACACTATAAATTGGAAAAATATATCTCAAGTACACTAGTAGGTTTTAAATTACTCGTTAATAAAAATGGCTTCAGAATTCAGTGGCAGTGATGATGTTAAAGAATTAATTAGTGAAATTATAAAAAGGAACAATTGGGAGCCAGTTACCGATGTAAAGTATTACCCTGGGACACAAGCTGGGGATGGGTATGCGTCTAAACACGTTGCTGTTAATATAACAACTGGAAGTAACACAATTCAATTGTTTGTAAAGTATGCGTTAAGAACACAAGGTTCGGAAAGAACACGTTACGAGAAAATGTACGGAAACGAAGTACATTTCTACGATGCAATTTATCCGGCGTATTTGACATTTTTGAATGAAAGAAATGTTAGCAACGGCTTCCAAAACGTTTCGAAATGCTACGGTACTTCAACAAAATGTGTTATTGCATTGGAAAACCTGAAAGAAAAAGGTTTCGTTCTATTTAATCGAAAGGAAGTTATGAACGACGACCACATTAATTTAGTCTTGAGGACTTTTGCTAAGTTTCATGCAATTTCTTTCGCATTTAAAGATCAAGAAAGGGAAAAATATGACAAATTAGTGGCTGCTATAAACATGGATTTTTTTGGAACGGAAACGGATGATACAACATATAATCTAATGGAAACCATGATAAAAGACGGCATAAGTAAATACGATACTGAAGCTGATAAATATATAATAGAAAAATGCGATTCTGAGGTATTGTCAAGAATCGTAACAAACTCAAAAACGCACTTAGAAGAATTTTCTATTTTAACGCAGGGAGATTGTTGGTGTAACAATATGATGTTCTTATATGAGGTAATTTTGTAATTAAATTAAAAGTAATGTATTCTTATTTATACAGGATTATCCACGGTTACCGTGTATTAGACGTATCTCCAAATTAAGTGACATAGTTTTGCAATTTTTGTAAGATAGTAGTTTTAAATAAAGGATGTTACCAAACAGCTGAAACAAGAGGAAAAGATTCTTATTATTGATTTCTCAAAAAAAATTTATTAGAGTCTTTGCTTGCTGGTGAGTAATAAACAGCAATTCAATTAATACTGTATGGGTTGTTTCAAAAATTGGGAATCGCAAAAGTACATCCTAGTAAAGTAACGGGTGCTTTTTAAGAGCTTGAGAACTTAAAATGATAATACAAGACAGAAATATTGTTGGAATGAATTTTTTTTTTATGATAATCTGATGATTTCCGTCATATGTCCGCCGCAGCTACGAGTTACATAGTCCATTCCATCAGTTCAATTTTTGACTACTTTTTCCAATAAATCAGGCCGTATGGCGTCAATGGTGGTTTGAATATTGGCTTCCAATGCTTCAAGAGTTGATGGTTTGTCGGCATAAACCACAGACTTAACATAGTCCCATAAAAAGAATCGAGAGGCGTTAAATCACACGAACGAGGGGGCCAGTGAACAGGACTATTTCTGGAAATAAAGTTGTCACCCAATTGATTTTGCAATAAATTTATTGTTAAGCGCGCTGTATTGCAAGTTGAGCCATCTTGTTGGAACCAAATGTCGTCGATGTTTAGCTGATTAATTTTTGGAAACAAAAATTCAGTCAGCATGGCTTGATAGCGCTCACCATTCACTGTAACGGCAGCTCCTTTCTCATTTCGAAAGAAATAAGGACCGATGCGTGTAAACCGCACCAAACAGTCAATTTTAATGGATGTAATAGTGATTTGTTAACGGTTTGAGGATTGTCTTCGCTCTAAATATGGCAATTTTGCTTATTGACGTAGCCATTTAACCAGAAATGAGCTTCATCACTAAACACAATTCTTTGATAAAAATGCTCATTTTCGGCCAGTTTCAGATGAGCCCAATCAGCAAAAATGCGACGCAAACGATGATCGTTTGGCTTCAATTCTTGTACGAGCTGTATTTTATAGGCACATAAGCCAATATCCTTACGTAATATTTTCCACGTAGTCGAAGGACGAAGGCCAACACGTTGAGAACGACGACGAATCGACATTTCGGCGTCTTCTTCAATACTTCGCGCTACAGCAGCAATATTCTTTTCAATACGCACAGTTCTGTTTTGTTGATGGTTTTGCATTGAGACGAGTAAAATTAGTGCGAAAACGATTAATAACTGCACGAATTGCTATCAGTTTTTCTAGTAATAGAGATATCGTCCATTTCTAGGATATCGTGTATTTTTAATAGTAAAGACTTAAAGCTTGTATAGTCAGTAAGGATTTAAATAGACCTACTCCGTTTGAAGGATGCCGATAGTTCCTGTTAAACCCGAAGTGTACAAGAAGCTCGTTTCTTGCCAATAGTGTTCTCACGTGTTAGTGCCACCACATAGAAAATCAACAGACATTAGTAAAGACTGGGTCCCCAAAAATTCAGGAACTTAGTTAATTCTTTATATTCACTGTAACTGTATAAACTATCAATTCTCATTTGAAAATAATACTTTCGCTTGATTTACAAGTCGTGTATATGCAATTAAACTATATTTTTGTTGTAGAAAGTAAACAAGGATTGCCCAACTGATCTTGTACTAGTGGACTGGCAAATATGCCGAGCAGCGCCTCCGGTTTTAGACATCTCCTATTTCTTCTACACAATAGCTGACGAGGAAGCACTAAATAAGCTAGACTTTTATTTAAAAATTTATTATACAGAATTATACGACCAAATTAGAAGATTGGGTAGCGACCCTGATAAGTTATATCCCTTGTCGGTCTTCCAAAATCAATGGAAGCAATATTGCAAATTCGGTTTCGCAATGTCATTTATAATCTTTAGAATTATGTTGGCGAATACAGATGAGATTCCTAATATGGAAGACGAGAATGTACAGGAATTGCGGAAAACAGATCCGTCGAAAATTTTCGGAAAATTTGGTGACGATGACGAATACATTAGGAGGATAAGAACTCTAGGAGAATTTATGGTTAGAAATGACTACTTGTGAATCAGCAATGATAATTGCCAAAATTATTTATTTTTATGACGTTGTGAACTTTCTTTATGCTCGACACAATAAATGACATAGTTGTTGTTGACTTTTTTTAATAATTTTGATAATTGCTTGAATAAAAAAATGTAAAGTACATGTTACAGCTTGATTTCTACCTTACACATATTTTATTTCATTTTTCAAGAACCCTGTATATTTTATTTTAACTTATTAGATTTAATAGCGTCTTTTATTTAAGCCACGAAAAGCAACTCTTATCATAAAGTGAAAGCCGCCCAACATCGAAGGTACACTTTTCTTTTCCCATTAGTGCTATTTGTATGAACACATTCTTATGGCAATTTACGCTTTTAAGGTTTTCTTATACACATATATGTATGTATAAGCGGATACTTATACGTAGTTATCGAAGCTACCTCATTGAGTATTTTTTCGCGTTACGTATCGCTGACGAGCCAACACACAAATACCGGACGAGTGAAGGTGCATCCCGGGCCATTTCTGCTTTGTTTTCCCGCACTCTACCGTGGCGTAAGAATACAACTGAATAATAAATATAAATTATATATAACTGAATTAAAACCTTATATACTACTGTGGGCAAAAAATAGTAAGACTTTTTAATTTAAATTCGTCGAAATATTTTTTTTCGAATGTGTGCCAAATATCACATCAAAATAATCATTAGTGTTTAGTATAGAAGTACAAAAATTGCATTCGGAAATTATTCAACAAAGAAGTTACATTAAATTATTTGTCGCGAGCAAGTGTTTTTAACTGTTTTTGATTGGTACAAATTATTCAAAGAGGGTCGAGAACGCGTTGATGACGAACCACGTCCAGGACGGCCATCAACATCAACTGATGATCAACACGTCAATAGAATCAAGGAATTGGTGCTTGAGAATCGATGATTAACAGTCAGAGACCTTACTGGCATCGTTGGAATATCGGAAGGATCAGTGAAAACCATTTTGAAAGATCATTTGGGCCTAAGAAACGTGAAAGCACGATTTGTTCCAAAATCAGTCAATTTTTTCGAAAAACAGCGTCGCGTTGACGTCTGTGAAACAATGCTTTCCGACTATGAAGACAAAATGAAAGGCATCATAACTGGAGATGAGACTTGGATCTATGCTTATGACCCGGAAACAGACGATCAATCGGCCGAATATCGTATCAAAGGTGAACCGAAGCCCAAAAAAACCACGTCAAAGCATGTCAAAAATCAAGGTTATGTTGACAGTTTTCTTCGATTATCGAGGTGTGGTGCACTCCGAATTCCTTCCGACCGGCAAAACTGTCAACAAAGAATACTATTTGAGTGTTATGCGTCGTGTCTGCAATGCTATTCGTAAAAAGAGGCCAGAATTATGGGCCGATAACTCTTGGTTTTTGCACCACGATGATGCACCGTCGCATACTGCATTAATTCTTCTTGAGTTTTTCGCCAAATTATCGTGCCGCAACCACCGTCTTCGCCTTTTTTAGCTCGGTGTGGTTTCTGTTTATTCAGCAAACTCAAACGACCGCTCCGAGGAAACCGTTTTGAGTCAATTGAAAACATTAAACGTGAATCGCTACGCGCATTGAAGGCTATTCCTGAAATTAACTTTAACAACTGTTTCGAGAATTAGAAGAAACGTTGGCACAAGTGTATTGGGGCCAAGGGGGACGAAATAGATTTGGAAGAATAAATTAAGAATTTAAAAATTATGAACAAAGTCTTACTATTTTTTGCCCACAATAGTACATTAACATTTGATATAATACTTAGTTTTCTATAATACATAAACTTAATTAGACAACATTGAACTTTTACTCATAATAATAATTGACTTCCTTTCAAATTCTTAATAATTAAATTAAATACTCAAAGCGATTCGATCTAGCCTTTTTTTAACTTCTGCTAGCGTAATTCGAATTATATTAATTATTATTTTTCGGTTCCATTGTTTGCCGCTTATATTTAAATACATAAATCAATTCTTCTATTATTTCCTCTTTTTTTCATGCCAGATGTCAATCATAATCCATGTAAATTTCTTGCAAGTTGCGTATGCATACTCTCCATTTGATAAGTATTTGCCATTCGGTGTTTCCTATTGTTTTTACTTGCACATATAAATCATTTTAATTTAATAGTTTTTCACTTTTACTAGCTCTTATATCACTTATTTATTATTTTTATTATCTTTCTCATGAACGTTGTCAGTATTTATATCTTTATCACTGTTTATTTTAAACATACATCATTTGTTTTCCATTAAGTTAATTAACAAGTCCCTAATTTTTAAATGCCAGTCCTATTTATATGTTCTATAAGGACTTTCGTATGGTCCAATAGAAAGTTAGCATTAAAACAAAAGAGATATTTTATTCTTATTCTTTTCAATGATTAATAAATAAAATTAACTACAAATTTTTGAATAACAATCATATTTCAATTTACTATTACTGTTATTGCCATCTACCATCTGTTATATCTACCCTGTAGCTGTCTGAACTTAAATTTTTAAATATGAATAGCAACGCTCTTACTTTAACGAAAGAAACTTTAATCTCGATCTTTTCTTTGTTCTTCGCAAGCCTACACCAGTAAACAACAGTGCAACCTTTGATAGTTTTATCTTTATGACGCTGCAATACATTACAGATGTGAACATGAGTGATCGAGAACAATCCGCCTTAGTATTTCAGAATAATCAATCCATATCGCGAATGTAGTGAAGAGAACCATTTTAATTTTGAAAAGGTTGATGCTTGGATCGTCTCTTTCTCCTTAACATAATTATGTTTGTACAAACTTGTAGTTATACACTGCTCAAAACAACTAACATTTCGTAGACATCGTGTTAAATTAAAAAAGTCGATTTAATACCATGTTTTGAATTTAGTAAATTTATCTAAACAAGTTATTATATTATATTTTAACTAGTGTGGACGAATTTTAATGGGATCTTGCTGAGAGAGTGTAAAATGAACGCTTAGTCTAGGTTGGCAGTAATTATAGCAAAAAATAATAATATGTATGGCTCGTAGACTTCCGCGGTCGTTGTCTATACTTTCGTCATCTTGATTTCTGGCTTAGAACCTCATCTTCCATAATACTGGCACCAATACCTTCGCGCCGAAACTGTAATTCAGCAGTTTCAACAGTTTCAGCGCGACTGTTAAGCCCTGAGGATGTCCCATACAAGTGGTGACGAAACGTCGGAGCCAGTATTGCTACCAAGAAACAAATTCTGAATATCGTAAATGAAAACACAAAAATAAGTACCCGCGCGGTTCTATGTCAATCTTCACTAACGGCAATCCAAAAATGCACTGGACCATTATCGTACTGAAATGACATTTGTTGCTTTTCGTTCAAAGAAATGTCGTCTTAAATATCACTCACTTTTTCCTGTAGAAAATTTCAGCAACGTAAAATATTTGTTCTTCGAAGTTTGTGACTCGTTTTTTTAACACCATGTACGCATGCCCTCAATTCAAGCTTCTCTCTAGGCACTGGTACGTCTTCATCAATCAACGAGTCACTGTTATTAATTTAATTATTTATTGTAATTTAGAAATTTTGTGTCTGATATCGGACAGTTGAAGTCAAGCGCTTTTAGTTATTATTAATACCTGTTAGCGTATCGTAAAATTGTATATAAAGAGCACAATAGACTGCTATAACTAAATAGCCTGCCATGAGTGGTTATAATCGTTTGGCTTGATATAGCTGATAGCTTGTTCATGCGAATTGAAGTAAGCGCTTTTCTATTTCAGCGCTAAATTATAAATTTACATCATCAATGATATTATGAAAGCCCGTTTGACGTTGAGAAGAGCTGTGCGTTTCAAAGATACTTCATGTCGACTGCAAACTCTTTAATTTTTAATGTCAATTTCATACTTTATCTTGTCATTTTTAATTTCGTTATTTACCATATTTTACACCTAAATGATGCAAGTGCGGAGCCTAGAGAGGAAGGCATGAATCCTTTTATAAATGATTTTTTTTCAACGTATTCTGTTTGAAATTTATTACATTTAGTTTACAGACTTTCATCTTTGTTTCATTACTTCAGAAACGTATCAAACTGTTCGAAATATGTGTGAGCTTCAGTAACTACCTCCTTATTCGTCGCAAATAGCTTGCTGTCGAGACAAGTTTCCAAAATGATCAAATGTGGCCAAGAAGCTGAATGCTGAAGCAGTTGAAAATGTAGATCATGAATTTTGGCCATTCAAAGAATTGAAGCGTTCATTGTCTTGAAGAAAAAGCACTCGTTGTGGAGCCCTTTACGGTATATTGCATCATACAGTTGATATATGTAAATTCATCGTTTTACCTATTTGAAGATTCATCTCATGAATGAAGCTCGCTCTCTTTTAATCGTGACTCTTACTGTTCAGTTACTCAGTTAATTATAGCTCAGTTACGATAGAGCTTAGACATTTTTAATTTGAAATTGCTTCAGTAACACATCTCTAAGCTGTAGTAATTATTATGGGATACTTATACGAGGGTAGCCGTTTATATATCTGGAAAAGCAAACAAAAAAAATTTTATTATAGAAAATAGTTTTATTGCTTTTCAAAATATTCTCCTCGAAAATCAATGCACTTTTGCATTCGTTTAAACCAATCCGAAAAGCATTGGTGCCACTGTGAAAGTGTTATCTGCAAAATATGAGTGTTGAATGGCTCAACTGCTTCTTCCCGCGTAGAAAACAGTTGACCACGAAATTTATTCTTCACGTGTGGGAACAAAAAGAAATCACAGGGTGCTAGATCAGGACTGTACGACGAATGGCTCATCAGTTCAATGTTTTCCCTGTCAAATATTCAATTGTTTGAACCGAAGTGTGGGAGCACGTAATGTCGTGGTGGAGAATGATCTGTCGTTTTTCCGTTCGTTTTTCTTATTTTCTCAAAAACTTTCGCAAATAAATAGTTGTGTACCATTCGCAATAGACCATTCTACAACTCCTTAAGGCACGGTTACAACGTGGCCAGTTTTTCCGAAAAAACAGGCGACCATTTGTGTTGATGTGCTTCGAGCGCGAGCAACTTTTGTCGGTTTTGGCTCATCTTGGAATACCCACACAGTAGACTGCTGTTTACTATCGGGCTCATACGTATAGATCTAGGATTCATCACCTGTGATGTCTTTACAAATATTCTTTGGAGTATCGCCATTGTATTTTTTGTGCATTTCTCGGCACTAATCGACGCGACTCCTTTTTTGAGCGGTTGTCAAATTATGTGGTACGCAACGTGAACATAGCTTCTTAACGGCTAAATGTTTATGCAGGATCTTATGCACCTTGGTGTTACTAATACCTAAAGATGCCTCGATCTCTCGGCATGTCATACGACGGTCTTGCATTATCAATTCAGACACTGCAGTAATGTTTTCCGACACAAGAACATTTGTGGGACGACGTTCACGAAATTCATCGTCCAAAGAATTTGCTGTCAATAATAGAAATAGCGACCGGATAATAAAACTGTCAAGATAAATATATTGTCAAAAATGACAAACTTCACGAAGCAATCATCAGATCAGAGGTAACACTAACACTAACAGTGTTGCCAGTTCCCGAAATATAAACGGCTACCCTCGTATATGATTTACCTATTTGAAGTTGAGCCAAATTTTTAGAATTTTGAGAACATACCATCTGCATTATCTATTTTAATAATGTGCCAAGAGAATGCTATACTATGGAGAAGGTTAGAGAATATTTAAATATTTCTTGTAAAACTGTTATAGGAAAAGGGCTTGGAAGTTATTTTGAGCAAAAACCTGTTAGTAAATTTACACAAACATCTGAACGTCGCAATTAAAAAATATATTCAAATAATGTGTAGAAAAACAAATTAAAATTATTTAAGTTGAAACGATTTTCATGTATTCAAATTTTCCAGTGGACAGGGAAATTTATTTTTGGGAACATTTCGCATACTTAGGTTGACATTGATTTGGGTTCAAAATAAATTTTCAAGTTCCCTCTGTTTTAACAGAATAAAACTTTGCGAGTGCAATACTTCGCTTACGTTGGATTTTTGAATTTTATTAAAATCTCGTTTTGTTAGGATCCGTGTCATAAGTCAGATGCAGAATAATTTTTGTGTACAGTATACGGTTACAATTTAATATGAACATAAAACAACAAAAATTTTGTATTACATATTTACTTACTAATAACTTATCTTTGATTTTCTGTTAAAATTATATAAAAAATTTCATTAAATTATTTAGACTGTGTATATGGTTTTATACAGTGTGGATTAAATTATGAATTTATTTATATTTCCACTAATTGTGATTACTATTGCATTTCTAAATAAAGGCTGTTTCAAATTTCGCGTTTAATGTAAATAAAATACATAATTTGGATTCACTTTCAAAAACTTTATATTGGTAATTGAAGTATTAGCTATGGCGTTTATATGCGAAAAATAATATCTGCCAAATGGCTTCCTCTTGCCGCTCAACAGGCCTCCACTCTTTTGTTAAAATTTTCAATGACATTTTGACATCATTGAGGCTCTATCTTACCAATGACACGAATAATTTCATCTTTCAAAGCAAGAATTGATTGTGGACTGTTTTTATAAACCTGACTTTTCACATAACCCCAAATAAAATAGTCTAACGGTGTCAAATCACATGATCTTGGTACCCAATTAACATCATCGTTTCATGAGATTCCACGTCCAGGAAATTTTTCTCTCAATAAATCAATTGATTCGTGTGCAAAGTGATGTGTAGCGCCATCCTGTTGAAACCACATATCCTCCAGATCAATATTCATTAATTCTGGCCACAAAATTCGGTTATCATCCGACAATATCGATCACCATTGGCAGTTTCAGCTTCACCAGCAGCATTTTCAAAGAAGTAAGGTTCAATTACACCACCTGACCGTAATGGACACCAAACAGTAACCCGTTTAAGATGCATAGGTTTCTCATGAATAATTCGTGGATCTTTCTTACCACAGATACGGCGATTTTGTTTATTAACGTAGACTCAAGTTCAAAATGTGCCTCATCGGAAAACATTATTTTTTGAGAAAAATCAGCTGGTTGTTCATTCATGAAATTGACAAACGAACGACTTTTTAAAGGACCTAATGCCTTCAGTTCCTGTGTTATTTGAACCTTATATGCCTTCAGAGCTAAATCCTTGTGTAAAATACGCCATGTTGTTGACACACTAAATTCAAGTTGTTGTGAACTATATATATATATATATATATATATATATTTTATTTTTACTTAAAAAAACCCGCGCAATTTGAAACACTCTTTAGATACAACCCCTTGATTTATTTACGAACGGATTTACAGTAAATTTGGCAATTGAAAAATATCCGAAACTTCTCATTTTTGTAAGAACACATCAGGACATGACCATGACAAAATCGTGCAAAGTCCAAAGATTTACACATTTGAAAGTTCACGTTTTGTCATGGTTTTTCAGGCTTTCTTAATAAATTAGATTAACTAGGTAAATGTTGACTTCAGAATCGTTTTTAGGACGTTTGGAAATGCCAACGCACGAGCATTTATTAACATACGATAACTTTTCAAAAATATCAATTTTTGCGAGTACACCCCTTTGGAAAAAATGCGATTTTTGTCAAAACAAAAAGTTTCGATTTTAGTCTTTCATAGTACATAGAAAAATAGTTCTGAGATAACAGAATACAAACTCACATTTTCTATGGCGAAATCATTCAAATTCTAAAATAATCATTTCATTTACAGATTCAAGCTTTACATCTTAACATGATTTCTTGATTTTGTTTTATTAAGCCAAAACAAGTAAATAAATTTTGACTTTAAGGTCGTTTTAGGACCTTCGGAAATGTCAACACATGGGCATTTAATATCATACAATGACTTTCCAAAACTACCAATTTTTGCGAGTATACCCCTTTGAAAAAATGAGATTTTCGTCAATGGTGAGAAATTCACAGATAATCGTCAAGTAGAACTCTTCTATGATTACTTTCGAGTCGACAATTCTAATACAGAAAGGTGGTATTGTCAAGCGTTAAAACACGCGAGAAAACCAATTTCGAAAATGTGCGATAAAAAATATATCAAACTTTTTTAAATTTTCTGTGAGAAAAACGTGTTTCTTACTGTGAAATGTAATTATGAAACACTACATTGGTATCATTAATCGTTTGATATCAATATCGTGCTTTATTGAATTTTTTTTCAACTGCCTTTTTACATGAAAGCAAATAATGTAATTTGAAGATAATTATTTGTCAGTTTTGTCAAAATTTGTCAAATAATTGTTTACTTTTATAAAAATAATATAAAATACTCATTTCATAAGATATTTTAAGCATTATTTTTTCAGAAAATTCGCCTAAACATTAAGTCATGTCTTATGAACCTTGAATTTTAATGCTATTTTGTATGGTAAACGGCACTATTTTAATATCTTTTCCAAAACAAATCTTTAAAAAAATATGTAGATGTATGGACGTAACTACATATGTATGTAAAGGTATGAGAAGATATTTTCTACCCGTCATTATTATTCAAACATTCTTCCTAACGTAAAAGAATAGAGAAACAGAATATTTTGGGTAAAAAAATTATTTGAAATAAATATAAAATTAGTTTCGTATTCATTTTAAAGAAGAAAAAAGATTTTAATTTAATTTTAAAATCGCTTGTCGATCACAAATGCAACTCGAACAAAAAAAAATGCAATAAAAACTCATCTCCGGGCTTATTTTTAATGAAGTTCTTTGGCGAAAACATTCCCTGGAATTTTTTATAATGCAGTCTAATGCTAGGGCATTGACCTCTCGTTAATTACAAAAACAATTCTAAAAAATCGTCCGTCGAAGTAATTTTAATAAAACGCATTTGTGAAAAACAGTTCCTGGATTTTTTTGCTAATGCGGTTTTATGCCCGAACCTTGATTGGAAGTTAGACGCGTACGCGGTCGACTATTCGCGACAGCAGTCCACGTTGACTGCCGTTCCGTCACCAAGCCACTCCCACCGCGGCAATATGTTTCCATGCTAAAGACAAGTTACGTAGTTGACAGTTGACCGCTCGATTCATCCAATCACAACTATTAATTTGTATTCAAGTACCAATTAAATGACCGTAATCTAGATATTAAAGTATTTTGGTTCCTAATTATCATTTGAAGTTTTATAATGCAACCTTTTAAATTACCCATTTGTGTATTTAAATTCCACACTTGTGAAATGTATTTTTCTCCTTTTCATAAAGTATGCCATCTCATTTCCTTAAATAGGATTAGATAAATAATAAATTTCTATCTATATTGAATTATTAAGGGAAAAGGTGTACGTACATACAGCTACATGCCTTGTAATATTGTCTTTAAAATTTAAATAATCGACACCTTATGTACGTCTATTTTACTTACACTTAATATTGTATATTCTATATAACTCTTTTAAATATATTACGTCTGATATGATCTCTGAAATGTAATTTTAAAAAATCGAAGAAAATAAGCAAAATAATCTGTTATATGTAAATATGTATAGAATCTTGTAACAACTCTTTCACTCGTCTATTTCGAATCGAACGAAAGTTAAGCAAAGAAGACGAGTGAAATTTCATGTAAACTTGCCGGAACAGTCCTAAGGACCGACAAGACACACGATGCAATATCCAAAAAGCCAACGATTACAATGTACACCTAATGTGCGTAGTATTTTTCTAGGTGAATTAAGGTAATTTTGGTGGAGCCTCTGGTTGATTCACTTAATCACTGAAAGTTGATATATAACCCCTTGCCACATTAATTTTCGAATTCTGTATACGTATTTCCCTCAATGCCTTCAATTTATATACTTCAGTGCGCGCTACATGTGAAGATAAACTATAATGAATTTTTTAAAAAATACGAAACGAATCATGCACATGCTACGCGAAACCTTCGTAATATGCATCTTGTGCCCCCACAAACGTATTTTACAAAAATACAAAAAAATGTTGTTCACCACTGCGTAAAAATATACAACCACATACCGCTTCGGATCAAGAGCTTGCCGTTGGCCCGGTTTAAAATTATTTTTAAGTTTTGGCTGATAGAGCAAGAGTTCTACAGTGTGGAAGATTTCCTTGAAACAAGCGTAGGCATTGGCGTATAACATAGGTTAACTGCACGCATATGTATATATACTTACTATCTATTTAAACTTGTGATTGTTTTTTCGTTGTTATATATTATATATTTATATTTATGACATATTCTATGTTTTTTTGACATAATGGAACGTAATAAATATTATTATTATTATTATTATTATTATTTCGACAACTAAGTTGTCTTCATTAGCATCATCGTTTTTAGTACTATAGCTGTTTAGCCGGTGCACGTTTATTAAGTTTTACTAGCTAATACGGTAGAGAACGTTGCCTTAACAGGATCTAGAACATATGTGGGCAACGACCGGCTCGCGGGCCGGATCTGGCCCGGTGTAGGATTTTATCCGACCCGCGAAACCATCGTCGTATTATTTCATGTCTGATATCTATCGCTAAAAATTGCGAACACTACTTTAAAACACTACCTTAAAATGCGGCTCGCGAACGTATTTGCACATTAAAGTTTGGCCCACAACATGTCGAAGATTGCTCATACCTGATCCAGAACAAAATAGAATGTTTTTCTCGACCCCTCGTTTCATCGACACATAACTGCAGCTGTTTATCTTTAACTACAGTGATGATCATGTTTTTGATGTCGTTACGCACACTTGACATATCGTTATGTAACGCTCTCTGGATTGGTAGCTTCCAGTTGAGATTGTATTTATTTCAGCAGTCATGGAACAGTTGAGCAGATGAAGTCTCAAATCACAGGAGATACAGGAACCGTAAATAAAGCATAAATTGCGTTTTTGGTGGCACGTTATTTTTCTTACTTTGCTTTTGGGCGATTTATGGCAAACTTTTTAGTACATCTTAGCACCATTGTAATATAAATTGGGAAATTCGTCACTGCATCGATCAGTGGTCTCGTTTTTCCTCACCCGCACGTCCGTCATACTTAATAATTACGCGTTCGCCTTATATAAAGATCCGCTCGGTACTAGCTTATAATTCTACACTTCATCTGTTTTATTGCATTACGCTGGTGGGGATGCTACGTAACCAGTACGAACTTGACCCGTCGGAAGACATCCCAACTCTGGTGATGACTCTTTAATTGATGTGTGTATTCAAATGAACTTTAGTTCTGAATAAATAATCGTTTGGTTAATCGTAAAACTACAAGTCTATTGGGGTAACAATATAATAGCTTAACATGTAAAAATTCCCTTTAAATATAGTCTTAAAAGCTACACGAACTTTGCGTTCGCTCAATATATTTCACATGTATTGGGTGCACTATTTTTTCTGAGAGTAACTGTAGATCTAAATATAGCCCGCCAGTAACATATTCACAGGCACTCAAATAAAATTGATTTACACATCTTTCGTCTTAGTGTAACTTTTTCTTTTTCAAAAATATTGACAAATGTATACACGTCTAAGCTATCTTTATTTTTACTCATATCTGTCGCTCATAATTTTCTAGCTGTTGCATTTGGATGATGAAACGAGATATTTCGGCGTAACGATGTCGGAAT
The DNA here is from genome assembly GCA_031893035.1 of Dermolepida albohirtum. NCBI lineage: Eukaryota > Metazoa > Arthropoda > Insecta > Coleoptera > Scarabaeidae > Dermolepida > Dermolepida albohirtum. Next base: position 79,218 of record JAVIWB010003107.1, read on the forward strand.
GTGTTATTGATTTACGGATAACAAATCTATGGTGCAGAATGCCAGTGGATTCGTAGTCGCTAGAGGAACAGCGTGGTATTCTTGAGTCTGCTCCGAATTGTAATTTCCCCGAATTAAATTTATGTAATAAATGTGGTGCGTCAGCTTGCGCTGCAAAATACATTTTTGTCAGTTTCATAAATAAGCGCGCATCTACATAGTATTAAATAGTTTCCTCTTTTCAATTCTCACCGAATGTAAATTATGCAACATTATTAATTATCTTCTGTCACGATTTAGTCTCTGTTCGTATATTTCTGGATTTGTTTTTTGAGAAGAAAAATTGGGGTGAAAGATTTTTGAACTTCGTTGAACGATATATTTTTATATCAGTTCTTATTCAATAATTTAGATGAATTAGTAAAATATGATAAGACTTCAGAAGCATGGCATAAGTAATGTATCAGGTTGTTACATATGAAATGTCCGATTTTGTAAGGAATAAAAAAAAGTCTAAATTTAAAAAAATAAAAATATTTATTCTGCAAAATAGTCTCCATTTACATCAATAGTTTGTTGCCAACGGCCTGCAAGCTGAAAAATTTCCTTTGTAAAAGAAATCTAGGTTATATACGGCTCACGTTGTCAAACACTACTATTACATATCCCGGAAATGTCCGATTTTTTAAGTGATTGTCTAAATTTCGGAAAAAATGAAAATCAGTTGGCGAAAGGTCTGATAAATAAGGTCCATTTAGAGAGAATTTGTAACCAAATTCCGAAAGTTGAAAAATTGTCTGTCGTGCAACATGAGGTATTGCATTATCATGAAGAAGTATGGGTCCATGTCTGTTGACTAGTGAGGGCTGCAAGCGGCTCAATTCCGAAAGTTTTTGGATTGTCTGTCGTGCAACATGAGGTCTTGCATTATCATGAAGAAGTATGGGTCCATGTCTATTGACTAGTGAGGGCTGCAAGCGGCTCAATTCCGAAAGTTTTTGGATTGTCTGTCGTACAACATGAGGTCTTGCATTATCATGAAGTATGGGTCCATGTCTATTGACTAGTGAGGTCTGCAAGCGGCTCAATTTTCCAATTTTCCATGCATAGTTTCCAGTTCGGCACAATAGGACGCTGCCGTGATGACTTCACCAGGTTGCAAAAATGAATAGTATATAATACCCTTACTGGTCCACCATACAGTCACCATAATCTTTCGCGGGTAAAGTGATGCTCGTGCATGCTGTCTTGGTGCTTCACCTCGATCCATCCATTGTCCTGACCGTCTCCGATTATCATAAAGTATCCACTTTTCGTCACACGTTACCACTCGATGAAGAAACGGTTCAACTTTCTGTCGATTAGCCAAAGAGGTAGCCACCTCTAATCGACGGAGGTTATTGGCTTCCGTTAATTGGTGCGGCACCCATCGATCGAGTTTCTTCACTTTGCCAATCGAAGAAAGGTGACGACTAATGGTGGCAATGGACACTTGAAATGTTTCTGCAAGGCTACGCACTGTTATCGACGGATTACTTTCAACTTCTACACGCAGCTCGTCGTCATTAACGGTGCTACGCGCATATCCGCGAGGCTCATTTTCCAAATCAAAATTTCCCTCGCTGAATTTTTTAAACCATCGCCGTAATGTGCGTTCATTACAGGTGGTTTCACCGAACGTCTGATTAATTTCTCGCGTTGCTGCAGCTGCATTTAATCCCTTTTTAAATTGAAAGAGGTAAATTGCCCGAATATCTCTTGCCGACAGCATTTCCATAGGCGAGACAAGAACAGGTATATTAATCTTTCCAAGAAATGGAACAGGTACACACTTCAAAATAAATACCCTTTTCTACAAATACAATAATAATTTTCACCAAAAACATACACGTCTTCACACAGGTGCGATTCAGTTCAGACTGAAGGAAAAAACGGACATTACATTTGTAACAACCTGATAGATATTTTTAGTACTTAATACCAAACAATACCTAGTAGTGTTACGCTTCGCATATATATTTTTTACATCGCTTTTAAATTAATTTATTTTAATTTAAATACAATTCGAATTTGAACTCATAAATTATTATTATTTGATATTCCTTGTATTATATATATTCAGATGCGAAACCTTTTGTTTTGGACGCGCTATAATAAAATAAACCGTTATCGTTTTCTGGGATGCTAACTTTTCGAACCTTTTCTTAGAATAGTGTTAGTAACTTTCTATTGACTCACATCGAATATTTACTCTATTTTTATTAATATAATAAATATTAATCCTTCTCCTTTTCACACAGAAAATACGAAACGCAGAGGAAGAAATGCTACAAAGGTGGTTGTATATACAGGATAGTAATCCGAAGCATGTTTTGTCGTAAAGCGAAAATATGGTTTCGAGATAATAACGTTCAGGTTTTGGGTTAGCCGGCACAACAGTCACACTTAAACCCCATTGAAAATTTATGGTTGGTGTTGAAAAAGATTGTATCTGCTACTAAGTCGCAAAGTATTGACGATGCGTTGAGAATCTGCCACGTCAAATGGCAATCAATTTCTTCAGAGACATATAGGCAACTTGTGAACTCGTTGGCCCACTGTCAAGAGGTGACAAACAATGAGGGTCAAGTAACAAAATATTAAGTGTTTCAATTCCTTGAACGAAATAAAAATGACATTTGGTTAGTATTTTGGCTTGACTGCTAATTTAATGCAGAATTATTTTGTTTGTCCTAGAATATACGGTTTTATTTTCTCTTTAGTATTAAGCAACGTATTTGTTTGTTGTTATAATTATGTAACATCTTGGAATAAAGAGTTCAATAAATTTGAATTTCTTTTATTTAACGTATAAATTGATATTTCATCAAATTTAAGACCACTGCTATTTTCATGTACAAGACTGTAATTTATCTTTCACTGTTTATAATATATTGTAAATCATCAACACTAACACTGTAACAACGGTAGCAATTAAATATAAAGGTATGCAATGTTCAATATTAACTTAAAAAATTATCTCTTTTTCACGTCACATCTAATATTAATAATATAATCCTTTAAACAATGTTATGAACATCACATTTTCACATTGCAAACATTCACTACGAGTATAAACAAAAATTATCCTGCATTTGATTTGCGACATAGATCTTAACAAAAACGACCACGATTTAATAAAATAAAAAATTGTATGTAAGCAGAATATTGTACTCAGGCAAAGTTTTATTCTGTTGAAACAAAGAGAGTTTGAAAATTTTAAACCCCAATCAATGTCAACCTAAACATGCAAAATGTTTCCAAAATTAAATTTCTTCTCCTCTGAAAAATTTTAAATACATGAAAATCGTTTCAATTTAAATAATTTAAATTTGTTTTGCTATACATTAATTGAATATATTTTTCAGTTACGATCTCAGAACTTTCGTACAGATTTACTAGTATATTTTGGGATATATAGTTATATACAAAGGGTACCAGGAAAGTTTTGCAATACAGCTTTGTTTATTTATTTTTTCAAAGTAATTTCCTCTACACTCAATACACCTCTCCATCCTCCGAAATCAATCTTCAAACCAGTTCTGCCAAGTTTTACTAGGGAGTAAAGCAAACTCGTCGTCCCAAGCCCGCAGAAGGTCCTCATCACTGGAAAACCGCTTCCCTATTAGCTTCATTTTCACATGCGGGAACAGTGCAAAGTCGCAGGGAGCAAGATCTGGACTCTAGGGAGGGTGCTCGGGAAGTTTCAATCCTGTCGTGGCCAAATATTCGGTGCAGGCTTTGGCGCGGTGACCTGGAGCATTATCGTGATGGAGGAACCAGGTGTACATTCTTGACTTTGGCCGCAGGTTCTTCATAGATCCAATGACTTTAGGCAGGCACTGTTCAGTATAGGGATGTGTATGATAGAATATTGGACATTTTAGTGAATGAGATTTATAAGTAGCGGACTACTTGCGCAGGGTAGGAGCGGAATTGTGAATAATATTTAAGCAGGACACGGGCTAGGCCCCACTTAGAGCTCTAGATAAGACTAGTTTAGATTTAGATAGTTAGCTTTGTAGTAACTAAAGATTAAGGTTAGGTTACATCCGGTGTAGTGCCACAGGCGGAACACCAGATTCTACGATAATTATTGTTTAATTAGCTAAGTTTCTTTTTCTTTATAAATAAATACTGTTCAGTATACCACTTATCTGTGACTGTCTTCTGGGTGTCCAAAACGACGCGTGCCACATTTCCACTCGATTTGAAAAATACAGGCTTCTTTATAGATCAGGATTTTCTGACAACTACGGTTGTCCTCGTCATCCAAGAACCAAACTTTGTTTTGAGCTTTGGTCGGCAAATCGTAATAGTATAGCCAAGTCTCATCACTTATCACGATGTTGTCCGCATACCGGGATTGTCCCTTATTAAACTTTTCTAGCATCTCTCGGCACCAAGTCACACGTCGTGTCATCTGCTATTCAGTCAGTTGACGCGGCACCTAGAGAGAACAAAGTTTCTTCACGTGCAAATGATCATGCAGAATCGAACGAATTGCTGGTACATTTAGGCCTGAAGTACCCTCTATCTGTTGGTAGGTCACTCGTCTCTCCTCGCCAAGCTTTTTCTTTTACGTTGTTGCGTCGTATTGCAAAATTTCCTAGTACCCTTTGTATATATAAAACAAACTCATGTTCATAATTGGAAATATGTGACTGTAAAAGGTATTGCAGATTGAAGGAAATAAGTAACTTGAAAATGGGGGACCTCCTCCCGCGAAACGTGGTTAATATAAATTACATATTTATTTATTAGAATATATACGAGTATATGTATAGAAGACGAAATACGTTGTCCTGACAGAACTCAATTCAAAATCCACATGACTTAAAGAAATCTCGTAAGGTAACTATTGCAAGCAATTTATATTATTGGAAACTTAAACCCATTAGTAGGAACTAATAGTTGCTATAAAATTTATGTTCTCCTATGTTTGGGAAGAGCTTTTTAAGAACTCTTGGATGCCCAGCTTAATGACCACATAAATCTTATTATATGGGTGTTAGTTAATTCACAAATAGTAAAAGCGGAATTTCCTAATATCTCTGTTCTCGGCTATATAGTGCGCATTTAAAATAAAGTTATCATAGATTTAGGTCCCTTGTAGGGATTTTCAAATTGAATTGGTCTTACATTAAAAGTGATGTTGTTTTCTTTTAAATAAGTTTCACTAGGGTGTGACAAGTTAAAACAGCTATTAATTACTAAAAATGTTACTTAACTTCTTATGAAAGTCCAATACGAAAAAAAAAAGAAATGAAAGCACATTCAGTTACATAGCGTCTAGAGGCTAGTTCGTTTTGTATTAAAATTTCCTCTACAAACAAAAATTTTTCTAGTATGTTATAAGCCATTGAAAAGCCCCTTGCAAAAACTAATCAAAAATAAAAGATTGCACTAATAATTTGAAAACAAATGGCAAACAGAGGTTTCTATTTATGTAAAAAAAGTTGTTTTTAAAAAGTGTCTCTCTTTCAACATTGTAAAATTTTGGAAGCGGTCACACGAGGTGTTATAAGGTAAATTTGATATGAGATTTGCTGTGGGTAATGAATTCTGGAAAATATTTCCAATTAACCCGTTGTTCTCTCTTCTAATAAACGAGGTACCATTGGTGAGCATCGAAATGACACTCTTTATATCAAATTTAAGTCTTTCTTTGTTCTTTTGTCACTCGCTTACTACCTCGCACTAACAAAGTACCAACGATTTCCCTGTCGATTCACATTGAGCGGGTTAATATTTGAAAGACGGAGCGGCGCTGAGTTTCTTATTTGTTAGCCGGACTCATGACATCCTCGATTAGATGACTCATGCTCCAAATCTAAGCTATAGACAAAAACCTGCTCATAAACTTTTACTTTAAGATAAGTCGCGCAAGAGAAGGCTACCATGGAGGTTCGTAAGCGTTATTTTCTAATTAATAGCTGATTTCTCCTTTTCATTGACTTTTCTTCGCTAGTACGTCACTTAATTTTAGTCCTCCATAGCATTTCTTGTCAGGTTTGGATTGTCCAGACATTCTTATTCTATAATAACACTGATCTACATTTGTAACATTCTGCTTTTTTCTTATAGATATTGGGCATGTCCCAAGTCACAAAGATACATAAAGGCATAAAGATTCCGCTACGCACCGAAAACACTATGCTTTTGGGGGTTGTGCGATATTATTCGCACAATTATTTTGCGCGAGTTGTATCGCGGACCCAGGTGTGACACTGTGATTAACTATCTGCTGATAATGACAGTTTAGTTGTCAAAATACCTATACAGAATACGAATATTATTGTGTTTTGAACAAGATGTGAGAATTAAATGACGAAACTGGGCTTCTTTCATCGCAATCGCACATGACGAGGCTGTAATTGGAATGTTTTTGAACCCTGACACTTCCCAAGCAACAACCCGTAGTTTCGTCTCTCTGTCCGCTTTAGTTTACTTTCGAGCTTTAATTGTCGAGGACATTGTTAGTTGGTAATGCCGTGATAATGGTTGACATAAAAATCGAGCAACGAATTGAACCTGAAATTCCTTGTCAAATTAAAAAAACAAACGCCAACAGAATATTTACAAATGTTAAAGAAGGTATTTGGTGATAATGTTATGTTATAAAAATCGCCAACAGGATGTTTATAAATGTTAGAGAAGGTGTTTGGTAATATTGTTATGTCACGTGCGAGTTTTTGAAGGGCAGAAATGCCCGAAAGAGCAAGCCGAAATTGAAGGCAATGCCGATCGTTTTTTTCAATATCAAGGGTGTTATTATGACTGACTAGGTTCCTGGAAGTCAAACCCTTAATCAGACATACTACAAAGAAGTCTTAATCAATCGGATTTGTAGAAGAACGACTTGTGAATTCTGCACCAGGACAACGGGCCAGCTCACAATGCCTTTTAAGTAGTTTTTACGGGACAAGTTCATTGTTGTTCTTGATAATTCTCCGTATTCGCCAGATCTCGCACCATGTGATTTCTACCTATTCCCAAAAGTGAATAGTGCATTAAAGGGAACATATTTTCAGTCTGTTGAACATGTAAAAGCAAAAACGGCAGTCGTTGAAGAGGCTAGCAACTGATGAACTATAGCATTGTTTTAAACAATGGAAGACACGTATGCAGCTGTGTATAGATAGGGGAGGAGAGTATTCAGAGGGGGATAAACGTTAAATATAAGTTTATTTGCAATATATAACATTTCTCATACCAGTCTCGTTATTTATTGAGCACACCTCGTATTATAAGTTTTTAAAAAAAAGAAATTTTTGTAAAAGGTACCAACAAATAATCAAACAAAGCTAGTAACCGTTCTGTTTATTTCACTGCTATTCTAAATTAATAAAACACATTTCTTCAGAGCTTTTCCAAATTATTCCTACCTCTCAGGATAAATTACAATTACTTTTATGAAACTTAACCTAAATGGACGTTTTTTCTCTCCTTGGTTGCAGGATAAAAGACTTTAAAACGTTAAACTTTTAGTGAAATCTATCTTCTGTTATCTCTTTGGTCGGTCGCGTTGGCACAAACCGGCCTTTGTACAAGATGGATCGTTACAATGGGGAGCAACAAAGACCGATGTATTACATTTCGAAAGGACAAAAGGAAGAGTACAGCAAACGCGGCGTGATACAACGATGCTAAAGGCGTTTAGTCAATAAAAGTACCACTGAAGAGTTCTTATTATTTCTTTATGTCCGTCTAGATTTCAATTCTAACGTTTAAGTTGGGTCCAAGAAGACTTTTCGAATAAAGTAGGTAGCTGTGCGCAAAAAGAGAGCGAACGGAAGTGACACGAGACAAAATGAATAAGTACGTAAGGGAAATTTTAATTAACATTTTGTTCCTCTTTATTTTTATAGGAAGTTCTAAGTGTAATATTTAACGAAGGGCACGTATTAAAGAGGCATTCATTTAAATTCAATAATATTGTAAAGTAACTAATTAAAACTGATTAATGCTACCTCGGAAGTATCTAGAGTCGTCCGTCAGAGAAGCCATGGCGCTTTTTTTGTTTTTCATAGGTCATTTAGTAATATAAAAAAATCAATCAATAAGACACATTTCGCCTATATATAAAATAATTTTATTATGTTCTAAATTGTCTTTTTATTAAATATAGATAAATTCTAAAAATTAACTCAATCTAAGGCAATGTTCCCGTTGTAAAAAAAATCCCTTTGCCTAGTACATTTGTAGATCATGAAATAAGACTCGCTTTTCTGGGAAAATATTTTCTGCTGCAATACGTGTACATGCATATCATAAATTCAAACTTTAGTCTTTTCATGCAGAATAATATTAATTACCTGTGAAACATATACTTGTAGCTTCACGTGTGTTTAGATTACCAATAAACATCTCAATTTTAACATAAAATTATGCCTTACAGGGGGGTGTTTTTTTAAGCTGCATGAGAACTATCGATATGGATAACTATGGTTTGACAGCTGATAATGTCAAACTGTGTTGACACTTCTGTTCAGTGAGGTTTGGCAAGTCATCATGAATCGTTTAACGCCAAAACAATGCTTCCAAATTGAGGAAATTTACTTCGAAAAAAATAAATCTGTTCGTGAAGTTTATGGAGCACTTCGCCCATTTTACAGTCAACATAATCGGTCTAGTGAGCAAGCAGTTCGTGCAGTTATTGATCGTTTTCGCACTAACTTTACTCTTTTCGATTCAAAACCATCAACGAGACAAAGAAATGTGCGTACCGAAGAGAATATTGCTGCTGTAGCGCGAAGTATTGAAGAAGACGCCGAAATGTCGATTTGTCGTCGTTCTCAACGTGTTGGCTTTCGTCCTTCGACTACGTGAAAAATATTACGTAAGGATATTGGCTTATGTGTCTATAAAATACAGCTCGTGCAAGAATTGAAGCCAAACGACCATCGTTTGCGTCGCATTTTTGCTGATTGGGCTCATTTGAAACTGGCCGAAAATGAGCATTTTTATCAAAGAATTGTGTTTAGTGATGAAGCTCATTTCTGGTTAAATGGCTACGTCAATAAACAAAATTGCCATATTTAGAGCGAAGACAATCCTCAAGCCGTTAACAAATCACTATTACATCCATTAAAATTGACTGTTTGGTGCGGTTTACACGCATCGGTCCTTATTTCTTTCGAAATGAGAAAGGAGCTGCCGTTACAGTGAATGGCGAGCGCTATCGAGCCATGTTGACTGAATTTTTGTTTCCAAAAATTAATCAACCAAACATCGAAGACATTTGGTTCCAACAAAACGGCGCAACTTGCCATACAGCGCACTTAACAATCGACTTATTGCAAAATCAATTTGGTGACAACTTTATTTCCAGAAGTGTTCATGTTCACTGGCTCCCTCGCTCATGCGATTTCACGCCTCTGGATTACTTTTTATGGGGCTATGTTAAGTCATTGGTTTATGCCGACAAACCAGCAACTCTTGAAGCATTGGAAGCCAATATTCAAACCACCATTGACGCCATACGGCCAGATTAATTGGAAAAAGTAGTCGAAAATTGAACTGATCGAATGGACTATGTAACTCGTAGCCGCGGCGGACATATGCCGAAAATCATATTCGAAAAATAAATGCCATGAAATTATCTACCAGATTATAGTAAAAAAAATTTCATTCCAGCAATATTTCTGTCTTTTATTATCATTTAAAGTTCTCAAGTTCTTAAAAAACACCCGTTATCTAATATTGTGTATATTTTAAATGTAATCTCACTACTCCACCAAAAAGTAAGTAGGTTCATATGTTTACAGTCGAACAAAAACAAAACGAAAAGTTTTTTTTTCATTATATATTTTTTAATTATATTAAATATAATATATATAATAAATAATTAATATAATAAAGAACTTAAATTAATATTCGTTGGAAGAACGACTTCTTAAAATATGAGTTAATGTGAATACATGCCTGCAGACTTCTTAACCACTCACGTCTTAGTCGTCAGTCATCTTCTTAACAGTTACCTAGAATATCTTACGGTAGTACATAACCAGGTTCCCACACATATATAAACCTATTAAAAGATTCTTATTTTAACAACTTTTTACATCGCAGAAATTTTTGAAAAAATTTATTGTTTTTACTTCTCTTAAATTAAACAAACTCGTTTGCTATGTGCATACTCCTGTGGCATATTCTTGGGGCTTAGTATCTCTAACAATACTGTGTTTTTTTTAAATAACTTTTGCCCTTTTCAACAATAATTTATTCACCGGATTACTTCTAACTAAGGCTTCAACAAATGAAACTCTCTTCAGTGCGCCCAACCAATCTATTGTAGACCTTAGCTGCCTATCCATCGCTTGCATAGGTTAAACAGTTAATAATTTCATAAGTTCTTATATTACATTCGTTTTACAGTAAATTTTAAATAACACCGTCGGTGATTGAATCAGTCAAAAAAGATTAATAAAACTAACTTAACTGTCTAGAATATCTGACGGTGATACAGAACCAGGTTCCCACACATAGATAAACCTGCTGAAAGATTCTTATTTTAACAACTTTTTACATCGTATACGTAATGCAGAAATTTTTTTTAATCTCCTTTATTTAGCAATCTGCCCAGATGCAATAAGCTAGTTATATTGGCTATACATGACACGTATAGGTTAGCTCCGTCGAACTTCCCTATGGACTTAAGTTATAAATCTGTTGTAATTGAATACACAGAGAATTCTTTTTTTTGTGTGTATTTTTACTAAATTAGAGTTATTTCAGGTCGGTCTATTTCCCAAATCGGAAAGTTTAACTCTTTTCAGGCGACGCACTGCACTGCTCACTTTTAATAACTGTTGGGCTAAATTATTTGGGTGATGTGAAACTCTTCTACGATATTTGTCGCTGTATATCTTTGACGGGAGCGATGGGGATGTCTCGTTGAATAACGTAGTTTGGCACGTATTATGGGGCATCAACAATGGTTCGCATCATCTTATTTTGAAATCTTTGTATAATCTCTATATTTGAAATTCTTGCTGTCCCCCATAGTTAAATGCCGTACGTCCAAATCGGCATAATGATTGATTTGTATACGAGAAGCTTGTTTTCCATAGATAATTGTGATTTTCGCCCTATAAGCCAATATAGTTGATGCAATTTCATTCTCAATTGTTTCCTCTTAGTAAACATATGTTTTCGCCATGTGAGCCTTCTATCCAGATGAATTCTAAGGTATTTGACCGAGTCCGATTGAGGAGTGTTATTTAGACTGACTGAGGGTCATGTTCCTTTTCGCAATGTAAATGTGATATGTACTGACTTGGATTCGTTGACTCGAATGCGCCATTTTTTGAGCCAATCTTGAATATTTGTCAAGTTTGTTTGAAGAATTCTTGATGCAATTTCTGGGTCGATGTGGGATACCATCACTGTGGTGTCATAGGCGAACGTTGCTGTAGTCGAGGTTCATGTTCTTGAGAGATCATCTGTGTAGATTAGAAATAGAATGGGTCTAGGACGCTTTCTTGTGGAACTCCTAATTGGATGAGTTGTAGATCTGTATGAACACCGGTAATTTTTATTTGGTAGTATCTATGGGAGAGATAGTATTTTAACAGTTCATAGACGGGATATGGTAGGAGTTTTCTTAATTTGTAAAATAGGCCTTCGTGCCACATTTTGTCAAAGACCTGTGACACGACCAAAAAAGCAGATGAACAGAACTTTTTTTCTTCCATGTCACTATTTATTTTATTAACTAGTCTATGGATTTGCTCTATCGTGCCGTGATTCTCACGGAAGCCAAACTGATGGAATAGAAATTTTTGAAAAAATTTCTATTCTCGCAGGACTCGAATCCATTATCTCATTCTCTCCGGGAATATGCCATCACTATTAGACCACAGTGAATTTGAGTCCTTCTATTTTGCCATAAATCGCTATTAATTAAACATATTATTTGTTAATAAGGTTTTGTTCCTTATAAAAATTGTGTGCAAATTATGTACGCTAAGCGCAACTAAACCTGCGCGTATACTTTAAAAGTTGTCTTCATGCACTTAGTTTGCGAAATGAAAATGAAATAATTTTATACATAACGTGAAAAACCAGTATTTTTTCAAATACAAAAACCTTTTCGTTGCTCTATATAAAAAAAGTATTTGTTGATTTAACATTAAGATTACGTGATATTTTGTTTTGTGGCAATGGAAAAGGATGAAATTTGTCGTCTAATGCAATTTAAAACGAATCCAATTAAGATTTGAGGCGAGTGAATCGGAGAACAGTAACTTTATAAAGTACTTCGCGGCTATTTTCATTATTGGACTGCTTTTGTTAAACCATTGTTCGTTGAGGACGAAACATTTATTCTCCGTCGCCATAAAATGTTAACCAATTATTTTGAAATTAAAAAAGGGAAAAGTATCGTCTCGATGGCGTTTGTAGATAAACATTTTACACTGAGTTCGTCCTATTTACTCGCATTGTATTTCGCGACTGCAAGCATTACATACAAAACATTATTCCCTTAAAAGATCGATCCAGTTGATGTACTGACTGTGAACAAAGGCGCCTGAGACAGGGAACAAGGCGCAGATAAAAGGAATGTGTGTGTGTGCGCGCGCTCGCCTGAATGTGTGTGTAAAGACACGGTAAATATCCACGGATGGTTTCCTCTTTACGGGCGTCAGATTTAAAATCCGCACGATCGGTTTTTTTCCCCAATAAAATCGCAGATACGCGTCAACGAATCAAATTTATGAATCGCCAAAGATATAGAAGGTCCCAGGGGAGATACCGAAAACTAAGCTTGCGAATGTACACCTTGGTTTCTAAAAAATACTTGAATCTAACAAAAATATATGTACGTTCTTGGTCTCGAGATTTACTCTTTAAAGACTAAAGATTGGCGTGTCTTTATTTTTCAAATCATTTAATATAAATTTCTATGCCCATTAGCAGGTTAGGAATTATTAGTAATTATTACATTCGTAACCAATACGTTTGAGCGTGGTCGTTATAATAACAATAGTTAACACAATATCTATTGCCTGAAATATTTTAGCTGCTGCTCATTATTGATAACATGCTCATTACAAATGTACAAATCGATTTTGTTTATCAGATTTAGCATTTGAGTTACAGGTGACCTATGTTTAGAATCGAAGGAACATGTATTTATTAAAAAAAATACACAGGCCTGAAAAAAATATTTTTAGAAATTTTTTTTACTTCAGTCACTCTTTTTTGAGTGTTTTTCAGTGCTGTACTCAAAAACGAAAACCGTTTTTTTTCTACCACGTACTGTTTTCTCACAGAAAAAGGAGTATTTTAGGAATAGTAAGCCAAATACAAAAAATTATGGAATGTATATTCTATTTTACATTTTATTAAAATCTTGAGTAACCAAACATTTTTCATAAAAACAACACGAAATTAGTAAAACTGAATTATCATCTTGTCTAATAGTTCTAGTATCGTTTTCGCCTGCCATAAAAACTTCGTTTTTGCTTCTTCTACTATAGGATCACTAGAGATAGTCCCTATTCAATATCTAGCAGTGGTCCGCTATCATGAAAACATTCCATCTTCCTTGATATCTTTTTTCCATTTCCTTAATCTCTTGGCGAAATCTTCCACTTTGTTCCTGGCTGACAATACCAAGATTGTCAGGAAAGTACACTAGATGTGAGTGGAGAAAATATACAGCCTAAATTCTTGAAATTTTTCAACATTTGAGTTACAATAGCCTTGTAGTCAGGATCATTATCGTTCCCAAGAAACCTGGTTTCACGAAGTTTAAAAGATATCCATGCCGTCTTTCTTTTGGGTCCATTTTTGTCTCAAACTTGTTATCCTTCGCAAATTTTCGGATGTCAGGTCTAACAAATATTCTTTCATTTAACTTTTTCTCAGATAAGCCAGGAAACTACTGACAGATATCCAAAGCATTCTTCTTCCTTTGATAAGGCCTCAACAAATTGCTTCATCAGCCCCAATTTCGTGTAAAGTGAAGCAAAACGTTTTTTGGGTCTAAAAGATTCACCCCCTCAATATTTTTTGTAATGAAATAAAATACAGAAACATGTTTTTAATGTCCCTGAAATCGGCTTTATTTAAAAGATAATTTTATGCTATTAATATCTGAATATGATTTAGGACATATGGCCTTCGCGACTGGCGCGTACATGGTGCAATCTGGAGGTCTAATTTTCACAGACTCTTCGCAGTAAATCAGGCTGTATTTCGGCAATAATACGTCGAACATTGGCTCCCGAGTGCTCAATTGTTTCAGGTTTATCGGCGTAGACATGCGACTTTACATATTCCTAGAGAAAATAATCTAATAATTGCTTCAAATCGCATGAATGAGGTGGCCAGTTAACAAGTCCATTTCGTGAAATTAATCGTTTACTGGTCATGTTTAAATTAATCGACAGAGAAAGAGAATAGGCACGCTTGACATTGGCGCGCTAAAGATATAGGCGTAAATTAAAATTGCGATATCAAATTCAATATAAGTATCTACCTAGCAGATAGATATCTAGACAGAATAATAGACGTCTATTCTGTGTGAGAAAAGGAAGGATTAATATTTGAATCTCTAATTGCATTTAGAAGTCAATGCAATAGAATTTATATTAAACGTGCTTCACAATGGAAAAACACCAATATTAGGCTTCCTAGAAAACGGCGCGGTAGGGGTTCCTTTATTACAGCCTGACCGTACGTGACGAATACAAAAGATTCTTGCATTTGTATATGTGGGCAAGGTGAAAAGTTCTCGGTCTGACACAGAGATGGGGTTACAATTAACAGAAATTTATGTTTCTTGCGTGGCTGCATGTGTCTTTAGTTCATATGAAAGCTTTCAACTTGTTCTCTCAAGTAGCTTGTTTGCAAGAATTTTTGTATTAGACATCGTGCGTGTTATTTTTTTAAATGGATAAACTTGAATATCGTGCTGTTATAAAATTCTTTGTTTTGGATGGTTTAAGCTCTATGGAAATTCATCCGAAGCTGAAAAATGTGTACGGGTACTCTGCTCCTTCGATGTCAACCGTTAAAAAGTGAGCAGCTGAATTTAAACGTGGTCGTACGTCCTTCGAAGATGACCCACGTGAAGGACCGCTAAAAACCGCAACCACATAAGAAATCATCGAAAAAATACATGATATTGTGTTGGACGATAGGCGAGTGAAAGTGAGCGAGATAGCTGAGACTGTGGGGATATCGGAAGAAAGGGTACGAAACATTTTGCACAAAGAATTAGAGATGAGGAAGCTCTACGCAAGATGCTGAATGTCGATCAAAAGCAAATGCGCAAACCACTTTCGGACCGATTTTGTGCGGCGATTTGTCACCATGGGTGAGACATGGGTCCACCGCTACACGCCAGAAACAAAACAGCAGTCGAAGCAGTGTGTGGAAGCCGGTGGTTCAGCGCCAAAAAAAGGGAAGTCGATCGCATCTGCCGGAAAAGTCATGGCCAGCGTGTTTTGGGATGCAAAAGGTATCTTGTTAATTGATTACCTTGAAAAAGGCCGAACAATTACAGGCGTATATCACTCTAACCTTCTTGACCAGCTGGATGCCAAAATTCGCGAGAAGAGGCCTGGCTTGAAGAAGAAAAAAATCATTTTTCATCAGGGTAACGCACCCGCACATAAGGGTGCGTTGGCGATGGGAAAATTGCGGGATTTGGGGCACGATTTGCTCGGCCATCCTTCCTATTCTCCTGATTTGGCACCCTCAGACTTCCATATATTCCTAAATTTGAAACAATTTGTTTCTGGAAAGCGATTCACATCCAACGAAGAAGTTGAAAGGACCGTGAAAGACTATTCTGACAGCCTTCCAGACTCTCACTTCCGGGAAGGAATATTGATGTTAGAAAAACGCTGGACCGACTGTGTTGAACTCAAGGGAGATTATGTAGAAACATAAAATCATTTTTTAAATTTAAATCGCAGTCTTTCATTGTCAGGCCGAGATCTTTTCACCTTGCCCACGTATATCACAAAAAGGTTAAAATATAATTACATAAAAAATTATTATATTGTATATATGCCGAGCGTAACAATACTTATGAGCTCCTTCTCGCAGTGTGTTTGTGAGCATCTCGTTGTTACTTTAATTTCTTTAGTTTCAGGAATCTTAAATTTTCCTCTTTCGATATAAAACATTTTATACGTTGTTATTCTAAATGCAAAAGATCCTTGCATTTGCGTTTTATTTATTATTATTGTTACCAGACTTGAGCTCCAAAACTTACATATGAAGTATGCTCGGGAAAGTTCTTGTTTCAAAATGCACAATGAATATAAATTACTTGCAAAACTTGCTTAGAGTAGTAAATTACTTTTATGGAAAGAAATTTAAAAATTAAGGCGAAAATAACGAGCTCACCAGACGATTTCATTTATGTAATATAACTTATAATTAATACTGCCTGCCCAGGTGTAAGAAAATTAAATAACCTGCAATTAATCTTCAGTTAAAATGATCAATGAAATTAAAATATGTTTTAATTTCCACCGATTACGTCATCTCGCACTTTTCCGGGCCGCTTTAATTTCAAAAGTTATTATCTATTTTACTGTAGCGCTAGGATGAAGTTCAGTAATTTAACAAAACAGCTTCGGAGCGATGTAGACGCCTTCGGGTACGGCGGAGGTCGTCCTTTCCATCAAATTTAGCACAAATTAGACTAACGAACCTTACGCATACACATTTACTTGAAATCTTCCTCTCTCATATTTATCGTATAACTTAATGACTGCCAACTTCATGTTAGAATAGGACCAATTTGGAGGGAAAGGAGTAAAAATAATGCGGAACTTCTGATTTTTAATACGTCGGGCGATGGGATGGGCATTAGTTTGAAACGATGATTAAATCAAAGGGGGCAATTTAGGCCATAAGGGGATGAAATGAGGAAACAACTTACTCGGAAACTAAAAGTAGGTCAATTATGGACATAAAATGCACAACTGATGTTAAGGTAATTTTGATGGAGCTTGTGGTTGATTAACTTAATCACTGAATGTTGATATATAACCCCTATCCGCATTAATTTTCGTATTCTGTATACGTATTTCGACAACTAAGTTGTCATCATCAGCAGATAATTAAACAGTGCCGCACCGGAAGGAATATTGTTGATTGATTATAAAGAAAACTACGGCAAAAATACCAGTACAAAAACAGATTCCGCACACGATCTGTACCGTTGAAAGCCAAAACGCACACTCGGTGTGCGCTTTAGCTTCTAATGTTAAGGTAATTTTGATGGAGCCTGTGGGATTAACTTAATCACTGAATATATTAAATTAAAGATAAAATAAGTTGTTTCAGGTGAAAGCCACATCATCTCAACCTTCTGTGATTCAACTAATGTTAAAATTGGAAAAATAGCTTACGATGAAGGTTTGAAATGTTGTTGGCCTAACAGAATCAGCTTTTATTTAGGAAAAAAATTGTACTCTGACATCATTTTGCTTAAGAATTGTGTATTTATTTCAGAAATACTTTGAATTAATTATCTCCTACTTGTAGTGTTTTTTTAAGAAGTTTTCAGAATATCAGCTAAGAAGAAAAAACGACTTAACTTGGGAAAAGGGTAGTATTCACGCAAAAGTGAATGTAGGGAATAGGATGGATGCTTCTATCAATTTCTAGATATCTTCGTACTTTTGTTTATAATAATAATAACCTTCCTTATCCAATGATACACTGTTACAGGACATGATATATGTACTTATCCAGGAAATATACATGAAATAAAACGTGTATAGGAACTATTATCAAGAAAATTGTAAAAAAATATGACAAAGAAAGACAACTCATTACAGTTGATTAATAGAATCAAAAAGAAAATCATTAGAAAGTGCTTTAGCATTCCGGCACATTGAAGTTAAATGAACACTACAGATGGAATCTAGTTCGAGGAAATAATAAAGTAAAAGAAGGACAAGAGCAGCAACGTAAACAGGGTACGAAAAAATTTATAGAGGAAAGTAAATATGGACAGTCAATAAAGTCGTGGACAAGTTTCCACAGCACTTTTGCTCCATAAATTTATCGACGATCCTGTAGGGACTGCAGATCATGTATTCTCAACAGCGAACTATAATGGATATTATGTTCGGGATAGACATCAATTCTATAACTATTTTATTTCAAAAAACATCGTCGTATCCTTTCTGTAGACACTTGCAAATAGTTGTAGTGCGTCGACCATACGGGTGAAACATGTATTGCTTTGCCGAAAACAAAACTAAAGAGCAACGTAATCGGACTCGTAGACTTACACGGTCGTTGTCCATTCTCCTTTCATCTTAGCTTCTGGGCTAAAACCGTGTCTTCTACAATTCTGGTAACTAAGTTTCATCACTACTTGTATGACATATCTCCGGGATTTAACTCTGGTTTCATTGTTTCACTGAGACTTGTCTAAATCTGTGGTGGTACGAGGGTAGCCGTTTATATTTCGAGAACTGGCAACACTGTCAGTGTTGCCTCCGATCCGATGATTGCATCGTGAAGTTTGTCATCTTTGACAATATATTTACCTTGAAAGTTTTATTATCCAGTCGCTATTTCTATTGTTGACAGATACTTGAAAATTATATGCGCGAAAAAATGGAATTAACTGGCGAACATTTTCGTGCAATTATTTTTCATAACTTTCGGTGTGCATTATCTCAACAAGAATGCATCGACGAGCTGAATTCTTTATATGGTGATGAAACACCATCGAAAACTACAGTAGATCGTTGGTATAGTAAATTCAAACTTTGACGTCATTCTTTGGACGATGAATTTTGTGAAGGATGTCCCACAAATGTTGTTTTGTCGGGAATTAATTCAGTGTCTGAATTGATAGCACAAGATCGTCATGTGACTTACCGTAAGATCGAGGCATCTCCAGGTATTAGTAACACCAGCGCGCATAAGATCCTGCATGAACATTTAGCCGTCAAGAAGCTATGTTCACGTTGGATACCACATAATTTGACAACCGCTCAGAAAAGTCTCGCGTCGATTGGTGCCAAGAAATGCACAAGAAATACAATGTCGGTGCTTTAAAGAACATTTATAAAGTCGTCACAGGTGATGAATCTTGGATTTATACGTATGAGCTCGATAGTAAACAAGAGTCGACTGTGCGGGTATTCCAAGATGAGTCAAAACCAACAAAACAAAAGGTCGCCTGTTCTTTCGGAAAAACCGGTCACGTTGCAACCGTGCCTTTAGAGAATTGTAGAACGGTCAATTCCGAATAGTACACAAAAGTTGCAAGTGCGCAATACAAAACCTGAAGCTTTGGATGCAGTAATACAGACATTGTTAAGAAATGGAGCAAAACTTAGGCCTAATTCAAATAACACTCCAAGGTCTTCACATGATTAAGTATCGTAAGATTACAATTGTTAATGTAATACAACTACTATGTAATTATATCAGCGTTATATTGTAACTAAAAGACCCTGGACCTCTTAGAGTAATAAATCGTCCGTATGGTCCAATACGAGACATGACAATATTAACAAATCATTTATAAATAGAACAAATAACAACTGCCCTAAATGGGATTGCTGTAGAATCCCGGGTGACGGGGAATATTCGAAAGACTTACAACTATTGCAATAAACATAATTTGATCTGTTGTAAGATATGTTGCCAGCAGTTTAGCAAGTACAATTCTATAGTTTATTGTATCAAAAGCACTACTAAATAACATCTATTTGATAACGTGCATCAATCTGTTCACTGATAAATTGACATATGATCACAGACATACGATCACGGACAAATCCATGCCGGCAGGATATGAGAGTTAATATGGTATTAAGATCTAGACAAGAAACCTTAGTAAAAGTTCATAAAATTATAGATTCAAATAGGAATAATTTTCATTTGTTAGTCCCCAGAACTAGACATTATTAAGCGAGTTCATTAACTTCTACGTGTATCAGTGTATACATTGGAATTTGTGAATTGTTCGGTCAAACTCCAGAGGAATCTTTGCAAAGACGACAACATTAATCTATTTCTAACAAAATTATCTGATGTATTGGAACGTGACGCGCGAGTTGTTTCAAGACAATTTGATATTGCGAACTAATTTAAACTTAGTATTACTCATGAATGGAGTAATAACTATGTGCATACATTATAGTGTTATCTTTGGGATCAACCGGAGGTCTACAATAAATAGGCAAACACGCTTCGTCATACACAAAATATACGTATCTGCGCATGGAGCGGTAGGAAGACCTAAGGGGAGAAGAAGCGACAGTCGTAAATTAAGTTAGGTACGTATTTTCTTTAAAATAAGTGATACTCAGGTATTGAATATAAAATAACATCTATTTTGCTCATATTCTCAGTTACGGTTAATAATTCTAGAGATCATCAGTACGTATATTAACAGAGCTTTACTAAGACGTTTATAAATATAAAATATGTACAGGATGTTTCAAAAAGAATACGTATTTCGAATTCATATATTTATTAAACTTTAAGACATACGAATATGAAACTTTACACACATATTTACAAATCTCTCAAGTTCATATTACCGATGTTCAATATGTCCTCCATCAGCGACACGAACAATATCACACCGATACTCAAATGCCTCCCATACTCGGGCAAGCCTGTCCTTCGTCACTGATGTTATGGCAGTACGGATCCGGTTCTTCAACTCTTCCAGGTTCTGTGGGAGTGGTCGTACATAAATGTTGTCTTTAGCAAAACCCTACAGGGTGTCAAATCTGGTAACCGTGGAGCCCAGCTGAGATATGCTAAGTCGTCAGCTCCTTGACGACCAATCCAACGGTTCGGTAGAGTTTCATTCGGATATTCAAGCACTTGGCGACTCCAGTGAGGGGCTACGCCGTCTTGTTGATAAATAAAGTTGTCTTCCTGTAGCCTCGAAAACAACCAGTTTTGTAACATTGAATCTAGGCGAATCTCGTACATATTCAATGGCTGCATGTGGGTTCTGTAGACCCAAAATTCGAACATTGTGTTACCAGACTACTAACATGAAAAGTCGCTTCATCACTGAACACGATGCGTTGTGTGAAAGTGTTATCATGGTCAATAGCATCATGAATCTCGTTACAAAATGCCAGACGTTTCCGTTTGTCATCAGGACGCAGGGTTTGTAGCAACTGTAACTTGTACTGCTTCATAACCAACCGACGTCTCAAAACACGCCAAATTGTTGTTGTAGGTAGTTGTAACTCCCGAATGGCACGACGAGTTGATTTTGAAGGATTACGTTGGAGAGCAGTTCGAATTCGTGCAATATTTTCTTCAGAAACACGAGGGCGACCAGGACTCTTTCCTTTACATACACATCCTGTATCTACAAACTGTCGATACCATCTGCGAATGTTCCACACATTCGGAGGATCAATTTGGTAACTCAACCTGAAACGTCTTTGCACTGTAATCACGAAATTGCACTTCGCAAACTCGAGAACACAAACTTATTTCTGCTGCGGTGTAGCCATTTTAAACATATGACGGTTACCAAGAAAAAAAGAAGACAACCGACATCTAGCGGCTGTTAAATAAACTCGACTATGTATTCTATTTGCTTCTGGGCTTCCGGGCTAGAACCGCGTCACTGGTATAACTGCCGACGTTACGTACCCACTGATATGGGATATCTTCAGGGCTCAAGTACTGCTTCATGCTAGTGTGCGTATTGACTTTCGGCGGTACGGATCGTGTGCCGAATTAGTTTTTTCGTACGGGTATTTCTTGCCATAGTTCCGCAGGTGCGACACGGTTTAATTATCTGCTGATGATGACAACTTAGTTGTTGAAATACGTATATAGTATTACGAAAATTAATGTGTAAAGGCGTTATGTATATATCAGTCTTTAGTGATTAAGTCAATCAAAATCAACCACTATGGAAAAACAAATATTTTCAAAGAAATTTAAATATTTCTAAAATGGTTGGACGTAAGTATAGGGAAAACTTGAGAAAGGCTTCGTAGAATAAATTACTTACGGAAAGTCATACTAATTTAAGACGCGACAATCTCAAAAAGATGCGAGAAGTAATTTGAAAATGAATAACATTTGTGTTTCTTTATAATGCTTTACGTGTAGTATACATTCTCGGAGCTAAGTACGATTCTCCCAAATCACCGTGTATATATATATATATATATATATATATATATATATATATGTATACATATAGTTTTACAATTCAGTTCTTCTTTTAGTAGTGTACCATTCCCAAGACATTTAAAAAAACTGACTAAATTACTATGCTACGTTCCTTGGAGGATACTTATTAATGTGATAGACAGATAAAATAGTACATAGAAAAAATTAAATGAGTCTATGGCGTGTTTATTTCATTTACTCTAGGATTTATTTACCTCTTTCTAATGTATTATAATTTTATGATTATTCTGTTTTCAATTTTCGTCGTAACTTTCGCAGCTTCAACGATTTTGTTTACCCCGACATTTCTTTATCCCATCGCTGTTTATTTATCGATGTGCCCTGTTCACCTTTCCTCGTGATATTTTGGTTATTCACGTGCCCTTACACTCCTTGTTTACTGATTTCTACTAAAATTGACGTATCAGTTGGAATATTTACCTTTTGTTTACTTTATTTCCTCGCTCACGTACCCACGCCCAATAACTTCTCGTGGAGTTTTATTAGGAGGTAGCGACATTTGTTTTGATTTTCGACACTTGGATTGTGTCAAAGTATTGTTATACGGGTATGGATTCTTGCTAACGAATGTCTTTCCTTGTTTCATTTTCTGGCTTCGCAGTTATTTCTTTTTAGATTTCGTTTTGGAGTGTCAGCTTTTCCTCGATTGCTTTCTTTGGTTTACCTTTGTTTACGTAGATTAAGTATTATGCTCTTGTGTACTCTTGTTGTTTAGGCGTAATTCGTCTGTTGTTGTTTTAGTGTTGATTGCCGGAGTTAAAGGAACGATTTTCCTATAGGATAGCTTCACGGGGTTTTTGAAGCTGGAGAAATCTAAATATCTGACACCAGTTGCTCGTATGGTATTATATATAAATCATAATTTTTACATTTAGTTTTGGATATCAGGTACTAGATTATGGAATGTTAAAAGGAATCATTCTATTATTAATAACACCCTAACTACTACATATGTTTCACAGATTCACTGATCGTCAGGGAGATTTGTGTTATTAATGAACGATTCCTTCATAGCGTTTATCATATCATTTCGATACAGAAAAATAATGAATAATCATTGCCTCCCTCTTTCGTCCAATACAAAAATGTATTGACCGACAAAGCGAGAACGCTTCTATCTCACATATCGGTAACTAAGTTTACAGTGTATAATAGATAGGCGTTTTGTGTTAACAAAAATAGACCTTCTTCTGAACGTGTTTCTAAGAATAACTGTACGAGGTATGGCAACTGTGCTCCTTCCGTCGCGTAGCCGCATCGGACGAGGCTGTAATTAGAATGTTATTGACCTTGATGTTTCCCAAGCAACAATCCGTACTTCCGTCTCTGTATCTGCTTCAGTTTACTTTCTAGCTTTAATTGTAGAGAACACAATTACTTAGTAGTGCCGTGATAATGAATGACATAAAAATCGAAGTTAACCTGAAATTCTTCGTCAAATTAAAAAAATCACCAACAGAATGTTTACAAATATTAAAGGAGGTGTTTACTGATAATGTTATGTCACGTGCGTGAGTTTTTGAATGGCACAAGCGGTTTGCTGAAGTTCGGGAAGAGGTCGAAGATGATGAACGTCCTGCAGAAGGAAAGACATCTGAGTGGACTTCAGATGAAGAAATTCAATTCACAATAGAAGAGAAAATAACAATTGTTTAAATTTCCTGGATATAACAGTAGCACAGAAGAATGATAACATTTGTTCAGATTGATATACCAAATTCATAAATCCAGATAGATTTCTAAATTTCTTATCTAGTGTTTTCATTAAATACAACAAAAATACAATTAGTGGACGGATGTTATGGATTTTTAAAAGAAAACAATATCACAGAAATCAAATAAAATTAAAACAATATTTTCAAAAATAATAATTATTGCATTTAAATTGAGTAGTGTGACGTACCTTTTTAATATACTTTTAGCAATCAACTATATCCTAATAGGAAACAATTACTGAACAATATTAATTATCAAAATGTCGAAGACGATTCCTCTAAAACCTTCTCAGTTCTCGTAACAGAATTAGAAATAAAGTCAACATAAATTTTTTAGAAAGCTTCGTAATCTTTTTATGTCAGAAAGCCAATTACACAGTAGGTGGATCACAATGAAGATTCGAAACATAAATCAAACACATATGAGGGTGAATCACTTTGCTCCAGACCTGACACACCCACAATAAAAATTTTGCCAATATTTTACTTTTATCTTTCTACATTTCTCCATTAAGGTTAACACATTTTTCCCATTGATGTTCTAGCATTTCTAATGCTTCCCGAAAAAAAACATTGTTCAACCTCCGCACACCACTGATTTACCGCATATATCATATCATTATTTGATGGAAATCGCATGCAAGTATCCTTTAAGTTCTGTAAACAGTTTGTAGTCGCTGGGGCCAAATCTGGCAAATGTTACTGATGTTAAACTAATTCGAAACCTGCCTGAGCTATTGTAGTTGTTGCAATTGCGGACCTGTGACCGAGTGCGTTATCCTCATGCAGGAGAACACCTTTGTCCAACTTTCTCCGATGTTTTTCTTTTATCGCGTGAGGTAATTTGGGAATTAAATTGGTATAATAAGCGCCTGGAACTGTGGCCCCTTTCTGTAGGAATTCTACTAAAATTACTCCTTCAGCATCCCAAAATGCGGATAGCATGACTTTCTCTGTTGAAGGTTGCATTTTGAATCTTCTCGCTGCTGGTGAACCTCGATGTGTCCATTCCTGACTCTGTGTTTTGATCTCTACAGCAGAATGATGAATCCAGGATACATCCATTGTCACAAATCTCGGAAGAAAATTTTCTTTATTGTGTCTGTACCACATTAAAAGACTACCTCAAATGTCTCTTTCAAGTTTCCTTGTGTGCATCTGTTAGCATTCGTGGTATCCATCTGGTAGATAATTCCTTCATCTTTAATTATATACCACATGGTATGGGAGACCAGTATCTTGAACTAGTTATCTAATAGTCACACGTCGATCTTGTAGCACGAAGTCATGGACATTTTTTGCATTTTTATAAGAAGCGACGGTTATGAGCGCTCGACTGCATATTCGTTTGTACACGACTGTCTACCACATTTAAACCCACGACACCACCTTTTAGTTATGTCATATAATACTGCAGATTTCCCTAGTCTTGATGAATTTGAGTTGGGGTAATCTTCTTTAAACGCAAGTACTTAATCACCGCTTGTTGCTTGACAGGATCCATCTTAATACTGATATGTGACTCTCTCGACGCGTCTACTGTAATCACACTTTAACAGGTTCAGACTTGTCCGTAAGTTTGTAGCGTTAATCTGTACATAGTCGGTTACAATAAGACGTGAAGACAAATAATTGTTTTGGTTTATAAATGGGTCAGGGGCGGACCAAATCGATTAACCCTCGTACATTCAAAAAGTTTAATTTCTTAATGAAAATTCGACACACGTATTTACGCACATGCGTTTCATTGTACATATAATCGACATTGTAATTATTTACATTTACGTAATGTTTTTCTAAGAATTAAAAGCTCTCAAGTTTCAACTAGCTAAATAACTTTAACATCGAACATGTGTATTTACAAAGACAACTCGACAGCATTATTGAATTTAAAGGTAATTAGCTGTTGCAAAGCAACGAGTCTGTGGTTACTATAAAATTAAATTACACGAAAGAAGGGAACATTCGTTTCTGACAGATATTAAGTTAGTCATGTTTTGATCTAATTTATTGCAGGAAATGAGTTTGAATCTAAAGAATTAAGAGAGAAGGTATTAGTAGAGTTGATGTATCGCAAATAACAGTATATGTTCTTTGTGAATTCATCTTAAAATTAAATTAGCGAAAGTCGTTCTAACAAACAGGGTTTTTTTTTCGTTTTTCGTTCAAAACTTTTATTTGGACGAACATTTAAATACAATATTTTGAAAGCAGATATTGGTATTTCTGAAAAGTTATTGTACACTACAAATGTTCAAGTTGAGTTTGATGGAGCCTGTGGTTGATTAACTTAATCACTAAGGTTGATATATTTATAACCCCTTTCCACATTAACTTTCGTGATTCTGTATACGCATTTCGACAACTAAGTTGTCAACATCAGCAGATAATAATCACCTGGTAAATCACGGCGAAAAATACCTGTACGAAAACAAACTCCGCACGCGATCTGTACCGTTGAGAACCAAAATGTACACTGTATGTTCGTTTCACAAGATTTTTAAAATTGTATTACCTAAACTACGATGAATGACATTGAAAAAGGAACACGGCCACGACCGATAAGTATCTGCATGTGATTTATTACAGTGTTCCTCTTTTTCTGACATTAAGCAGACCGAAAAGAGACGTGTGGTTCAAGCCCCCGTCGCTGTTCAAAACATGACTTTTATTCTTCAAAATGTACATACTTTCATACGTATCCAATTCTCGATAATTATACACGTTCTTAATCAATTGTAAACAATCGGCGTTAACGCTATGATTACAATCCAACACATGTCCTGCTAGACTCGATTTTTCCGGCCGGTTGAATTTTATATGCGCGATATGTTCTTTATACCGGGTTTCTATCGATCGTTCTGTTTGGCCGATGTATTGTTGTATCAACCTTAGTGATTAAATACAAATGTTCAGATGCTAATATTCCCGAAGATCCTAAAAACCATTTTATTGTTAAAATTCATCTAAGTCTTTCTACGTAATCTTGAGGTTAATCACTGAAGGTTGATATATAACCCCTTTCCACATTAATTTTCATGTTCCGTATACGTATTTCGACAACTAATTTGTCATCATCAGCAGATAATTAAAAAGTGTCGCACCTGGACAACTACGGCGAAAAATACCCGTACGAAAACATACTCGGCATTGGAAATGACCACATATCGGTAGAACGCAATCCTGTTATCTTTGTGACCCATTAGTAATCCTAATTGCCCTCTGCATTTCTCGGAATTGTTTGTGTACTTGTGATTTTACTTATTTACTTTTTTAACTATAATATTCCATAAGATTTTACCTCTACGAACATGAATAATATAATTTGAACCTTTTTTAGCAATTCTCCCCCGTGATTCGCAGTTTATTATATAGTAGTATGAAAATCATAAAGTAGCGACATCCACAAATGACTTTCGCGTTGTTTATATGACTTCTACGCCGTCGTAGGGCATCCGTAGACTATATAGAAACTGACGCAGTGGTTTTCTAGGCATTCTGGCTCAACAAATATTGTACCAGCTATATGATTTAAAGTACACATGTGACAACCGCTGGTTATCACTCGAATGTGGAACCCCCAGGAAAGGCGCCGACACTGCAGTGTGTAGAGGTGTTTCCTGAATTAAATTGGTGGTGAGTGGAGGTAATAGATTAAAAAAAATATTAACAAACCATGTCAAAATGTGAACATTTTTATATACCGTGCATTCATTTTACCTCGCTACGAAAACTGTACCACATTATATTCGGGTCTAGCTGCCGAATACTGATCAGAATGTAAAGTTGTGGGGCGCGAGTCATTTGAATCACGACTATAACTGACTACTGATCGTACTAGCTGCAGCCCCACCACTAATTTGACTGTAGGCGCATCGATATCGTATTAACGGTCATTCGTGGTTTGCATTTGGGAGAGTGCGTTACGGTAAGACCTTTAAATTTAAATATTTTTTTTAAATATATTACTTTGACAATGTATACATTGGAAGAAAAAATTCAAATGATAACATGGGCTTTGAAAGGTAATTCTTTACGGCGTATCTAGCGCCTTTTCTCTGAAAAGTATGTAGATCGTCCCTTTCCTGCATTAACAACAATATCATTAGTAGTTAAAAAGTTTAAATCAGAAGGTTGCATTATGGGATGTAAATGTCATAAAATACGGAGAATAAATAACGATAAAGAAATGCAGGAAGTCATGGTGTGCGCAATGGTCGAAGAAAATTCCAATATTACTATATCTAAAATATCAGAAGAGATAAGTATTAGCGTCTGTAAAGTTCATAAGCTATTAAAGAAAAATAAATACACATCCTATAAATACCAAACTCATCAGGAAATTTTTCATGTTGATCAACACCGCAGAATGGAATTTTGTGAAACTGTAATAGAACGTGTAAGCAGGAGGGACATTGAGAATTTAATTAATTGAATTTATTTTCTTTTTTAAAAAAGTATTTTATAAGTTTTGGCAAGTTATATTTATTTTCTGTTTAAAGAGTATTTTTTAAGTTCCGAGAAGTTATTTTATTTTTTAGGTTCTTTAAGAGTTTTTTTTTAAAATTTTTAAACGTTTTATTAGAAAACGTCTTTTAGTTCAATGCGAAACTAAAAAATACCTAATTGTACAGTTAAAAGTAATTATAATTTATTAATTTTTGGACGTAAACAGTTTGGACAGTCAGTGATAGACCTTCCGCCAAGTACCACGAACAACTACTAAATCTGTAATCTGTAGTCAATCGTTGTTGTGATTCGACTGACTCGCGCCCCACCACTTTACATTCTGATCGGCATTCGGTATCTAGACCCGAATATAATATGATACGGTGTTTGTAGCATTTTAATATGAAAGCACGGTATAATAGTTGTGGTTTTTTCGATCATTTGTCGTGCCAAAGATCAATCTGGTAACCTTTCATTCCCATTACTGTCAAAAATATGTAAAATTTTGAAGGCTCTTTAAATTTGAAAAGTATATAGGTGTGTAGTAACATAATTTTCAATCTACAGTGTCTATTATATGTATTTTACGACCTAATACATAGTCGTTTCATTCATTTAAATTAATTTGATTAAACATATAACCTTACCTTTAACATTAAATTTAGTAGGTGAATATTCGAAATTATAGTGCAGCCACACCATTTCTTAAATACAGAGCAAATTGCTAATACGACTTTTACGAGTTATATACTTGAAATTCTCCCCTTCGAAAACGATTTCCCTTAGTTACGCCGGCGAAATTATAACAATTTTCTTACGACCGTTTTCAATGTCTTCAGTTGCTCAGGATCGGAACTATGAGAACATTAAATATAAGTAGGACACAATTCCGAGACCAGATTCGGATTCCCGGAGCTTACGAGAAACGGTGTATGTAATTTCAATTTTCGACGGAGAACGGGAGAATCTACGACGTTGGGGCGAAGCGTTCCTTATTCTTGGAATTCCGTCGTGTCCCCCACGTTTCTGTCGTACGATCTTCGACGTCGCAGTTGCTCTGCTTTTACACATTGACGTGTTAACCGTGATGTAGATGCCGGAGAGGGTGTTATTAAATACCGAAGAATAGCTCGAACTATTCGAGGAAATTATTATTGACAGTCTTCCTATGGAATTGTCGTTAGTTTAAGGTTACTCTTGCGTGGCGAACGTAATGCAATTTTCTTGTTGAGGGAAGCCTTAAATCTATTATTTGCTTTAAACTACTTCGTATATAATGCGACTACCTGTGAAACAAAAAGAAACTTGTTTGCAAGAAAGTCATTCAATATTTTCGAGTTGGAAAATTTTTTTAAATCATACTTGTGGTGTAGATTATGTGGCAAAAATTATAGTAACAGTAATTTAAAAAAGAACGCACCTTCATCATCTTCCTTTCAATTATCCTGCATTGTCAACACTCTAATATTGTTAACAAACTACAAAGGGTACTAGGAAAGTTTTGTAATATGACGCAAAATTGAATCGTAGGAAGCTGCTTGTTGCTGCATGTTGAGACATGTTCGTTCGCATATAGTAGCCGCCGTGCCATGTCGATGGGCTCGGTTATTCATTAGCAGTGAGAGTGTAAAGTGTTTGCGATGGCATCGTGGTTACGAAATGAGATAAGGGCAGTTTTGCGTTATAATTTCGTGCGTGGTTTAAACATAGACCAGTGCTTCGAAGAAAACAATTCGTTTCTTACTTACCTTCACATGGTATGCCTCAGGGGTCTAACTGGGAACCTTCTTATTTAATATTTTTATTAATGATCTCACTCACCATATATCAGATAATTTAATGTTCACCCATGATCTAAAAGTTTGGCGCTCGGTATATACTGTGGAGGATTGTAAACAGCTTCAAGTAGATATAATTAGTACAATATCCAATTGATGCAAAACTAAGAATGAATCTAACTCAGAATCCCAGCAAATGTAATTTTGAAAACAAAAATGCAATACGTTCTACTTTAAATATGAACTTGATGTCACTATATCAAAAAACATGGGCTATTTAAAAGATATATTACTGTATATTACTTTCTCTGGTAGTATTCAAAATATCGCTTAGCTGACAAAATAAAATCTGAGTTTCATTATTTCAAATTGTAGATTATATTTAATATACAATTTTTGAAATTCCCGACCTGAATATCCTTGACTTTTTGTGAAATTCTTATGGTTTCAAGTCGATTTATTATATTTTCCTCGTAACTTTGACCATGCTACATATCTCGTTTTGATATACCTTACCTATCTTTTCGATTAAACTATATTCCTATATTATTTTAGGCTTATTAAACTTTTCTGTTCCACAATTTCTCTTATTTCATTCAATGTGAAGGCTTCTAATAGTGGGTCAAGTTGATGTGATGATTCTTAAGCTCATAATTCTTTGTCACCTTCATGGTTGTTGGAGAGAAAACATTCACAAACCTGAATTGAATCTCTTTGCAAAAGTATTACCTTTTTCTACATTGTTTCCAGCCCAATCACTGTCTTTTATTTTGGTTGGAGATTTTATTAGTATCAGTCGATATATTATTTTTGCAGTCTTTAATAATTTCGTCTCGGTTGTTGTTAGCTTTTCTATGTAATTGCAAGCTTCTTTGTTATTGTAATTATTTAACAGCATCTTCAGTTCACGAGTGATATAATTCAATATATTTTTTTATTTCTGGTGACATAGTATTTGATCTTGTTACTGGTTACTGTCTTTTCTTTTATTTGTGTTGGTAAATTTTATCAATTTTTCTAAACATTCGTGAAGATTACCAAACAGCTTGTTGAACTACTATATTGAAGCTTTCAACTATAAGTAGATATAAATAAAATATTTAATTTCGAAGAGAAACGCGAAGTATAGATTCATGCAAATGTATAGGTTGATGTTAAACCATGTCTTTAGCGACAAACATCTTACCATCAATAACTTTACAATTATCACTCAGTTTATTTTAGAATACTTTGTTGTTAATAAACAAGTAGATGTTGCCTACGCAGGCTTTGTTAAAGCTTTCAGCTATATAGATCGTTTCCTACCAATTATATTTTCCAACATGGTATTTTCTATCGCTTTATTGATTTTTCTTTTGACCTACTTGATTAATTAAAAACAATGCGTCGATTATCTACGTCATCTGGTTTTATATATTTTTACCCATGTTTGTTGTTTCACAGGAAAGTAATCTGGTTCCAACTGATTTCTTTATTTTTACTAATGCAGTAGAATCAATTAGCTGTTTAACTTTCAGTAATGAACAAACATACAATTTGGATGTCAGAGCCAATCATCACAACGTGCTGATTTAAAGAATACAACAGCTATGCGATAGTGCAACACAAAAGATATTCGCCTAAAGTATTGTTTATTGTTCGGTGTCTACAGATTTCTGTTCGATTTTTCTTTGAGGAAAGCAGAATAGTAGGACAATCCTATCTCAATATGCTCCAGAATTGAAATTTCCCTTTTTCGCATGGAGACTCAAATCATCATTAAATATTTTAAAAGCCCATCGCCCCATTGGCGCTTGATAGTTTTACGTTTTTTGAAGGAAGAAGTGCTTCAGAAATGAATTGGTCGGAAAGAGGTTCAAGATTTAGATGTTCAGCTTGAATCGTGAAATCTCCAGACCTAAACGTATATGATGCTATCATCTGGTAATATGCAAATTTGCATTCCTCTTACCCAGCAATAATACAAATGTCCTCATAAGACATGGAATAAAACTTTTCCTTAATAAAATATGGTCGTATGAAATCGGTTAATTCTTTCAGAATGAGCCTGTATATTTTTAAATCTAGATATGTGCTTAAAGGCAAAGTTTACCTATCTTATTACCTGTATCTTTTAAATAATTAATGATCTAAATATTACAACATTTTTAATTTATTTTAGTATCATAAATACGAAATATAACTTTCACGATATCTCTGCAGGAATTTAAAATTGAAGTATTACACCTTTAATCCTTTAATTACCAATCATGCCGTCCTGTTGGGTATAAATGATCATTAATTGGTAGAGTGGACAATTTATGACCATCGCAATAAAGTAACTAGAGCAAGGATTATCTGGTTGAAATATAGCTCCTAAAATACGTTTAGTGCATGGATTTGAAAGTGAGTTCCATGCGGGTGCATTTTGCAGCAAATTGCTAATGTATGAAACGTGCTTGTTTCTGGATTTATGAAGCCTGGTTGTTGATAATTGTGATGGTATTTCAAACGTTTCTACTTATAAATAACTGCAATTGCAATAAATAGTCGCATAATTTTTTGCAATGAAATAAATTTTTCTCTGAAGGTTGTTTTTAGTTACTGTTATTATTTTATATGAAAATCGATTAAAGTAAAATGAAAAGGAATAAAAATCTGAATAGCCAAGATTAAATAGATTATATACATATAACTTAATATAAAGGGTGTTTCAAATTGCGCGGTTTTTTTAAGAATAAATAAAATATAGATGGCGCACTGAACTTATCTGGATATGCGGGCATTTAAAAAGTGTGATGTATGACATTTATAAAAATGGCTTCGTACACAGTGCAACAACGCGTTCAAATTGTTGAATTATTTTATGAAAATCAGTGTTCTGTGAAAAGAGTTTTTAGAAAATTACGTGAATTTTATGGTTTACATCATCGTCCATCTGAAAGCACTGTTGGTCGAATTATTAAAAAATTTCCAGAGATCGGTTCCGTGGAAGATCAAAGAAATGAAAAATACAGTCGTAGCTGTCGTTCATAAGAAAATATTGGTTTGGTTCGTGAAAGTGTTGCTGAAGATACTGAAATGTCCATTGGACTTAGTGGATTAACAACATGACGTATTTTACACAAGGATTTAGCTCTGAAGGCATGTAAGGTTCAAATAACACAGGAACTGAAGTCATTAGATTATTTAAAACGTCGTTCATTGGCAAATTTCAACAATGAACAGCCAGCTCATTTTTCTCAAAAAATAATGTTTTCCGATGAGACACATTTTGAGCTTGGTGGCTATGTTAATAAACAAAATTGCCGTATATGGGGTGAGGAAAATTCACAAATTATTCATGAGAAACCTATGCATCCTAAACGAGTTACTGTTTGGTGTGCATTATGGTCAGGTGGTGAAATTGGACCTTACTTCTTTCAAAATGCTGCTGGTTAAGCTGAAACTGCCAATGGTGATCGATATTGTCGGATGATAACCGAATTTTTGTGGCCTGAATTAATGAATATTGATCTAGAGGATATGTGGTTTCAAGAGGATGGCGCTACACCTCACTTTGCACACGAATCGATTTATTTATTGAGAGAAAAATTTCCTGGACGTGTAATCTTAAGAAACGGTGATGTTAATTGACCACCAAGATTAGTAAATAGCAATTCTGCCAGTTATTTCAAAAATATTCGAATGGATTATTTAAAATTGAATACTGACCTTCATTTTAAGAAATAACTATTTGAGCAGCAAACAGTACGGCCATAAGAAAAATAAATAAATTACCACGGGAATATTGGAGGTGATTTAGATGATTATTGGGACATTCTATAACCAGGAACTTGGAACTGATTTGTTGTGATCTCACAAAGCTTTCGACATGGTGAGGCATGCCATATTGCTTGATACATTTTACTATAACGTGTATACACCATAAGCTTAACATCTTATCCGATACATCTCAAATGCTAAAAGTCAGCCAACCACTTGTTGTTTATAAAATACGCAAATGACTTCCCAGACAGCATACACCAGTGAGAACTTCGTTTAATGCCGATGACATATCCTTTATTGTAACCAGAAACAAGACAAAAAGAAAACAAATGCAGCACTAGAGGAAACCACAAAATCGTTTCAGGCAAATTCATTCTTAAATCAAGAAAAATACAGTACAGTTTTGGACAAAGAATTAGCCGTCTACGTCTATTAGCGTCAAATATTTAGTATTGATTTTGGATTTCCCCGGGCGAAGAATATGAAAGAATGAGCAAAGAGTTTAACAACATGTGTCTACACCATTCGGAGGTTGAAAGGTATCAAACACTACCTACTACCTCAACTTCGAATTTACGGTATTCCTTTTTGGGCTACTTCACCTGCAGTCGAATAAATATTCGCTCTTCAAATGTGTGCCATTAAACCTCTTTACAATCTAAGGAAGCGAAAGCGGTAGGACATATTTCAAGCAAGAGCACTTAACTGCACTATGTTACGATTTTTCATTTACAAGAACAATATCTTAATAAAAGTCGTTACAATTATGAAAAAAAATCATTGGTTTTCAAGTTAACACCACGAGTGTTTTGATAATGTTAAGGGAATTGACATACATACCTGTTGAAGGCGTTCAGTTTATCGAAGACACAATCATTAGGCGAAGTAAAATACATTTCTGTAACTCAACTCATCTTGTTAATAATAGGTCTAATACTACTAATAATAAATAGGACGAGAACGGAAAACAATCGAATTGTGCGAGTTATGTACATACATATATATACAATTTAGGTGGCAATAATGGAATCGAGTGGGGGAAGATACTATTCCCTCAGTACATGCAACTAATTGCTTCACTGTCATTATCATCATTATCAAACAAACAACGCCCAGCACACTAACGGCGTATCGTCATTTTGATAAAAGCTTTCTATTAATTAGGAGTTCAGAACGCGCAATCTGAGAACAGATCACGATTTACACTCAGCCACCGCCTGTCATTATAATGTAGACGTCAGCACTTGTGTATGGAGTGGTATAGTGTCGACGTTTCGCATTTACATTTTGATTGATGTATATTGTGCTGAAGTTGGCAGCGCGACGCATAGCAATAACACCAACTACTGTTGTATACACGAAAGCGTGTCTTCATGATATTCAAGACTGTGGATTTTTTTTGTCTTATCTCCCTGTCCTTACTTAGATTGATCTTAAAGGACGACATGTATATATATATATATATAAACCCAAGGAAATACATCTTTGTATATATAGATTTATTTATATTCGTCGCCTGTCACGCGAATTTAATATTATAACATACATAACAAAATGAATAAGACGATAGAATCGCGGGACAAACTTCTATAAAAGATCTTTACTGCCTTGTGATGCTATCAGATATTACGAACGTATCCCATTAAATGAATTAAATGATTCAGTATATTATATTTGATCTGATAACAATTTTGTTTACTCAATGAAAATCGTATCATATGCACGAAATGAAAATGACACAACATTTGGTTATTATTTAAGGACGATATTCAATTTATAAAAATATTTAGAACCTTCGACACGCGAAATGCTAAAAAGGAATTCTTTTACCATCTTTTTTTTAAAGGAGCACCATTTTGCAACAAAATGTAAAGTTAAAAACTATTGATTGTTACTGTCTAATTAAATATAATTAGTTAACAATTAACAATTGACAATTAAGACTCACAGGCAGACTTGGTTCTCATTTAGCAGATACTAATCGCCTTCATTATACTCTCGACGTTTCACTCGTCAT
The DNA here is from genome assembly GCA_031893035.1 of Dermolepida albohirtum. Taxonomy (NCBI): domain Eukaryota; kingdom Metazoa; phylum Arthropoda; class Insecta; order Coleoptera; family Scarabaeidae; genus Dermolepida; species Dermolepida albohirtum. The sequence goes on from JAVIWB010003107.1 coordinate 115,127, forward strand.
CTTCTGGATCTGATGAGCATCTTTTTCAGTACGAGAAGATCAAGGGTAACCAATATATATATATATATATATATATATATATATATATATATATATACAATATATATATATATACATATATATATACCAGGTGTATCGGAAAGTCATTAACGGTTTCTTCCTAAAAAATTACATAATTTTCAAGAAACTGGAAAAATTTAATTATTCAAAGTATTTGCAATTTGCTTCCACACATCTTGCCCGTATTTTAGGCAATTTATAAATGTCATCCCAAAAAAGTTATTTGTTTTTTTGAGCAAAACCATTCATCGAGCTATTTTCTAACTTCTTCGAAATTGGCGAAGTGCTGCTCTGCAAGCGCGTTTCCTATTGATACGAAAAAGTGACAGTCGGACAGGACAAGATCTGGAGAGTACCACGGGTGCGATATTATGTCCCATCCAAGGGCTTTCAACGCTTCCTTGACCAGTTTTGCTGCATGAGGCGGCACACTATCGTACTGTAACTTCACTTTACACTGTCTTTGGGCCCATTCTGGACGTTTTTCTATTAATGCATGGTTCAAATTGATAATTTGTTGTCGCTAGCGATCAGTATTAATTGTTGCACCAGGTTTGAACAGTTTGTAATACACCGCACCACTCTGGTCCCACCAAACACAGACCATTGTCTTGTGACCAAAACAATTTGGCTTTGGAGTCGATGGACCGGCTTCGCTAGGGGATAACCATGATTTTGCGCTTAGGGTTTTCGAAATAAATCCATTTTTGATCACCCGTCACTATTCGATGCAGAAATGACTTCCGATCATATCTTTGAAGCAGCATTTCACAGATGATTTTTTTTTATTTTCCATTCGTTCAATTGATGTGGCACCCATTTACCCATCTTTTGGATTTTTCCTATTGCTCGTATTCGGTCGGTAATCGTTTCTTGGACCATATTTAACGCTTCTGCTAATCGTTCTTGAGTTTGGGTTGGGTCTTCATTCTGCAGTTTCGCATCGTCAAACTTTTCCGGTCTACCAGAACGTTCTTTGTCTTGCACATCGAAATCACCACTTTTAAAGTATAGAAACCACGTCTCACATATTTTTACAGTTGAAGCATGCTCACCGTAAGTTTCTACCAGCAAACGATGACTTTCAGCGGCTGTTTTCTTTATATTAATCTTTATATTAATTAATAGGGACGGAATAAGAGAAAATTTAGAAGAATTTGTCATAAATGTAGTAGATTATAGTACCATCGAGAATGAATAGACTTCTTTTATTATTTATTTATATGTTATATTACAATTGAGTAGTGCTTATTAAACTAATATATACGAGGGTAGCCGTTTGTATTTTGGGAACTGGCAACATTGTTAGTGTTCCCTCCGATCTGATGATTGTATCGTGAAGTTTGTCATTTTTGACAATATATTTACCTTGACAGTTTTACTATCTGGTCGCTATTTCTATTGTTGACAGTAACTTGAAAATTTTATGTTAAATAGGATTAACTCGCGAAGACTTGCAATTATTTTTCATAACCTTCGGCGTGGATTATCTCAGCAAGAAAGTATCGACGAGCTGAATTCTTTATATGGTGACGAAGCACCATCGAAAACTACAGTGTATCGTTGGTATAGCAAATTCGAACTTGGACGGCGTTCTTTGGACGATGAATTTCGTGAAGGTCGTCCCACAAATGTTGTTGTGTCGAAAAACATTAATGCAGTGCCTGAATTGATAATGTAAGACCGTCATGTGACATACCGTGAGATCGAGGCATCTCTAGGCATTAGTAACAACAGCGTGCATAAGATCCTGCATGAACATTTACCCGTTAAGAAGTTATGCTCACGTTGGGAACACACAATTGATAACCGCTCAAAAAAGAAGTCGCGTCGATTGGTGCCAAGAAATGCACAAAAATACAATGTCGGTGCTTCGAAGAACATTTATAAGGGCATGATAAGTGATGAATCTTGGATCTATACATATGAGCCCGATAGTAAATAGGAGTAGGTTGTGTGGGTATTCCAAGATGAGCTAAGACCAATAAAAGTTGTTCACGCTAGAAGCGCATCAAAACAAATGGTTGCCTGTTTTTTCGAAAAAACCGGTCGCGTTGCAACTGCAACTTTTGATAGTTGTATAATGGTCAATTCCGAATGATACACAACTATTTGTTTGACAAAATTTTTTGAAGAAATAAGGAAAACAAACCGAAAACGACAGATCATTCTTCACCATGACAATGCGAGCTCTCACAGGTCGGTTCAAACAATTGAGTATTTGACGGAGCAAAACATTGAATTAATGAGCCATCCGCCGTACAGCCCTGATCTAGCACCCTTCGATTTCTTTTTGTCCCCACATGTGAAGAATATACTTCGTGGTCAACGGTTTTCTACGCCGGAAATGTTAGTTGAGGCATTCGAAACTCATATTTTGGAGATAACGCCTTCACAATAGCGCCAATGGTTTTCGGATTGGTTTCAACGAATGCAAAAGTGCATTGATTTTCAAGGAGAACATTTTGAAAAGCAAAACTGTTTTCGATAAAAAAAATCTATTTTTGTATGCTTTTCCCGAAATATAAACGGCTACCCTTGTATTAGTAAATTTAGTTTTGGAATGAAAATTGTAGATGACACGTATTTAGTTTGAAACAAAAGAAATAATTGTTTTAAACTTTAGAAATATAATTCAACTAAAAGTAAAACAACTATTATACACGTCATGTACTCTCACAAATAAATTCTTCACAGTTCATTTTGTTTATTTTTATTAATTGTAATATTACAATTACATTTAGCTTGAAAGCTTTATCTAACAACTAATTTTTCATTTCAATAGCTTAAATATTTTTTAAATTAGAAAGAGCTAATTTAATAACTCGTTTTACATATGGCATTGAAAAAAAATATTTAATATATTGGGTCTGGGAAAAAGTTCGTGGCGTTTTTCCCGATAGATGGCATTGGTTGCCGATAACTAAAGAACAACAAGTCACAGCGACACCACCGACGGCTCGTTTTTAAGATGACCTTCCGAACGTTAGTTTGAGCGTAGAAACATTGTAATCGGTGCAGTGGTTGGAAAGTTATTCGCACTTGAAAATGGAGAAGAATAATGAGAAATTTCGCTATATTCTGCAATATTATTATGATAAGGGGAAGAACGCTGCGCAGGCTTGTGATAAAATTTGTGCTGTGTACGGTGAAGGTACTTTATCGAAATCTGTTGCGCGGAAATGGTTCGCTCGCTTTCGTTCTGGAAATTTCAATGTGAAAGATGAGTCACGCTCCGGTCGTCCAATCACTGAAAAATCTGATGAAATTCTTGAAAAAGTCCAACAAGATAAGCATATCAGCAGTGTCGATATTGGCATGGAGCTAGGCATTGACCACAAAACTGTTTTGAACCATTTACACAAAGCTGGTTACAAAAAAAAGCTTGACGTATGGGTTCCTCATGAGTTGAGCGTGAAAAACATGATTGACCGAATTAACATCTGCGATGCGCTGCTGAAACGGAATGAAATCGAGCCGTTTCTGAAACGTTTAATAACCGGAGATGAAAAATGGATTACGTACGATAATCGGAAGCGTAAAAGATCGTGGATAAAGGATGGTGAGCCGTCACAAGCGTTCGCTAAGCCAACATTGACGCCAAAAAAAGTGATGCTGTGTGTATGGTGGGACTGGAGGGGAATCGTTCACTACGAGCTACTTCCAACTGGTCAGACGATTGATTCTCAACTCTACTGTGCACAACTAGAGAGATTACGCCAGGCGATTGAAAGAAAACGGCCCGAATTGATTAATAGGAAAGGTGTTGTCTTCCATCATGACAACGCCCGACCACACACTTCTTTGATGACCCGTCAAAAATTGGGAGAGTTTGGTTGGGAAGTTTTGATGCACCCACCTTACAGTCCGGATATAGCACCCTCTGACTATCATCTGTTTCGATCTCTGCAGAACTCTCTCAATGGAATTAAGTTGGTTTCAAAAGAAGCCTGTGAAAACTACTTGATTCAGTTTTTCGACCAGAAACCACAGAAGTTTTTCACCGATGGGATCATGGATCTACCAAAAAAATGGCGAAACATTGTCGATAATAATGGAGCATATTCGGTTTAAATGAATTCGTCCACGCGCCATACGGGGACCAGTTGAATTTTACTGAAAAAACGCCACGAACTTTTTCCCAGACCCAATATATTTTGATAACAAGATCAATCCAAAATGATTTGCATTCATTTTTAACACTTTATATAAAATAAACCAATTAAAGTTTCACTATTAATGTTATTACAACAACTTTTTCTGAGGTTAATTTTTTGATTAGAGGTAAATAAATATTTCAACAATTGTGTAAGTGTAAATCAGACTTGCGTAGCTGATTTTTAATATCAGAAATATTCACGTGATTTGATCGTCATTAGTCTATCCGTTCGTGAATTTAAATTTAGAATTTAAATCTTTTTGTACTGAAAATAGTGTCGAAAATTAATTTTTTTCTCCCAATTATTGTAGAACAGCTCGGCTCCGTTGCAATATAACATCGAAGCGGTACTGTATAGTAGACCCAGTTGCAGTAGAATAGATAGGATGAGACGGGCTGCGCAGCGCACCAGTAGAGGATCTAGTGAGTGATGGATGAGATCCGGCCATCAAAAGCCCCTGACAAATTACCCGAACGCTGCCTATTCTCTGTGTCGGTAGATTGAACGGAAGGCGAAGATTGGTAAAAAAAACGAACGAGATCCAGACGTTTGCAAATGTATTCGACTTAATTGCGTATCGGCTGAAGTAATTAAAGGGATTTATGGCGTCGAAGATAAAATAAGTTATAATGTCATTATGAAGATGAATTTATGGCGGATAAGAACTTAATCCTGGAAAATTAAGTTAGTATTGGACATTTTGCACGTTGAGAAAACGAGTCGAACTTTATTTTAAGTCAGTATATTTGGGTGCTTCTGTTGTTAAAATAGTTAAAATAGTCTTTCAAGTAAACAAGTAAATAATGTTATGTGTTTTCGTGTATTAAGGAGCGACTTTTTAAATAATTTTGTTAATTAACTTTAGGAACTAAAGAGTGTTTTAAATTTTTAAAGAATAAATAAAACACATAATTTGCATTCACTTTCAAAAACTTTTTATCGGTAATTGAAGTATCAGTTATGACATATATATATGCGAAAAATAATATTTGCCAAATGGCCTCCTCTTACAGCTCCATAGACGCCCTCTCTTTTGTTAAAATTTTCAATGCCATTTTGACGTAGTTGAGGCTTTCACTCACCAATGACACGAATAATTTCATCTTTCAAAGCAGGAATTGATTGTGGATTGTTTTCATAAACCTGACTTTTCACATAACCCCAAAGAAAATAGTCTAACGGTGTCAAATCACATGATTTTGGTGGCCAATTAACATCACCGTTTCTTGAGATTACAAGTCCAGGAAATTTTTCTCTCAATAAATCAATTGATTCGTGTGCAAAGTGAGGTGTAGCGCCATCCTGTTGAAACCACATATCCTCTAGCTACAAAAATTCGGTTATCGTCCGACGATATCGATCACCATTGACAGTTACAACTTCACCCAATTGCACCACCTGACCATAATGCATACCAAACAGTAACACGTTTAGAATGTTTAGGTTTCTCATGAATAATTCGTGTTCAAAATGTGCCTCATCAGGAAACATTATTTTTTGAGAAAAATCAGCTGGTTGTTCATTGATGAAATTGACAAATGAACGACGTTTTAAATGATCCAATGGCTTCAGTTCCTGTGTTATTTGAACCTTATATGCCTTCAGAGCTAAATCCTTGTGTAAAATACGCCATGTTGTTGACACACTAAGTTCAAGTTGTTGTGACGGTCGTCTAATGGACATTTCAGGATCTTCAGCAACACTTTCACGAACCAAACCAATATTTTCATGTGAACGACCATTACGACTGTATTTTTCACTTTCTTAATCTTCCACGGAACCGGTCTCTTGAAATTTTTTAATAAGTCGACCAATAGTGCTTTCGGATGGACGATTATATAAACCATAAAATTGAGGTAATTTTCTAAAAACTCTTCACAGAACGCTGATTTTCATAAAATAATTCAACAATTTGAACACGTTGTTTTACCGTGTACGAAGCCATTTTTATAAATGTCATACATCACACATTTTAAATGCCCACATACCCAAGCAAATTCAGTGCGCCATCTATATTTTATTTATTCTTAAAAAGCGCAATTTGAAACACCCTTTAGTACCTCGTTTTACTTCATTATAAATAACTATTGCGTTACAGGAAACGTTTTTAAAAAGAGGTTTGGTTTTGTGACACATTTTGTTATTTTAAGTTTAACTGTAAGTTTTTGTATTTTTTCATAAAAAGTCCTACAAAGTACGAAAACCCGTTTTATAAACACAAAAATTAAAAAAAAAGTTTCGAAGCAGTTACCTTTTTTATTTAAACATAGATGAACACCATTTTTTCATATTATATTTATGGCCTCAGGTATATTTTAGGTAGTACAGCATACATTTGTTAAAGTATAGCGGTTCTTTATAAAACCGAAAGCAAGCCGTGATGAAGAACTCAAGAGGAGACATTTAAATAAGATGATTTTATAGAAATCAAATTATTATTGACTATTAAATTTAGCAGTCAGTGTTAGCATCTTGTTTAAATACAAGACTGTTTTTGGGCATTTCCCAAGACCATTGGAATGATGACTGCACAGATAGATCGAAAATTTAGCAAGTTGGTTCGCAAAGCATTAGCACAGTCATTTGTAACGACCCTCTCTACACTAGAGCCTAGCCTAGATCGTAGCATCATAAGCCCGTATTGTAAAGTATATGTTGGCTCTGGCATTTAATAATACTTCCCCTAACACATTTACGTATTCATTTGCATTTGGTCTATTCGAACGAAATATTGTATTAAAAATTTTGAAGGTTTAAGATGCCTAACCAAATCTTCATAGAAAACTTTCTTTGGTCTTCAAATTCTCGAATAGCTCGGGAACTTTCATCCGCCTAGAAATGAAAATTGTGACTGTTGGAGACATCCCCTCTTGTGATCATGCAATCGCAGCTCCATAAAATAAGTGTCTGGATCTTCTCGAATTTTGTTTGTGTTGCAAAAAAGCAAGTAAGCACTGAAAGAACTGCTGTCTTTTTTGGACGAGTGAACGTATTGAGTGGAGAAGCTACCGGGTTCTCTGTTATTACAAGGGACTAATGTTCCACAAGGAGGAGAGACGGCGGAGAGATTCCACCTGGACGAGGAAGGCCTGGACTGGCGAGCGGGACAAGACGACGGTGCGGAACGATTCATCGGCCTCATCGTTACGTGATAAAATACTTTTATTTGAAAGGCCTCAGCCCAACCGGTATAAAAGCTAAACTGAATTCTACTCTGGGTGAGTCTGCTCCTTCCTTTACGACAGTGAAATATACAGATATAAGGAACAATCAAATTCAATCGACCTATAAAATCTAGTTTAGCTAATTTAGAGAATAATAATAGGGTAAGCGCAGATTGTTTATATTTGAATAAGAATGCATATAATAACCGTGAATTAGATATCGATGAATGCACATATCGAAAAACAGAAACCCTGTGTTAAACACCGACGACGACCCATCAATAACTCATGCCTGTTTGACCTCATATAAAAGTAATATAAAACGGAAAAAAAGGTATACGCAAGCAGACACTTCAGGATAAGAGTTTAGTTGAAGACTAGAATACAATTTAAATAATGAAACGAATCTACAGTGTATATTTGGCTCACGACGGTGTAAGTCTAGCACGGACTTTGCGTTTGTACGAATTTTGCCGTGGTTCCAGGTGTGACACTGCGATTAATTATCTCTTGAAGATGACAATATAATTGTCGAAATATGTATACAGAGTACGAAAACAATTGTGGAAAAGGGTTATATTAACCTTAATTGATTAATTATCCACAGCCTCCATCGAAATCTACCAATAGTTCTCTTGGTACAGTACAAATACAAATCAAGTGTTCATTAGTCTCTAATACAAGACACGATGGAGATATTACTTTTGTACATTGTTATTGATTACTTGACATTATCTGAATTACATTGAAAACTCGTAAAATGAAAATAAGGATTTTCCCGAGTTTCTATTCATGTTAAATATTTACCAATAACTAAATTAAATATGATATTATTGTATTTGCTCGTTAAATAATGCCCTCGGGGCTTTTTCTTTGCTTTTAACATCTACCATGTTCCTCGTATAAAATACTTAATGACTGATCTAATCATAACGAAATGCGTAAATATTCAGTAGCCTGAAATTCATTTAAATCGTTCAGTGTATTAAATGAAGAATTCAGCCCTTCAAAACTTTATATAATAGCTATTGTTTGATTGCATGGTAACCACGAATACTTACACACACGTAATTAGTATTATTTTCAGGTTAATTATTAATATTATATTATGTAACAGCGTGCAGAAGGATGTGTGTGCTTACACGTTTATTCAAAATACTTACAATGTGAAATCGTACACGTAAACGTCTGTGGAAGCATTATTATTATGAGAATAACATCAACTTAATAAGATTTAAATACGAAGGTGGTCCCATAAATAACCGGCTTGACCTAGAGATGTCGGTAGTTGTTTGACAAAAATCACTGTATTAGAAAGTACACAATCTATAAAGCATACGTTTCAAGTTTGAAGACGCCACGTTGTTTGTTATTTGTTTGGCAACCATCAATAATGAACGTTTTCAGTGAATTTGTAAAAATGGAGAACATTGATCACCGTTACGTGATACAATACTTTTATTTGAAAGGTCTCAGTCCAACCGATATAAAAGCTGAACTGGATTCTACTCTGGATGAGTTTGCTACTTCGTTTACAACAATGAAATGTTGGGTAGCAGAGTTTAAACGAGGCCGTACGAACTGACAAGACGAGCATTATGGTGGTCGACCAAATAAGGTGACGACTGAACATGAGAAAGCTATGTGCAAGATGGGTACCGCGTTTGCTCACATTCGAGCAAAAACAGTGTCGTGAAGATTTTTCAATCGAGTGTCTAGTGAAGTTTCACAGCAACAAAGCATAATTTTTGCGCCGTTTCATAATCATGGATGAAACATAGTCCATCACTTCACATCCCGTACCAGAGACAAAAGAACAACCAATGGACTCAAAAGGGAGAACGGGATCCAAGTTTACCTGATGAGAGTTGTTATTCCTTGAAACGTACTTGGTAACAGAGTGAATGATTCCTTTTAACATCCAATCTATTTGATAAATCGCTGAGGATTTAGTGTTGGTCTACAAACACTCTAGCAACCTCGTTGCTGACATAGCGGGATAAACGCGCCCTCATTCTATCAGTAAATGCATTCGTATGTTGTACGATAGAGTGTAGCAATGTTTTTTCATTAGCGCTATTCAAACTTTAGATACAATTCGATTTTTCCAGATTTAAGTCAGAAGAGTTAGTTTCATTTTGGCATAAAAATTATTCGAAAATATCAGAAGACGAACATTTATTAATCCATACAAGTTGTTGAAATATATTTTTCAAATATACCCCTTTGAAAAAATTAAGTTTCTCGTCAAAGTAAAGAACCTTCAATTTATATTTGACGATGCATGGAATATATTGTAGTACTGTTAGTACATATTTAAAAATCAAATCGTTTTTTATTCACAATACGTTGACTATTGTTCCCTTAGCTTTGATATTTTGTATATTTTATATTCATGAAAAATTTCTCTTCTTAAACGATTTCCTCTTTTATTTAAATTTTATATATATTTCGCCACTTCAAAATAACATTCAACATTTTCCATAGTGATAACTTCGTGACTAATATCTAAATCAATATTTTTTTTACAGAAGAGAACACACCTAAACTCATAAAAATGTACGATTCTCTCTTTCGAATTTCCCTTTTAAATTTCTTCAATCTTTTCAACGTTCCCTTTCATCCATTCTAATGGGATTACATCACTATTATAACGGCCATAACCGACAACAATTTAACATCAACGAGGGCGATATTTCAAGTCTATCTGAAAATTGCCCGTCTAAGTTGGCTACATCGCCCTCCACTCCATCCGTCGCCCTTACAAATGTTATCAATCGTTTATCAAACAGACATTATCATGCCGAAACCCACCTAATCGAGACTCCTTCGATGTAGTAGGTGGTACGTCGGAGAAAATTTCTCGTGTCTGCTGTAAGGGAAAAAATGCTTGGTTTATCTTGGGGTTAATTTTTCTTGGACTCCAGCTGTAAAAAAGGTTATATAGCAAGTTCATATTTAATTTACGACTTACATTAATATAAAACATCGGAAAGTCTTTTATTTCCAGAAATTAGAGGAATATCTTTGGAATAGTACTATATAAGTACCTTACAATTTAAAGCATTAAATATATATATATATATATATATATATATATATGCATTATATATGGTATATATAGTGCGTGACAAAAGCCACACAATTTTTATAAAGAGTGTTTCAAATTTCGCGGTTTTTCTAAAGAATAAATAAAACACATGCATTCACTTTCAAAAACTTTTTATTGGTAATTGTAGTATCAGTTCTGACATTTATATGTGAAAAATAATATCTGCCAAATGGCCTCCTCTTGCAGTTCCACAGACGTCAACTCTTTTATTAAAATTTTCAATGACATTTTGACATAATTGGGGCTCAGTCTCACCAATGACACAAATAATTTCATCTTTCAAAGCAGGAATTGACTGTGGATTGTTTTTGTAAAGCTGTCTTTTCACATAACCCCAAAGAAAATAGTCTAACGGTGTCAAATCACATGATCTTGGTGGCCAATTAACATCACCGATTCTTGAGATTAGACGTCCCGGAAATTTTTCTCTCAATAAATCAATTGATTCGTGTGCAAAGTGAGGTATAGCACCATCCTGTTGAAACCACATATCCTCTAGATCAATATTCAAGAACCAAACCAATATTTTGTCTTTTGCCGTGGTTTTCCAGATGCGACACTGGTTAATTATCTGCTGATGATGACAAGTTAGTTGTCGAAATACGTATACAGAACACGAAAATCAATGTGGAAAGGGTTATATATCAACCTTCAGTAACTATGCTCTTTGTTTATTGATTTAGTTTACCGTTTTCCTTGAGTTCAGGATTTTAGTATCGTTATCGTTCCAAATGCGAAGCTTTGGTTTTCTCCTCAGGTGAGGCTTCCTGAAGGGTTTCCTACTTGAAGTAAAAATTCTCTAATCGATTTCAGTCTCATTTTTACACACTTATTTTTAATTAAGTAACACTTGTAGTGCTGACCTGGCGAGTGAACGAATTTAATTTGGATATTTTTTCCTCTTGCGTCATGGGATACAGTTTATAACAGAATAGGAAAAACGTATTCCCTCATATCGTTGCTACACTCAATCATTTGTTGTTGGAAGTAATTAGCATTGATCCTGGAAGAAATAGAATTTTCTACAACCTCGTTTGGATTAAGATCTGGTCACTCAAAATGTATTGAACTATATAGAGATTATTAGAAGATGATTCGTTATTTTAACTCGGAAAACATATTTTTTTGATTTAAAAAAACAAAGACATATTTTTTTACGTGACTCTACAGGATAGAAAGAGTCTTGGTTCCTGGTTTTTTATTAGCCCGGTAACCATTGTGTAAACCCGTGGGTTAATCCTGCATCTGTTCCAGTACCTATCCCAAAATGAACGAGACTACATCCTTTGTGCAACATTGTGTTGGTGTAAGGAGACATCTACCCCTTTACTTACAAAAAATTTGTTCAGGGAAGCGATCAGTCGACCAGCAAGATTTTAATTTTTTTAAAAATTCTACTTGGAATATGATCAGATAGTTCTATATATGTCAATTTGAATATCGTAAGTGCCCTTTTTGTTTGCTATTACTATAAACTGGATACGTATTCAGGATGGCTGCCTGTTGAAATATATTATTTAAGTAGAGAATTTTAGAGACAATTATTAGAACTATATTCTAGTATATTCACACCTCAATAGATTGTTATTCTTACATTCGCATTTTAATTATTACATTTGTGATTTGTTTCTTTGTTGTTGCCCTAAATTTGGCAACAGTACTATTTATTAATACACGTGCTTCAGTATTGGCAGGAAATTTCTAGGGGATTCAATATTGTGACGCCTTTTAAGATCTATTAATATAGAAATCCGTTAACTCTCCGAGTTACTGGCTGATTAAAGCCCTAGAAATCGCTGAGGATATTTATAAAGAATACTGGCTTTTGTTGTTATTATCATTAGTTGATTGGGGCGCAACTATGCTTCCAAAATTTCAAATAACATGCGTTAATTTGCTGACGTTTTAATCGAACAAAGTAATTATAAATCATTATTACGTCATATAGCGAATTATACACGGAGAAATAATTTCGGGATTTCCTCTTCAAATTTATAATTGAGAATTCTATCGCGTCGCTTTGACTAGCCCGAAATGATATGTGTTTTAAGGCAGGTGTAATTTAAACGTAATTTTAAGCATGGCTAAGCCAATTTATTTACGCAACGTCGATCAATTAGCGAGATAAACGTTTACAGCATGAATACGGACATTGCTTGTTTGGTGAACGCCAGAAAACAAGAATTCGTATAATGCCCAAATTTCTATTCATGCGTTAAACTTTATATTATGTTCAGGGGTGCAATTGAGATAAACAAGATTTCTTAATCGATGGAGGTGTGTAAGATTTATGTTCCGCTTTACTTTGGCCACCGAGTACACGCAATCTCCCCGAGGGTGTTATGCCCTCTTTGTGTCTTGTCGTTCACTTGTATTCAGTTCCCCATTTTCATTGCTTTATTCGTAAATTGTTTTCCCGCTTTAAGAAGCCCATACAATTAAGCTAATGTTAAACGCCTCTTTCATTCTTTGTTCTATGTTCTTTCTCTTTTTAGAAATGGTGGAAAATTGCGGGCTTTTTCGTTGTTTTATAATTTAACGTACTTTTTATTTCATTTTCTGTTTGTGATCTTTTTAAAAAACAGCAATGACACAGTACTTTAACAAAAAATGAACAACTTAGAAGTGCGAGGAAAATGCTTTTTCTTTATTCCTTAGAATTAGGTATTTTTTTGTTATTGTGCATTTTATGCGCTGGCTACGTTTTATTAGTGCGCCCTTTATTGTTTTCACTCTTGAACACATAATAAAACATATTATTATTATTATTACGCAAGTATGAAATTCCGATCATATTTTGGGCCTGAGCAAATGAAAACGATTCTCAAAACTATTTGGTGTGTCGAATCCGAATCTTCAATCCATTTGTCAACATTGGTTCTACTTTTCGATTTCACGCGTGTCGACGGCAGACAGCATTGTACCGTCATGACGATTGTCAGATTACTGCGTCGCCAGAAAAATCATTTCAATGATTTCGAAACGTTTCGCTTTTGTATAAGAATGTGCGAAAATGCATAGACAGGGTTGCAAAGTCGATTCAAAATGTTTTTGTTACGTTGCGTGTTTTGTTCCTAAATAGGTATGATGACGAATGCTCTGAAAGATGTGTATTATCATTACTTTGGTTTCTCTACAGCAAACACTCACAAGCTGTTGGTTTCTAAATTGTTTTGTAACTCGTGCAGAACAAAGTTTCACAAGTTGTCATTCGGTGGAAATGTGTGTCAAGATATTTTAATTAGACTTAGTAGCCAGGTAAGAGCTTTTATAGTACCCTCTTAATGAAACGCAAACACATCTAATATGTGAGCTGTTCCTTAGTTTAATAGTCAGAGTGATATTAAATGCTTTTGCTCTCCGCTATATGGACAGAAATTTTCGAAAAGATCGGCGCCTCGATATTTCGGTGACATGTCAATCATCTTCTTCAGGAGTTTTTTCGTAGTGAAGTGTCAACCTGAAACCTGAAACTGAACTGAACTGAGTTCCATAGCATATATTCACTTTTAACAACGAAGATAATGGAATAATAAATGGGAAGATAATTTTAAGCAGCAATAGTTTCGGAAGGCGATAATATTTGCCTTCCGAAACTATTGCTGCTTGAAATTTTCTTCCCATAATTTAATGATGCATCCGCTATACCAATATGGTCACGAGTATGCTATGTTACAGTTTCAAATAAACTGTTTATTTTATTCCTGACATTATTATTCCCCTCCATCTTGTCTTGTTCTTTGCCTGTGCTTTTTAGTTCTTAAATTCTCTTTCTCTCACATTAACCACTTTTTACAAAATACCTTTTAACGCCTTAAATCTCTTCATCTTAGTTTCAACAATATGAAGTCTCGTATATTGTAACTTTGTTATTTATATTTGTCAAACAAAGTATAAATTTCGTTATTTCTGGTTCACATTCAGTGACCTTTCATCAAAAGATATCTGTTCTATTTTTCTATTTTTTCTCACCTTAATATTAAATTATTCGAAAAATTTGTGCCTACTTTAAAAGGAATTTTCCAAAAATACTAATTAAGTTTGTTACCGCAATTAATAAGTAATGTAAGCATTTATGTATATTCTGGATAGTTTATAGGTAATTTGCTTAGTTTGAAATTCCATTTCCCCAAAAGAAGTTCTCTTTCGTCGCAGAAATTGTACGTTTTACACGCTTTTAATTATAAAATATGCTTTTCAATGAGCCAATTCTCTAATGATCAGAATAAAAGGTTATCAAAGCGTGCGATGTCTGAAGAATAGCTTTCTAAACTTTTCTAAATAATTTTGACGTAACTTTTTTTATTATGGTAATGATTGAGCGTTTCTTTTTCACCTATACAGTGTGTATCAGCCAAATGGAATAAATTCGATAATAATTAAATGGAAGGGTGTTTGGAAAACGCTCGGACACGTCGATTGGGATTTTTAGTTGCTTATTTTTTTAAATAAAAGGTTTATATACAGGGTGTGTCATATAGAAGTGATCAATACCAACTTTCTTATTTCAAATGAAACACTCTGTCAAATATTAAATTTTTGGATTCTTTAGAAAATTCCAGACATATTTCATGTACAATGTACCTATCTTCGACTGTTTCGGAAATATTAAATGTTTTCAGATTAATAATTTTGTTTACAATTAAAATAAGATTTTCACATAATAGTTTGTTTACCGAACTATTAAGTGAAAATCTTTAATTGTACTTGTACTTCGTCTTAAAATACCTTGACTTAGCAAAATGTTGTCAGTGTCATAGTGTAATGATACCAAACTGGATATTGTGCTTGAGTTTGAAGAAAACCCGCATACTTCTAGTAGACAAGCAGCGTCAATGTTCGATGTTTGCCATTCATCGATTACTCGCACATTGAAAGAAAATAAAATGCATCCCTATAAAATCATACAAACTCAGGAGCTCATGGAAGACGACTTTGATGCTAATCGTCAAAATTGCCGCTATTGGTCCAGGGAAAATCCTCACTGGATGAGGGAAGAACATACGCAATACCCTGAGAAGGTTAATGTTTGGGCAGGAATTGTTGGAGATCATATCGTAGGTCCTTTTTTCATTGATGGAAATTTGAACGGCGACAATTATTTAGCATTGCTTCAAAATAATCTCGTGCCAGCTTTGACAAACTTATATCCTGATCTAGCAAACCTACAAGTTCCAGCAAGATGGAGCACCACCCCATTACCAAATCAATGTCCGGCAGCACCTCAACCAAATATTCCCGAATCAGTGGATAGGTAGGCGAGGATCGATGGAATGGCCAGCACGATCCCCTGATCTAACGCCATTAGACTTCTTCTTATGGGGATATGTCAAGAGTATAGTATACAAAACTAAACTCCTCGACTTAGCTGACTTAAGAAGACGAATAGTAGTTGCGATTAGATCGGTCACACCAGAGATGTTGAGCAACGTTAGAAAAAATTTTTATTTAAGATTAGGATGTTGTCAAGACGTTTGCGGTGAACACTTTGAACATCTCCTACAGTGACATTAATGTTTTTCTTGTTATTTTTTACATTATCAAAAATTTTTCAAATTAATCTGAAAACATTTAATATTTCCGAAACAGTCAAAGATAGGTATAGGACATTGTACATGAAATATGTCTGGAATTTTCTAAAGAATCCAAAAATTTAATACTTGTTGCATTTAAAATAAGAAAGTTGGTATTGACCACTTTTACATGACACACCTTGTATATAAACTTTTTATTTAAAAAAATATGCAACTAAAAGTCCTAATGGACGTGTCCGAGCGTTTTTTCGAACACCCTTCCATTTAATTATTATCGAATTTATTCCATTTGGCTGATACACACTGTATGTATCGCTATTGTTATCGTCATATTAACGACACTTCATACTACGTTCGCATTTGCATTTAGTATTAGTACTTTCAATTGTTTTCTAGCAATCCTTTTCAGTACATCGTCTATCTTAACAATCAAGTTTGCCACACTAAGGAATAAATAAAACGGTGGAATTCCACAAAGAAACGGCCTCAACAATCAACTAATTAAGTTCGTTGTTAAACTGTACACAAAAAATTAGGTTAATAATTCTCAATTTTATTTCTAGTACTTCATTTGTATGCACACAACATTAAAATTAATTACCATCCCACGTAAAAAAAGTAATTTTGTATAAGTTACGAGCGCGAAAATATTCTACAGGTGATTTGTACGTATTTTTTGGAAGAGGAATATTCCATTTTGATATCAAATCCAGACAGAAATTTTAATGAGTTCGTTTGTGAAATAGGACACGCGAGTTCCTCATTCTCCTGTCTCTATCTTACCCATTAAAATTTACTTTATTAACTTACAATTAGTTCGGCACAAGTTGGCGGAACAGTTTCAGAAGTTATATGTCGATGTATTTAGGGAGGTATAATAAATTCGTCCACTTGTTTTCTATTCCAAGTTCTCTAAAATCAATTACATGGCGACTCAAGCAAATCGCCTATGCCTTGCTTAATGTAGTAGTTTGCGATATCAAATTTAATTACGGGTATCCGTGACTCTGTGTCGGTTCCGTCGGTAGCCCTGAAACGTAATACGTTGTTCGATGTTCATTGCGAGACTTTGTTAGCGAGATAATAAGATTTTCGCAATAATTAATTGCTGCTACCTAAAGTTACTATATTATTTTTAATATATTTAATGTAAAGGTAGCGTTGAAAATTCGCGCAAGCTGTTCGAAGATGACTTGCTGGTAAGAGAGAATTATAAGCACCATCTTTTGGTATCATTTGGTATTGTATTTTAATTCTATCACATTTTATGATTGAATTAGTGATTTGGTTAATTTCTAAAATTTGGATTAAAATGGCTTCTACTCATTTGTTTGTACAATAAAGGGAAGTATAGCGGTTTTTCATCCTTGGCTTTTACCATTTGAATAATTAATTTAGCTGTAATGAAGAACGAAAATAGTATTATATATCAAAGAACGATTGTTAGAAGACGTCTTATCGTACAAGACCATACATATGTTGTATCTTAAAACTGGTTGTCAACTTTGATAGTTCGTTGTAGCTACAACACCACATGTATCGCACTGAAACTTTGGATTTAAGTTAACTAAAGATGGAGGTTAATTTTTAGTACTGACATTTGATTAGTGGCGCCCTCTATGACATCCCATATACATACCAAAGTTATTTTTTAAATAAGGTTCGGTTGTCAGAGAGTGTTCTCAGTATGCTTATCGAGCATATAGACGCTATTTCAGCTGTAACGTCTGCCTGCTGAGCTGTGTAAGTTTATAATCTGTAAGAAAATTGATTTTCGCACCGACAAGAAACTTGGCATAAGCGGCAATTCACTAGCAGATTTATGAAATGTGTTTGTGAAATGTTCAAGAACAAGCGGGTTAACTTGTATGATGTCAGTTTTATACACCATTATCTCGGAGAAACTGAAGTTTCGAAAATTATGTTGTGGGTGGGTACCAAGGCAGCTCTCTGGCGATCACACAACAAAAAAATTGGACTGTACTTTATCGTTTTTAACTCGACACGATTAGCAATGAGATGAATTTTTGGCCAACATAGTTACAGGTAACGAGACTTGGGTGTCTCACATGATTCCTGAATCCAAGAGACAGTCGATGGAATTGCGACACAAATGTCGCAATCAATTTCACAAAAGATTATGGCAACTATTTTTTGGGATAGGAAAGCGATTTTGTTAGTCGATTTTATTGTTAGATGTGACCTTGAGAAAATTCCAGCGTGACATACAAAACAGCGTGATTTTGCTCCATGACAATGTTAGATCACATATTTCTGCACAAACACAAGGTCTAATTAGGTCTTTAGGATGGGAAAAACTTTTACAAACCTTGCATCCTGTGATTTTTACCTATTTTGTTACTTAAAGGTGTTCCTTGGTGATCAGCGATTCATTGACGACAAAGAAGTGAAACCTGCAGTCATGGATTAGACTTCCTCACAAGCTGCAGATTTCCTCGAAGTTGGAATTCAAAAACTTGTTGAATGGTACGACAAATCTTTGACCAAAAATGGAAATTATGTAGAAAAGTTGATGAAAGTATGTAGAATATAGAAATACAAAAAATAACCCTAGTATATATGTATGTATGTTATATACATGATCGTGTGTCTAATATCAGGTTGTTACATATGAAATGTCCGATTTTGTAAGTCTAAATTTTAAAAAATATAAATATGTATTTATTCTGCAAAATAGTCTCCATTTACATCAATAGTTTGTTGCCAACGGCCTGGAAGTTGAAAAATTCCCTTTGAAAAGAAATCTAGGTTTTGACGGCTCACATATTGCTCAAACACTGCTATTATAGACTCCCGGTCAGAGAAGTCCCTATTTTTTAAGTGATTGTCTAAACTGAAAAAAAAATGAAAATCAGTTGGAGAAAGGTCAGGTGAATAAGGTGGGTGAGGAAGAATTTCGTAACCAAATTCCGAAAGTTATTGGATTGTCTGTCGTGCAACATGAGGTCTTGCATTATCATGAAGAAGTATGGGTCCATGTCTATTGACTAGTGAGGGCTGCAGACGGCTCAATTTTCCATGCATAGTTTCCAGTTCGGCACAATAGGACGCTGCCGTGATGGTTTCACCAGGTTGCAAAAATGAATAGTGAATAATACCCTTACTGATCCACCATACAGTCATCATAATTTTTCGCGAGTGAAGTGATGCTCGTGCATGTTGTCTTGGTGCTTCACCTAGATCTAACCATTGTCCTGATCGTCTCCGATTATCATAAAGTATCCACTTTTCGTCACACGTTACCACTCGATGAATAAACGGTTCAACTTTCTGTTTCTGTTCTTATTGGCTTCCGTTAATTGGAGCGGCACCCATCGATCGAGTTTCTTCACTTTGCCAGTCGAAGAAAGATGACGACTAACGGTGGCAATGGACACTTGAAATGTTTCTGCAAGCCTACGCACAGTTGTCGACGGATTACTTTCAACTTCTACACGCAGCTCGTCGTCATTAACGGTGCTACGCGCATATCCGCGAGGCTCATTTTCCAAATCAAAATTTCCCTCGCTGAATTTTTTAAACCATCGCCATAATGTGCGTTCATTACACGTGGTTTCACCGAACGTCTGATTAATTTCTCGCGTTGCTGCAGCTGCATTTAATCCTTTTTTAAATTGAAGGAGGTAAACTGCCCGAATATCTCTTGCCGACAGCATTCCATAGGCGAGACAAGGACAAGTGTATTAATCTTTCCAAGAAATAGAACAGGTACACACTTCAAAATAAGTACCCTTTTCTACAAATACAATAATAATTTTCACCAAAAACACGTCTTCACACAGGTGCGATTCAGTTCAGACTGACGGAAAAAACGGACATTACATTTGTAACAACCTGATATTTAGCTATTGTATAATATTCTTATATTGTCCGTTTTTGGGATTTCTCTTGGGGAATTTAAATAAATGTTATTATAATCGGACATGTAATATTTCGCCTGCATATTTTATTAATTACATGTTTATTCCATCCATTCCTTTCCCGGTACTTCATCGTTCTGGATTTTTCCCACTATTTTCTTTATTTCTTCCTTTTATGGCCCTTCTATTAGATTTTTCTATAATTGTCTCTTCATCGATTATATATTTAAAATAAAAAGGCTAAGCTGGAAGTTTGATTCGAAGATAGATATGCTCTTTGAATTCCCAATTTGTATTTAGTCAAATGTGGAAGATTTTATTAAAATCTAAGTAGCCTTTTTAAAGATATTCGAATAGATTCATATATTTACCTAACCTTCTATAATAAAGACTTAAACGAGAGATATTTGTTGAAATTTTCATTTAATTATTGTGAAAAGCCAATCTTAAATTTTATAACGCGAATGCCTTATGCAATAAGATATTGTTAAGTGTGTGACTTTTTACAATGGCTTAATCTGAAGAAGAGGAGAAATCATGTCATTAGTATCAGCTAATATATTTCGTTGTCCGAAAAAGTCGACGGCTATTTTTACAAAACAACATTAACCAAACATCTACTCAAACTAAATTACGTTGTTCGGAGAGAAAACCTGAAGTAATTCAAATATAATCCACTTGATATTTAATGGAAGTAATCGCGTGTATTTCGCCTTGTTTCTCTTTTTCGATATCGATCCGTCCGTAGAGGGCGGACAGAACGAGGTCTGAACTGAATTACACGCCGCGTACCAAGAAGAGTAGCGAAATGAGGACCGATGTAGCGAAAATTTCATTACAAACTTAGGAAACCGACAATACCGCTCGACCACATTAAACATTCCTTATCGATCCGTTACTCTCCGGCATGAGGAGCACGAATGAACCGACCATGAGTAGTGATAGCGACACCATCGTCGTCGCCAAGAACGAGAAGCGATTCTACATAGAGTAGGGTGTATTTAAGCGACAGATGTCGACCGAGATAAGTCACGGAAATTCGATCGACATGTCGCTATTTTGGCGGGTTAACTTTATTCCTTCTACCCCATACCACCACTTCCGATTCCGTTCTTGAACTCCACCTCCAGACTCCCGAGAGGAATCTAATTTCATACGGACAGGCGACCGACCTAGCGATTCGGATTGGCGCAGTCCAAAAACCGGGAAAGGTTTTATCTAAAATTAGGTGGTTGTCTGGGGAAAAGAAATATATATACATCTATATATATATATATATGTGTGTGTGTATGTGTGTGTATATATATATATAAGAGGTGAGTATATAGTAAAAAAAATTGAAAACTAAATATAAAGAAAATATCTATTTAGAAATACTCACCACATATAAAACTTACTTAAAACAACTGTACGAAAATCAAACTCCGTAGGCGATCCACACCGCTCAAAACCAAGATGTACACTCTTGTTTTTCGCCGTGTTTTACCAGGTGCGACACTTTGAAATTATCTGCTGATGATGACAACTTGGTTGTCGAAATGCGTATACAGAATTTACAAAAGTTAATGTGGAAAGGGGTTATATATCAACCTTATTGATCAACCCTATTTTAGTTTTTCGTCAAACGGTGAAAAGGGAAACGTGCAAACTATTAGTCCCGATTGTTTTGAGGTGAGAGACATGTGGTATCCCGGAATGTTTTTCTTATGTTAGCCTTTCTAATTAATCCATTGACTATTTCCGAATCAAAAGCATTGTACCTTGCGATATTCTTAGTAAAGTTCAATTCTTTTTCGTATCTTACTTCTGTTAGTGGGAAATTAAGCAAACTATTGATAAGAAAACTGAACGAAGTCATTTTTTGTTGCATGCTATGATTTGAGTCCGCCGTGATGAATCTATTGACATTGGTTTCTTTTCGGAAAATTTAAATTGCTATTTTAAGGTTATTTCTTGTAAAATTTCCAGTTTTAAATTTAAACGCGTCCCCATCTTCTATTGTTATTGTTTTTAATCTCTATTATTCTATTTTATAAGCATCGAATTTAGATAATGTTAGGATTTTTATAAATTGTATATTATATCATATCAATATTTCATACAATTTTAGGTTTAAATAATCTAAATGCGAGTTATAAATTTGTTATAATCTCGTTACAATTTTAATATCAATTAATGGCATTTGCTAGATTAAGTGCATGATATATGTTTGTTTGAATAGACAATATATTAAATTTGAATTATATAATTTTGATTATATAATCATATGTCAGCACTTAAACTTTATAGTGGAACATAATGTTTAGATTGAAACGAAATTGATATTATTAAATATTATGGGAAAATTTATTTAAATTAATATAAATTCTATTAAATGATCTAATATTGATTACCCATATGCAATGTAATTTTAATAAAAAAACCTTGTAAATCAAATAATTTTAGATGTTACAAACAATTATATATATATATATATATATATATATATATATATATACATACATACATATGTACATATATTAAGGCAAAATAAAACACCGTCTAAATTTCACGATATATTATATTGGTTTGGCAACTAAGTACTTTCGGTTTTGTAGTATAAAATAAAACACTTTTTTTTTAAACAAAGAATAGCTTTTAATCAATTATATATTTTCCATTTTGCTCAATGACCTTTTGCCATCTTTCTTTCAGCTGCATGATTCCGCGCTCATAAAATTTCTGGTCCTTATCAGCAAAAAACTGAACCAGGTGCGACTGAAGGTCATCGTCATTTGTGAAAGTTTTACCATTCAAAGAATTCTGCAAACTTCGAAATAAATGGTAATCGGATGGTGCTAGATCAGGGCTGTATGGGGGATGTGGCATCACTTCCCAGCCAAGCTCCAATAGTTTCCCACGAGTTGCCAAAGATGTGTGAGGGCTTGCATTATCTTGGTGGAAAACTACACCTTTCCAATTTGACAATTCTTTTTTATTAATTGTTGACAGTAAACATCAGAATTGATCGTTTGGTTCCTTGGAAGCAGTTCAAAAAACACAACACCTTTGTAATCCCACCAAACTGACAGCATGATCTTTTTTGGATGCAATTCAGCTTTCGATGTCGTTTGAGCTGGTTTATCGTGTTTGGTCCATGATCGTTTTCGAACTATGTTACTGTACAGGACACATTTTTCATCACCAGTGATGATTCTTTTTAAGAAAGGGTCGGTTTCATTTCGTCTAAGGTGCATATCGCAAAAGTTGATTCTTTGTGTTAAATGAATTTCTTTCAATTCGTGAGGTACCCAAATATCAAGCTTCTTAACTAGCCCAAGACATTTTAAATGTTTTTCAATTGTTGTGCGCGATACATCTAGCCTCTCCGCAACCTCTCGAACAGTTATATGACGATCCTCTTCAATTATGACTTTGATTTGGTCATCATCAACTTCAGCAGGCCGACCAGAACGTTGCTCATCTTTGAGGGAAAAGTCTCCAGAACGGAATTTTTTATACCAATTCTGACACGTGCGCTCTGTTAAGCAATTAGCACCATAAACTTCACATATCTTTTTGTGAGCCGCAGCAGCTTTCTTTCCTTTACGGAAATAAAATAGTAAAATATGTCGAAAATGTTCGTTTCTGCACTCCATTTAAAATTAACCCACAACTAATAGCTTTAATAAAAATCAGGCACTACTTGCTTCTGAAGTTACGTCAATGTGACTAGTATCACGCGATGAACGGTAATGTACAACACTAACATACGTTATACAACATCCTCAGGACGCTGTTTGATCTATTGGGTGTAATTGTGGTAACCACCTTGCGCAAAGCTTTCTCTTGTCTAAATTTTCAGCCAACATGCGGTGTATAGCACTTTTAGAAATGCCTGCCATGCCTACTAGCTCGCACACTTTTAGTCGACCGTGATCTAATGCCATGTCATGGATTGTTTTTCAGCATTTCTGTTGTAGTCACCTCTTTTGGTATACTACTGCGACTTTCGTTTTGGAAGCTCGTTTAAATTCTGCCAGACAATACTTTACTGTGGCAAACGAAGGAGCAGACTCTTCTAGAGTATAATCTGGCTTCACTTTGATATTGGTTAGACTGACACCTTTCAAACGAATGTTTTATGTCAGCGATTTTTTCCATGTTTACAAATTAAGTGAGAGCATTCAATATTGATGGCTGCCGAATAAATAGTAAACAATGTAACGTCGTAAAACTTCAAACGTAAACTTTATAAGGTTTATGCTTTCTACAATAGTTAAAAAATAGTTTTCAAACAACAACCGCCATCTATACGTCAGGTTGGGTACTTCTTGGACTATCCTCGAAACTCCACTAACTTTTCACACCTAGCTGACGACGCTCCAACAAGCGATCTCTTTGCAACCTCGATAATAATTTGGCTTCACAAGGTGGGGCAATTTTTCTCATACACACAGTGCGTAACAATAATTTGACTTGTCGAGGTGGATCAATTTCATGTTTAATATCGTAACATTAACAAATTAAAAACTATTAGATCAGTTATGAGTCCGATACATATGTGCACACCATATCACGTCGACATACGTTTAAATATATTCTACCCGACATCACTACGGCATTTACAAACAAACTGATAAACAATGTCTTAAATAAAAATACTTTTCAGTGGAAGCCTGCCCATTATTCTCACATTTAAATTGTTCTCTATTTCTCTACTACTGTGCTCCATCAAACCATTTGTTTCCTATGAATATGAACATTCTTTAAAAATGCACCATCTTTCTAGTTCTGTGATGGGGAATAACGCTCATGATGTACTTCAATAAAAATTCTTGGATTGTCTATCTTTCACATGTACGTAATTTCCCCTAGCTTTCCACGTGGTTGTAACAATGTGGATTGGTAGACATTTTCTGCTCTATTTTAGTCTATTAAAGAAGATAAACATTTTAGAAATTTCGTTCTTTGATGGTGAAATTAATTTAATTAATACATTCATTTGTTTGTTAAATTTAGATATTTGGAAAATATTTATTTTAATTTTTTGAATTATCACAATAAACAATTACATAACTAACAGACAAAATTCGCATATTATCTAAATGTATGCGCGCATACCCTGTATTGAGCACAATCATTTATTTTTGCAATTAGTTTGGTCGTCCAGCATGTATTAATTAATTCGAGATTGTTATGTTCTTGCGTGTTCGAGTTGCCAAAGTTTCGACAAGTTCCGAAGTTGGTAAGTCCTTTCGAATTTGCATAACTATTTCTCGAGATTCCAGATTCTCAATTATAATGCCTTTCCGTGTTAAATCTCTTTTGTATTCGCGATTTAATACGTAAATTAAATACACGAGATTCGCATCGGTCTTGTAGTGAGTTCTGTAGGATTTCGTTTTGGGATAGATGTACATCCTGCATTAATTAGTGTAATTTTATTAAAATAATTCAGGAATAAATGATTTTGGTACATGAGAGATAGTGCCATATATTGTTGTAACCACGAAAGTTTGCCGGTGTATCAATAACTTTACAAAATACGAACATATACTGGCATTTGTATAATTCATCGGTAGTCACATGTGTTGAGGAAAGAAAGGGCGCAAACATTTGTCTAATAGAGTTATGTGGTACGTCTTGTCAAGAAATCGTGGAGAAATAGAAGCGTATGCAGAGCATATATTTTATGCACACATGTGTCATCTATAATACAGATAAAATGGTGTTTTGTCTTTTAGCATATGATGTTTGTCTTTTCTACGGTTCCGATATTGTTATACAAAGACTACTAAGATTTTCTGACAACTATGGGTGTGTCCTTATCATCAAACACCCAAACTTTGTTTTGGGCTTGGGTCGGCACATCGTAATAGTACAGTCAAGTCTCGTCACCTGTCACGATGTTGTTCACATACCGATATTATCCCATATTAAACTGTTTTAGCATCTCCCGGCACTAAGTCACACGTTATCTCATCTGCTCTTCAGTCAGTCGATACGGCACCCAGAGAGAATAAAGTTTCTTCACGTACAAATGATCATGCAGAATCGAAGTACCCTCTATCTGTTGGTAGGTCACTCGCCTGTCCTCGCCAAGCATTTTCCTCACAGTAGTAACGTTTTCTTCCGTAATCGACGTTCGTAGCTTTCCCGGCCTCTCAGCATCCTCCACAGTTAAATTTCCTCTTTGGAATTCTCTGTACCACTTAAATATCGTTGTGCGATGTGGACAGACATCGCTTAGTGCAAGAGTCATTTCTTCGAAGCACTGGTCTATGTTTAAACCACGCACGAAATTATAACGCAAAACTGCCCTTATCTCATTTCCTGACCACGATGTCATCGCAAGCAGTTTACACAATCACTGCTAGTGAATAACTGTGCCCATCGACATGGCGCGGCGGCTACTATGCACGTATAAATATGCAGCAACAAGCAGCTTCCTACGATTCATTGTTGCGTCATATTACAAAACTTTCCTAGTACCCTTTGTATTATAATACATTATCTAACAGCATTAATGATATATATTTTTCATCGCTACTGCTGCCCATGGCATATAGAATTGGTTTCGTGGTCGTGTGTATGCAAACAAATTAATATATTTATAATGACCAACATACTTACA
The DNA here is from genome assembly GCA_031893035.1 of Dermolepida albohirtum. Taxonomy (NCBI): domain Eukaryota; kingdom Metazoa; phylum Arthropoda; class Insecta; order Coleoptera; family Scarabaeidae; genus Dermolepida; species Dermolepida albohirtum. The sequence continues at coordinate 141,654 of JAVIWB010003107.1, forward strand.
TGTGTCCTACAATAATCTTCATCTTGTAATTAAATTGTAAATCTGCTGGGCAAATATATATTATTAAAACTGTTATTATTATCATAAAGACTATTCTTTAAACTGTTTATGGAGCAGCTGATGAATATCAGACACTTTTACATCTTCATTGACAAGAAATTTAATATTTATACATTGTGTCAGACAATTTGCCATATTGTTGCATAACATTGTTAATACAACTGCAGTTATTTATAGCGTCAGCTAACATGCCTACTTCGATAAATATAAAACCGCTTCGTAATATCTCTTCAACTATATTCAAAAGAATCTAGGTCAAATTTAAATCCCCTTCGTATATGCCTTGTTGCCGATGTAATGTTCATGCTGTACATTTGACACTCTCTTATAGACATCTGTGCCATAATGAACAGGAAAATTTTTTTAAATGGAAGTTTATTTTCGTAAAAACCACAGTACTCCTAAAAAGCTAACCAGTTCTGTGTTCATTTACGCTTTATACCTTCATTAACGCCGGTCGTGAAAATCTGTACCTACTTTGGAGAGAGCGCCAAAAGTTGCATATTTTAACCCGGAATATTTGTGTTTTACCGCCTAGCCCGTCAGTTCCGGCTACGACAATTTCCCTTTCCCATCGTTCGAGCAGTTCGTTCCCTAACTAATTTTCCGTCTCTGTCGCGCTCCGAAAGTTAGCACTCATATAATAATATTCAACAACTCTCCAACTAATGAATATTCATCAATCGACGTTACGGTCAACGCATTAAGCTCTCCCCCACCGCCGGCATGGTACCTTTTCGGTTTTACCCTGAAAATCTCTGAATACCCGGCTTTTATTTTCTATCGTTTTCTCATTCGAATAATAATCAATCTGGTTGCCTAATTTTGCCGTGCATGCGAGAAAAAAGTGATAAGTAAAAAGTTTTAACGGGCGCGATATTTTTCTTTTAAGTACTCCCTTTTCGTTCCCGTTTTGAATGTGTAAAAATTTGCATGAAAACCTTGAAAAAGGTTTATGATAATGTAAGAGAATAATTCCTCATCTAATATTCTATATTCTCCCTCGTACGGTTAACTTTTATCATTTGAGATAATCTTATTCTCTCTCTATTTCTGTATTTCAATTGTACTGTTTACTATAATTGGATTTTTCTTGAACTCTCTAAATCTCTGTGTCATGTGAACTTGATAGTTTCATATAGATATTAACTTAAATACAGTTTACGAAGTGTTATCAAATCTTGCATCCTTCATTTGAAAAATTGTAACGGAAAGCAAATCTTCTCCCAAGTGGTGCATACACAGTAATAACAATGTACCTTTACTCGTGACTTGTAAATTTTATTTTGACTGTTTCCATTGTTTGTGGTCGTATTCCGGATAGTTTAGTTGTGAAGTGTGCAGAGTATAAAAATTCAGATGATCGGAAACGTGTTCAAAACTCGCACAGGATAAAAGGTTAGAAAAAGGCATGCAAACCTGGCGAATTACCAACTATAGCGATGAGTTTGTCAAGAAACAACAGTCCTTATCAGGACAAACCTGAAAACGACAGTAGAGAATAACTGTTGAAACATCGAAATACTTAAATTCCACAAACGATGGAGACAACCCAAATAGCAATTCGAATGCCAAAGCGCACACTTCAGCGTGTGCGGAATTTGTTTTCGGACGGGTATTTTTGCCGTAGTTTTCCAGGTACGATGCTGTTTAATCATCTGCTGATGATGACAACCTAGTTGTCGAAATACGTATACAAAACACGAAAACTAATGTGGAAGGGGGTTATATTTCAACCTTCAGTGATTAAGTTAATCAACCACAGGCTCCATCAAAATTACCTTCAACAACTTGAATAAATCTTTATATGCTAAACCAAATATTTTGCCAGATAACAAATACAACACATGTAAGCATATCTAGACACCCGGTATGATATCTGTTGAGACGGAATTCTTTGAAAACCGCTACGTTACTTATACTTATAACTGCATTCGATACCCGATACACATTGACGGCGCAGCGTTCACTGAAACGGGTTAGAATTTGCCGTACGGACTCTTTATCAATTCCTACAGTTTCAGCAATCACACGAATACTTAACCGGCGATCAGATCGAACTATATTCTCGATTTTTTCGATATTGTCATCCCTCTTTGACATGGCAGGGTGACCTGGGCGTGAATCATCTTCAACCTCCTCTCGGCCATTTTGAAAACGCTTAAAATCAAAAAACACGTGCACGCGATAAACATTTACTGCCGTACACTTCTTTCAATAAATTATAAGTTTCAGTAGCGGTTTTTCCAAGGTCCATGTGAAATTTCGCAACAATTCGTTGCTCTATTGTTACACTTATTATATTTTCCGGCGAAACAAAAAAACAATTCCAGTGCGAACGAAGGCAACGGCTATACTGATTTGTTTACAGAGGCGAGAGGCACTGCATTCTTCAGTGTAGGTCATTGGCGTTTGGCGCATGCGCACCTCTTCTGTACACGTCTCAGTCTCGTTATTTAATAGCCACACCTCGTATACTTCCACATGTTATTTTCTTAGTAGTATCTCTCTATCAAAGTTTAATTTTATCATATTCTGTTTAAAGATTAACATGTCATGGTCGAAGTATCAAAAACTGCTGCAACGTTTTCGTTTTAAGTTGGTAACATCCTGACAAAAAGTCCTCTACGTTTCTCTTAGCAGCACACAATGCTTTTATAATCCCAGGAACCAGTGCAATACTACTAGGTCCGACTTCGTAAAACAATTACAATAGTGTTACTACAACTTGACAAACGAATAAATGATACGTAAAGCAACCAATTCTTGAACACAGGAAATGAAGTGACGAGAATAATTTTTTAATAATTTTATTATTGGCCTTAATGATCGCTCTTTCTTAACAATTTAATATTAGCGTGATATTTGGAGTTTTCAGATGCTACCTCACGTGCTATAAATTAAGAAAGATTTGTCATTGTCAGACACACTCTACGCTTGAGTTTCATTTGTTATCTCAGGTGGAAGCGTTACTTGAAAATTTATAAGAATTTCTCCCAGATATTACTCGATATCTCTGCCGTCTTCGGAACTTTGGCGTTAATGTTGGAACTATTAATTAATTTTAGATTCTAAGCCAGATTATTACTTGGATAAGAGAATTACGTATTTTATAAAGGACGTTAGAAAATATAATAAAAAGTGAGTCAAAATTACAAACAAAAAATTCAAATAAAACAGCTTAAATTACTTAGTTGCAGACGACATTGCTTTGTTTACCAACTCGAATGACAACTTAGATATAAATTGGTATGTTTATAAAAAGTTCTAGAGTTAATTTTTTTTTATTGAAACAATAATATTCAAAGATAAAGAAACGGAAGAATCAGTTAGCTTAAAGAGCCTTCACTTGAATTTATTTCAATAATAGTCAAAAAGCCAGTTCAAATCTTCAAAACGGAAGATCACTCGACCTGGAAATTGGTGTCTCAAAATCTCCACGGTTGCCCAAGCTGTGTGAGCGCACGCTTGCGACCTTCGTTTGCATCGTATTTTTGCTGATTGGGCTCATTTGAAAGTGGCCGAAGATGAGCGTTTTTATCCTTGAATTGTGTTTAGTGATGAAGCTCATTTCTGGTTAAATGGCTACGTTAATAAACAAAATTGCGAAGACAATCCTCAAGCCGTTAACGAATCACTATCACATCCATTAAAATTGACTGTTTGGTGCGATTTACACGCTGGCGGCATCATCGGTCCTTATTTGTTTGGAAATGAGGAAGGAGCTGCCGTTGCGGTGAATGGCGAGCGCCATCGAACCATGCTGACTGAATTTTTGTTTCCAAAAATTAATCTGCTAAATTGGCTCCAACAAGACGGCGCAACTTGCCATACAGCGCGCTTAATAATCGATTTATTGCAAAATCAATTCGAAAACAACTTGATTTCCAGAAGTGATCCTGTTTACTAGCCCCCTCGTTCGTGCGATTTAACGTCCCTGGATTATTTTTTATAGGGCTATGTTAAGTCATTGGTTTATGCGGACACACCAGCAACTCTTGAGGCATTGGAAGCCAATATTTAAGCCACCACTGATGCCAGACGGCCAAATTTATTGGAAAAAGAAGTCAAAAATTGGACTGACAGAATGGACCATGTAACTCGCAGCCGCGGCGGACATATGCCGGAAATCATACTCAAAAAATAAATGCCATGAAATTATCTACCAGATTATAATAAAAATTCATTTTAAGTTCTCAAGCTCTTAAAAAAACACCCGTTATATGTAACACCGCTGCCGCTTAAGCGGCGGAAGTTAAAGGGCAAAGCCGCTGAAAGGCGCACGTGTAGCATGGCGGGCTGATAGGGCAAGTCGTGATGAAGTCGATTAATTTGAGTTGATCTTAATAATAGATTATAGTAAAATATATAATCCACATAATCGTAGCATTCGTAAAACTATATCATTTCCATATTTCAGAAATTTACTCAAAATTTATTACATGCTGTCAGTTTCAGTCATTAATAAGAACTCATTATAAAAACAGTAGTGAGTTTACATTCTGTTACTTCAAACCTACTCGTTTGCATGCTACAAATGCTAATTTACAAGCTCCTTGCTTTTAAGATGTTTTTAAAGACAAAAATTGTTATATGTGAATATATCGTAAATTACCTAAGGCTAGGACAGTCCAATCTACATTTTACTAATTATTTTTAAGGTATAAGTCCGTGCTGGAGACAATTTGAGTTAATGTTGTCATAATTCAAACGTCTCCTGCTAACTCTGAGAAACTGTAAAGTAAATAATTGACATTAAATCTTGTGCCTTCATGCTACAGTTATAGTTTCATATTAACGGCTTTCTCTGTCAGGAAAAGTTATTTAATGCATCATCTCTTCTCTAACATGAATCTAGTTTTAAAAGTATTAAATGAAAATTTGCTCATTTATTACTTCTGGTAGAGAATTGTTATTTTTGTGACAGTTCTCAATGCATTCGGATCCCTGGACCCGGAAAATATTTTCTCTAAAATATATTTGTCGCGATTAAGAGGAAGAAACAAACGAACCGGCCCACCATAATTTATTTTAAATTGGTTTTATCGTTTTTTTCCTTTCTTGAGGAAATGGAAGCGAGATCGCGGGCGATGACCGTAAGAAGTACGAGGAAGGGTACCTAAGAATGAGTTGCAAGCTCTTCACGTACCCCGCCAAACTTGAAAGTATACAGGCGTAGGGACTTTTATTTGACTTAAAGTGGATTGTTTTACGTTTTGTTGTAAAAATAACTACGTTATTAAATTTTCCTACTGGTTGTATGGAAGTCCCGAAGAAACAGGTCAGTTAGACAGGAGCTAAAGATACGAAACGAGACGGAGAAGGGCACTGAAAATCTTTTAAATGAGTCTAGAGAATGTTACAATGAAACGCCTAATACCTATGTTCTTCTTCATTGTATTTTTCACCCTTCAAATTTACCTGTTCGTTATTGTTTCTCACTCTTTAATAATAATAATAATAATAATAATAATAATAATAATCTTTATTAGTCCAACAGCAATTTAGACTTACAAGTCAGAAATAAGATTTAATTTTTGGTGCAGACTTTACATATGAATACCTACTATACAGTATCCAGAAAAAAGAAAAAAGAAAAAACTAAACGAACAATTATTAATAATGCACATTTGCTAACAAAATTGAACTGAGACAGGGATGCATTCTGAGCCCATTACTTTTTAACTTGGTTCTAGATGAAGCAATTAAGCAGAGTAGAGATAGACTAGAAGAATATCCAGTTGGATACTAGAGATTAAAATGTGTACGCTTGACGGAACTATGCTATGCGGATGACATGGTGATAATAGGGGGAACAGAGAAACATCTGCAAAGAAATGTTACTATTATTAACGAAGAACTGAAGAAACTAAATATGAAAATAAATAAACAGAAAACTAAAACAATGATAATTGGAGCACGGAAGGAGAAGCACAGGATACAGACAGATAGCGAGATAATAGAGCAGGTGGATAGATTCACATACTTAGGCGTGATAATAAACAAGGAAGGAACCCTGGACGATGAAATAAATGAAAGAATAGCAAAGACCGGTAGGTTATATAACAGCATAAAGAACAGCTTCTTAAGCAAGAAGGAAATACCAAGACAGGTAAAAGCGGAAATAATTAGAAAAGTTGTAAAACCGACAATGACATACGCGTGCGAATCTTGAACAACAACACAGAGGCAGAGGAGTAGACTTACAAGCACAGAGATGAGATTCCTGAGAAAAATAGAGGGGAAAACGAGGATGGATAAAATTAGGAACCAGGTATTTAGGGAAAATTTAAACATAATCCCAATAGAAACGACGATAGAACAGGATCAGCTAAGGTGGTTGGGTCATATAATGAGAAGGGGCGAGGAGAGGTTGATTAGGCAGGTGTTTGAGGCCAGGGAGATTGGAAAGAGGAAGAGGGGTAGACCGAGAAGTACGTGGAGGAATGAAGTGCGGGCGGCGGCGGAGAAGAGGGGTGTAAGATGGGAGAACATAAAGGCTTTGGCGAGCAACAGAGGAAAGTGGAGAGAGATATGGAGAGGCGAAGCGGAGGACTCGACTCCAGCATGACTCGACACCGAAAGGTATAAGAGTCTATAGGATTAAGTAAGTAAGCACATGTAGAGAATGGTAGAAAATAAATATAATTGGAATATAAATGAGAATCACAAATTAAAATATTTATTATATTACACAATAATACGTAAAGCTATACATTATTTATAAAAACATATACCAATGCATTCATTATGTGTGTATAAGGCAAAGATTAATTTAAAAAGTATCCAATTGAAACCTGTTAAAACTTTAACAAAGTTTTCGACATGTGTAATCTAAAAGTAGCACCGTATCGTATATTAGAAACAGATACATTAAAGTTAATACAGGCAAGTATCATTAAACAGTCGATTTTATTTAACACCAGTTTTGTTAAAAATCTACCACTGTACATTTCCTAGCGACAAGATAGAGTTTGTATACTGTGATGATACCATATACCATCATAGTCTGTTCCTCGTTTAGTGCCAGTCACTCTGCAGGAAAGGTATTTCAAGAGCCTCTTCTGAATTCTTTCAACGGATAATTGTTGGCATGTGTAATAAGGAAACCCTAAGGACGTTTACTCCAACTTGCCCAGCACCAGAGCATAGTATAAAGTCTTAATAAAAAGTATTTGATAGGAATATTCAAAGATTTTGAACCCGACGTATAGTTGATAATCAAAAATATGCCTAAATCATTCACCTCGAATTTTCTAATTACCAATTTTGATTTGATATAATGTGTAAGAAACAACACAGCATTTAGAGACATTCAATAAAATTTTATTATGGATACACCATTTTTCAATCATAGAAAGGTTGATTTGAAATTTGATACAATTAGACGGTGTGCGGATTATAAATTTTCAACAGCATACTCTTGCTACTGTCTATCACACTGAAACTGATAATATACAGTAGCAGTAATCGAGTCCTGAAGATGTCCCATACGAGTGGGTACGAAACGTCGGCAGTTATGCCAGTGACGCAGTTCCAGCCCGGAAGCCTAGAAGCATATAGTGCAAGAGATAACAATTGCAACAAGATCAGCGAAAGAGACTAAAGTCAATATTAAGTTCTTAGCCCCACAAATGCCAGGTAGAAAATTTGTGTCGCCATCTTGTTACAACTATTAACTTCATTCATAAAGTAAAACAAGTAGGTATAAATGAAACAATTAGAACTGTCTGCTTTGCTATTTTCCAGAGTAGAGCCACGTATCGTATACTTATGTAGCGCTCTTCAGGTACAGTTGAAGTGGTTTTCAAAATGGAAAAAAAAACGCAACCAGAACACTGCCTTCCTTATATATACTTGCCTCTCTTGAGTACGTCCACAAATCATCCATAAGTTCTCTTTAAAAAATGATTTTAATGACTACAAGACAAGAAATCAGAAGAGTTTGGTCAGACTTTATCATGGTATTTAGAAATGTCAGCTAAGTACTCATTAGTTAGCTGTGAACATTTACAACGAACTTCCTAATAAGGTAAAGGTCCTATAGTTGAATAAACTTAAAAACTCAGTCTTCTTCTTCTTCTTCTTTTCCAAGTTGTAGTGGAGCTGAAGTTTGTTCTTCACTCTGTCGTCTTCAAGGGTTTTCTGAACCTGTGGACGTATCAATTATTATAGTTAGCGAAATTCGCTAATGCAGTTCAATGTTAATTTTCGGCGAAAATTATCTTTGGAATTTTAGTTAGTTATCGAAGTAACACTGACTGGGGTCGTTTGTGAAGGCCTCAATGCTTATTAATATCGATATCTGTAATGAGCGGGTTTTCGTAAAGTAGGAGGTTTGTATAGTAATTCGCCGTCAATTCTTGAATATATTCTAGAATCGTGGGGATCTGCAGGTCTCGGTGTATGACTGTGTTCCTCGCGAACCAAGGAGTTTCTGTCATATTTCGGAGGATTTTATTTTGTATCACCTTGAGTTTATTCAGGTGACAATTGGCTGCGAAACCACATATTGGGGCCGCGTAAGTAAATCTGGGGCGAATGGCAGATTTGTAAATGGTAGTGCGGAGTCGCATGTTAAGTTTGTTCTTGTGATGTAATGATGGGTAGCCAAAGCTGCAGTGCCACGGATTGCTTCCTTGACATGGAAGCGCCAAGTAAGCCTGCGATCCATAATGACACCTAAATAGGTTATTTTTTCTTGCCAGGGGAGATCCGATTGTTGGAGTTGGAGTTTCGGATATTCTGGTGGTCTTGGATGTTTGTTAAAATTAATGGCAGAACTTTTATTGGAATTGATTTTAATTTTCCATGTGGAGAACCAATCAGAGTGCGCCCTACAATCTTTTCATGAAATTGCCTTAGTACTTGTGTAAAAATTGCAGTGTCATCAGTGTACAGCGCGTACTGTGCGTCAGGAAGTGGTTTGGGTATGTCGCCCAGGAAGATGTTGAACAGTATGGGTGACAGGACAGATCGTTGAGGCATGCCTGCAAGGATCGGTTAAAAACTTAGTGAGAACAGTGCTAACGCAGAACTGATTTTGTTCGATACATGATTTTTTAAATTATAAATTTTGACTTGTGTGTTTTATTGTTATATTTATCTTATATATAATTTTAAATCTTACAGTTTTTAAAGTATTTATAGTGTCTTTATTATTTACTATTGTATTCTTAGTTATTTGTATATTATTTATAATACAAGGTTTTCCAATAAGAGTGATATGATTTCTTTAAAAAAAAACACACTTATTGTTAAGAAAATTCAAAAGTTCTTTATTTAATGTGAAGTACAATCGATACAATTAAGTTCTAAATAAAACGTTATTCAAATGGCCTCCACGACTTCTTCTGCAGGAACGAATTCGATGAACCCAATTTTCGAGCACTTTTTCCACTAAATCTAGTCGTATGTCATGAATTCGATAGACCAATGACTTTAAATAACCCCACAAGAAATAGTTCAATGGTGTTAAATCACAACTTCTTGGAGGCCATTCAATATCACAATTTCTTGAAATAATCGAATCTCCAAACTTTTCTCGCAATAATTCTATTGTTGCATTTGCTGTGTGGCACGTAGCCCCGTCTTGTTGGAACCAAATGTTGTCAAGATCAACTTCTTCCAATGTCGGCCATAAAAAGTTGGTTATCATCAATCTATACCGCTCTCCATTGACAGTAACGGTGTTACCAGCTTCATTTTGAAAGAAGTACGGACCGATGATTCCACCATACCAAAAACCACACCAAACTGTCAATTTAGGTGAATGTAATGGTTTTTCATAAATAGCTTGTGAATTTTCTTCGCACCTGAATCGACAGTTTTATTTATTTACCACACCATCGAGATGAAAGTGAGCCTCATCAGAGAAGATGATATTCTAAAAAAAAATCGTTATCGTTTTCAAGCTGTTCCAAGGCAAAATCAGCAAATTCACGGCGTTTACGGTGGTCCAATGGCTTCAGTTCTTGAGTGAGAACAATTTTATAGGGATGCAAACCCAAATCCTTTCTCAAAATCCGCTCGGTTGTGGTTTGAGACAGTCGCAAGTGTTGAGAACGTCTTGGAATCGACAAATTACGGTCTTCAGTAACACTTGCCTGAACGGCAGCAATATTTGCATTACTTCGAGCGGTTCTTTGTCTTATTGGCACTTGAAAATTATGTAAAGAAAATGTAACCTCAAAATTTTTAATAATACGACGAATAGAGAGCACACTTGGAGGATTATTACGATCATAAAATGGCGAAAGCGCACGAAAAGTTGCAATTGGAGAACAATTATTTTGATAATAAAACTGAATAATTTTTAAACGTTGTTCTTGCGTATATCTCTCCATGATGAAATTCTAAACACTACTGAATACAATGAAAAACAAATGACAGATCATGACATATTACAAATGGCCGGAATGTCTCTTCAAAATCATATCATCCCTATTGGAAAACCTTATATTATATAATGATGTGTGTATGTATACATATACATTATTATTATTATAGACAGCCAGGGGTTGCGGATCATACGATATAATAAGAGTAAGAGTTATCTGTGAATAGAAACATAAAATGAAATGAAGTAAGTCAATAATTCTGTCTGGCCGGGAGACGACGATATTAAGCAAGAATATTTAAGAGGCACTAAAAAGATGGTAACAAAAAATCATCTCAAGGATATCGGGAGGTTAAAATAAAAACGTTATATAAAAAAATTGCAATGGAAGGAAAATATATTTAATGAGATGTAGATTGAGTAGACAAAGTAAACAAATTGCGGTGGCTCAGATATACTGGCTGACCAAATAAATCACGGTAACATTTATACTGGAACTAAGAAAGCAAAATTTAATAGGACCACCAAAGATTAAAAACACTAATAAAGAATAACGGGATGTTTGTACGACCTTTCAGCAACCGAATCAACGCAATATTCGTTCTGGGAAGCTACAAAGTAGATAGAAAAACCACAGACAGCAATACATACTATTGTGAAAAGAAGATACGTAATGGGCTAGATGTGATCATGACTGAACTTTTTGCAAAAAAAGTCTCCGCACGGCGTCATAGAGCAGTACCAATAGAAGAAGAAGAGGAGAATTACCATTAGCTACAAGCACTTTCTTAATTGGAATTTCAATAAAAAATTACTGTTGAAGACGTCCAAAATCTCATAAAAAAGATAAACGCGAACAGCGTTCTAGGATACGATTTAATTACCTAGACACTGCTGAAAGAGCTGTCAAAGGAAGTACGTTGTGAGATATATGACAATATTTTATAATGCGGTAATAAGGTTAAATTACCATCCGACTCAGTATAAAGTAGCTGAAACTGCGTGGCGTGAAATATTTACTACGTATGATGTCAAAAGTTTTTGAAAAAATTCTTTTTAAGAGAATAAAGCAACATTTGGACCAGCGAAAATTAATATCATGTCGCCAATTTAGCTTTAGAAAGAGCCACATTTTAATTGAAGAGCTACACAAAGTAGTCAGCAAAGTAAAGGTCTAGAGGCAAAAAAAATGTTGCGCAGTGTTCATAGATGTAAGTCAGACTTTTGATAAACTCTGACTTTTGTATAAGCTCAAACAATAATTTCCCCACATTATTTACGAAATACTTTAGTGGTGGATGCTTTCGCGTCAAATATCGAGACGCCTGTATATAATCTCATTCTATCAACTCTGGTGTTCCTCAGGGTAGCGTTCTGGGCCCACTATTCTACCTGATGTTTACAGTCGGTTTATCAATATCAAATTACGCCATACAGCAACATTTGCATATGATACTGCTATTATTGCTACACAAAATAAAACATTGTCGTCTTAGTGGTATTTATAGTAAAACTTAACCGTGTTTGAGAATTGGATCCGGCGGTGGCTCATTAAAGTAAATGATCACATGTCATCCCAAGCTAAATTTGAAAATAAGCAACTGCCGGCGTAGCTAGAAGACTTCAGAATTAATTAATATCAGTAGATGAATTTAAACTGTATTTAGGAATGTAACTGGATAGTCGTTTGACCTAGAAAATTCATACCTGGCAATGAGCAATTAGGGTTGCAATTTTAGAAAATCAAACTCAAAATTATCAGTTGAAAACAAAGTGCTTCTTTATAAATGTGCGACTTGTAAATATAATATTTATGTTAGTTTCTTGTGAAATGATCTCTTGAATGTAGTTTCGCTTGGATAAACTTGTATTGTCGCACTTTGTAATGAGTTTTAATAAGTAAGCTTCTGAAGCCCGATTTACGTAAATGAAGATATTGTACAAAATTTTCACGCTAAGATTAATTAGTTTGAGCAAACGTCTTGAGAGTACTAAATACGGGTTCGAGTCTCCACCGATGCAGAAAATTTTTGTTTAATTTGTTACGTGCTTGTAACACCTTTATTAAACCAGCCATATTTATTTCCGTACCGCATATATAAGTTTCAATTCTTTATATTTACATTACTTTTCGTACGTCTTTTTTTATTAGGAAATAAAATTACATTTTCCAGAAAAAGAACGTCATTTCCTTACTCCGTTGGAGGAACCAAATATTGCATTCCTTTCCATTCAACCATATAAGACAGTAAAGAGAAAATAACAACCGCAATGTTACAATTTTTTTCCGCACCAGTTTTATTTTTAAATATAAAATCCCGTCGTATTCCTTTTTTGGCTTTTAATGTTTCTTTCGTCTTCTGGAGAATTAGTTTCCGTACGTAAGGACTACTTTCGTAGCTCTGAAAAGGAGCGAAAACAATCACCACCCAGAACAGCCCCGATTTTGATATAAAAATATTAGATCGATATTACGCGTCCAATTTTTTTTTCTTCTTTTCTAGGAAATAGACGTACGTTTTAGATATTAGACTAGAACATTTTTTAAATAAACTAAGGGAGTTAATCAAGAGAAGGGTAAATAAAATCCCTTTCCACAATAATGTTTGAATTCTGTATACGTATTTCGATAACTAAGTTGTCATCGTCTGTAGATAATCACTGTGTCGCACCTAGATTCGCGGTAAAACAGGCACAGAAACAAATTCGTACCAGACATTCACCATAAAAAGTCAAACATACACTGTAGATTTGTTTCACATTGTTCAAAACGTATTCTAGTCTGAAAACTAACCACTTACCTTGGAGTACATCTCAGGCTTACACATGTCGACTATTTCAAAGGTAAATTTTTTGTTAATTTTAAGTATAACTCGTACAAATCTAATTCTTATCTATTTCTTTTACTGTACAGATATAGCTTTATCCATTTCATTTTCGCATATGAAATGGCTATCATTGCTTCTACAATTTGATGTCATTTGGTTTAATAAATTTAAGAAAAATATTTATATTTTTACATCGTTTCAAGAAATTAATATCTGCACATAATAACTTAACTTTACTGTATATATTGTGAAACTTGTTAAGTTCCTTTGAACGGAAAGTCATCTTGAAGGTAAATTTCAGTGGAGACTGTGGTTGGTTGAGAACGAAGGGAGTGTATTTGTCTAATTCCGGAAAAGCGAGAAAAATTGGGGTTGTTCTAGATGGCGATTGTTTTTAGTCCTTTTCAGTGCTGTCAAAATAGTTCTTAAGCACGGAAACTAATTCTCCGGAAGAATCAAAAACATCTTAACAGCTAGAAAAATAAATACGAGGGAAGTTAATAATTAAAAATAAAACAAGGAAAAAAGAACTCCCCTTATCATGGTTTCTTTCTCTTTACTCTATTATATTCTTGGCTGGAATAGAATGTAATATGTGGTTCCTTCAATAATAAAAGACGTATGAATAGTAGTGCAAATATGTGGAATTAAGGCTTACACACGAGGTCCGGACATAAATACGGCTGATTTAGTAAAGATGTTACGAGCACGTAAAAACTTTCGGTAATTAATGATAATGGTGGAATTGTAGGAAATGCTAATTTTCACATGCAAGAGGCATTGACCACGGTCCTAAATAGTATGTTAAAAATCGATAATAAAAGCTTTTTTAATGAAGTAATTTACCATGTCTAATTCTTTACAACTGAAGAAAAACGAAGGTACAAAGGGTACTAGGAAAGTTTTGCAGTATGATGCAATAATGAATCGTAGGAAGTTGCTTGCTGCTGCATGTTGAGACATGTTCATACGTGCATAGTGGCCGCCGCGCCATGTCGATGGGCTAAGTTATTCATTAGCAGTGAGAGTGTAAAGTGTTTTCGAAAACATCGAGGCATTCTGGTTACGAAATGAGTTAAGGGCAGTTTTGCGTTATAATTTCGTGCGTGGTTTAAACATAGACCAGTGCTTCGAAGAAATGACTCTTGCACTAGGTGATGTTTGTCTACATCGCATAATGATATTCAGGTGGTACAGAGAATTCCGAAGGGGACATTTAACTGTGGAGGAATCTGAGAGGCTGAGAAGACAACGAACGTCAGTTACGAAGGAAAGCGTTACTACTGTGGGAAAAATGCTTGACGAGGACAGGCGAGTGACCTACCAACAGATAGAGGGGTACTTCAGGCCTAAATGCATCAGCAATTCTTTCGATTCTGGTTCATCATTTGCACGTGAAGAAACTTTGTTCGATCTGGTTGCCGCATAGACTAACTGAAGAGCAGATGACACGACGTGTGACTTGGTGCCGGGAGATGCTAAAAAAGTTTAATAAGGGACAATCTTGGTATGTGAACAACATCGTGACAGGTGACGAGACTTGGCTGTACTATTACGATGTACCGACCAAAGCTCGAAACAAAGTTTGGGTCTTCGATGACGAGGTCCCGTAGTTGTCAGAAAAAAAAATAAATTCTTTAAAGAAGAAAACGATAGCTGTATTTTTTAAATCGAGTGGAATTGTGGAACGCGTCGTTTTGTACACACAGAAGACAGTGACAGCTAAGTGGTATACTGAACAATGTCTGCGTAAAGTCATAAAGCCATTGGATCTATGAAGAACCTGCTGCCAAAGTCAAGAATGGACACCTGGTTACACTATCACGATAATGCTCCAGCTCACCGCCCCAAAGCCTGCACCGAATATTTGACAACGATAGGATTGAAACTTCCCGAGCACCCTTCCTACAATCCAGATCTTGCTCCCTGCGACTTTGCACTGTTTCCGCATGTGAAAATGAACCTTCTGCGGGCTTGGAACAACGAGCGTGCTTTACTCCCTAGTGAAACTTGGCAAAACTGATTTGAAGATTGGTTTCGGAGGATGGAGAGGTGTATTGAGTGTAGAGGAAATTACTTTGAAAAAATTAAATAAACAAAGCTGTATTGCAAAAGTTTCCTAGTACCCTTTGTATACTAAAAGCTAAAACATTAATTGGCAATTGTTTTAGTGAGAATTACTGAGCGAAAATTTTAAAAGGCTTGACAAAGATCGACTAATCTATAAATACAAAATTAAACTGTATCGTCTTAGAAGGAAATTAATATTGTTTATCAATTACGTAATTATCAAGTACACTACTAACAATTCTAAAACGCTAAATTGCCCGCCCTTAATTGGAAATTATAGCGGAAGGAAGAGTAATATCTCGACGACCACCGGTCGTAAATTACAATTTATAATACATATATTAATGCAATTGCATAAATAAACAATAAAGTTCAGCGGAAAATAAACTATTATTTGTTTTCTCTGTTGAATAAATGTGTGGACTGATATTTTTAGTAATTTATTTTTTCACGTATCGCAGATTCTAATAGTTCCGGTATTGTTTTTTTTTGTGCACATCAAAATAATATCGACTATTTTGTTTTATTTTTAATAGATTATTGTTCTGAATTTAAAATGTTTATATCGTCAAACCAAATGTTTTTTTTGCTATGAATCAATGAATCAATATGAATTATTCTGCCTAGAATTAATTAAAAATTTAATTAAAAAGAAAATAAGATTTTCTACGTATAAAATATTTTAAGAATCTTCGAGATATTTAATTCGTTTAGATCAAATTAAAACTAATTACTGGGCACTGTAAAATTAAATGTACCTTCATTCAGGATAATAGGCTTTTAATAATTATGAATTTATGTACTAGGAAATATAAGTAAATTTCTTGTAACTTAATCTAAAATTTTTAAATTCATCGGTAAACCAGATCGCGAAGTCAGTTAGATTCGAAGTAATAAGAAAGCATGAAAATTAGTATTTTGTGCTATACCGTTGTTAGTTAAAATCACAGAAATGAATTAAAAATTTCTGCGTTGGAGCAGGGCTCGAACCTGTAACTGCAGTTTGCCAATTAGGTCTCCAAGCAGTACAGAGTTGAGTCTTATTGTTATACCGCGCGGTCTGGCTTAATGTTAATAATTATGTATAAATATATAATATAATAAAAAATTAATGAAAATTGGTGTTTCGTGTTATACCATCGTTAATTATATGAGGGAAGCCGTTTATATTTCGGGAACTGGCAATACTGTTAGTGTTGCCAGCTGTTGATTGCGTCGTGAAGTTTGTCATTTTTGACAATATATTTACCTTGACAGTTTTATTATCCGGTCGCTATCTCTATTATTGACAGTAACTTGAAAATTTTATGTCAGTCCAAAAATGGAATTAACTCGCGAACATTTTCGTGCAATTATTTTTCATAACTTTCGGCGTGGATTATCTCAACAAGAATGCATCGACGAGCCGATTTTTTATTTGGTGATGAAACACCATCGAAAACTACAGTATGTCATTGGTGTAGTGAATTCAAACCTGGTATGTCGAATCTCATTCGGCAACGACTTTATTCCAGTGGGTTCTATGTTGAACGTCATTCGACATTCCTTTTTTTCATTATTAATATGGAGTCAAGATGCGAGTGCATATTTTCTTAACTATTTTTTTGTTATAACGGCATTTTGAAAAGAGGACTGAATGGTTTTTATAAACAAGGGAAGACGTGTTGAATGTGTATTTGTCTACCTGGAATGGATACAAAAGAGTCGTTTTGGAGGCTAGCTTGGAATAGATACAAAGGAGTTGTTTTGGAGGCTAGCTGGGTTAGAGTCGTACATCTGCTGGCAGCTTCGTACTGTTCTGGTCAACAATTACCCTCGCGTCGCATGCGCAAACAGTTTAAAGTCCGTTACCAATATTTACTCTTGTTCTAATTTCTTAATCTTTCCAAAAATGTTCAAAATTACGAACAAACCTGTTTAAATTAAATTTGAGAGTTGTCGAGAGGTTTATAAAGGAACATTTCCCGATTGAAGACGATAAAATACGATATCAGCATCTTAATAAATTGGCAGAGCCGGGTATTTTGGTGATCTTATCAAATTTTTAGGATAAGATATCGCCGGATATGCTGCGGCTCATTGTGACTCAAAACGGGGATTATGGAGTAGACTCAATTAATAGTCCTTGAAACAATGCACATGGTCCGTTTGAGAATACAGTCCACTATATATTTATATGAGCCCTTTAGTCAAGTGGACACGCAGTGTTCTGACGTCAAATTTATGAGACCTAGTGCAGAGATCCGTAGAGTCGCTGTCCATGCTCTCCACGATGTCTCAGGATACCATTCCCCGTTTGTAGTTTCGCAGCTACATTGGACAATTGTCCTATCCAGTGCTACTTCAAGATATTTGGGGTAAAGATTATGGGGCGGAATAGTACCATTAATGGTTACTTTTAGTGTTTTGTGGGCTAATTGGTTATTCAAATGAAAACAACGCGTTTCAGTTTTATTAGTGCATGGTGTGAGACGTTACTGTTGGAAGTGAGACCTCAATTCTTGCAGATCTTGAGTGAGGATGGCTTCAAGGTAACGATTTTGGTATTCTGTGTTGCTATGGCCATATCATTCGTATGGGCAATTATTTTCTTAGAAGGATTTCTACGTATATACAATACCTCGGCAGTGCTAATAGAATGGTTCAAGAAAACTATAATAACGAACAAAAATTATATTTGTAAATGTTAGTAGCATTTGTTTCTGTCTAACGTAAATTTATTGAACAGATGTACGATTTCCTCGCATACATTTTGCTTCCGCTTTATCCAATTATTTGCCAGGTAATATTGCCTCATTTCTTGCAAGGCTGTTTTTAACGTAGACGAAATATAGCAAAGCAATCACAGTAAAACTAACATAAACGTATCTTCTAACGTCATTTGGCAAACAGCTCGGAAGCAAATCGGTCAACATTTCACAATTAAAAAATTAAATAAAAATATGTTAATGTAAGGGGGAAACGGCTTTGCTTACTTCGCCTCGATAATTGATCTTAACCAGCAATTATTGAAATTTGCAATTATGTTCTCCATGCCTTCATTGTCAATTGTTCTGCATGTCCTAATCGTATTCATGTTCGTAGGTTTTCGATTTATTGGGATGAGTGGGCAAAAATTGGCTCTCACGTAGATCGTTTTGTTTCATTTTATTCGATTCAAATAATAACAACTATTCTCGTAAATCATCGTAATTTATAACGCTCCCACATCTGAAAACTAATAATACCAACGCATTCTCTGTATTGTCGTCTATGTGTTCCGTTATCGAAACGAAACTTTTGACATTGCAGTAAATCAAAGCGGGTCCTGATAAGTTTGAAGGACCGATACTATTGCACACGAACAAAACACAAAATACAGAGTACAACCGTGCAGCAGTTAGCAACTGGTACTAATTCGTTTGCAGGATTTGGCTAGCTTTCTCTATTGTCTTTTTTTCTTTCCGTTATTTCCCTGATTACTTTTTTCCGGGTTCAGTTTCCAATTAATAGGACGACTATATGAAATTTTTATGTTTTTCGTCGGACACAGATGTATCTTCCACATCTTAATTACTTTCATGTACTAGTTTATTTTATTCGATAGCCTAGCAAAAGAATTCAGGAAAAAAATATTTAGTCTTCACAGTGTGCTTTAAATATGTTTAATGATTAGAATTAGAAATTCTGGGTGACATTTACATTACCCGATATACAAGGTGTTTCAAAAAGAATATACGTATTTCGAATTCATATATTTATTAAACTTTAAGACATACGAATATGAAACTATACACACATATTTACGAACCTCTCAAGTTTAGATTACAGATGTTCAATATGTCCTTCATCAGCGACACGAACAATATCACATCGATACTCAAATTCCTCCATACTCGGGCAAGCATGTCCTTCGTCACTGATGTTATGGCAGTACGGATCCGGTTCTTCAACTCTTCCAGCTTCTGTGCGAGTGGTGGTACATAAACGTTGTCTTTGACGAAACCCCACAGGGTGTCAAATCCAGTGACCGTGGACCCTAGCTGAGACATGCTAAGTCGCCAGCTCCTTGACGACCAATCCAACGGTTCGGTAGAGTTTGATTCAGATATTCGCGCACTTGGTGACTCCAGTGAGGGGGTCCCATCTTGTTGAAAGATGAAGTTGTCTTCGTGCGGCCTCGGAAACAGCCAGTTTTGCAACATCAAAGAAGAATGGGCCGTAAACAAATGATCGGGATATCGCACAAAACACATTGATTTTAGGCGAATCTCGTACATGTTCAATGTCTGCTTGTGGATTCTGTAGACCTAAAATTCGAACATTGTGTTTGTTTACCAGACTACTAACATGGAAAGTCTCTTCATCACTGAACACGATGCGTTGTGCGAAAGTGTTATCATTGTCAGTAGCATCATGAATCTTGTTATAAAATGCCATACGTTGCCGTTTGTCATCAGGACGCAGAGCTTGTAATAACTGTAACTTGTAACGGCTTCATAACCAACCGACGTCTCAAAACACGCCAAATTGTTGTTGTACGCAGTTGTAATTCCCGACTGGCACGACGAGTTGATTTTGAAGGATTACGTTGGAAAGCAGTTTGAATTCGTTCAACATTTTCTTCAGTAACACGAGGGCGGCCAGGACTCTTTCTTTAATATATATCCTGTATCTACAAACTGTCGATATCATCTACGTATATTCCACCTATTCGGAGGATCAATTTGGTAGCTCAACCTGAAACGTCTTTCCTGTCATAAATAGGCGTATTCTTCAAAAATCTACGTGCTTTAGTATTGGGATGCACTTCTACAGCGCTCATTTTAAAATATTGTATTGAGAGAACCCCTCTTAATCCCCCGAGTTACAGGTTAGTTCCAGTCATAGAAGAAATTAAGAATATCCTTCAGGTAGGGATTACGGAATTATTCTCTACACTAGTGTGTAGAGGGGAGTAACAAGTTCTTGGGGCTGGTGGGAAGTAAGTTCGTCTATAGCCGCAAGAATTTTTTATCAAGAAATACGGAAACTACCGAAGTGATGGCGTCTATGCATTGCAAAAAAGGAGGGAGACTATGTTGAAAAGTAACAGTGGCCAATATAATTGCTCCCTTTCATTTCGAGTGAATAACAAACATAATATAAATTTGAACACTCCTCGTATATACAGAACGTATGTAACATATGCAAATATTAATATTTTGTCTTGTAGAATGTGTATTTGTTAGAGAAAGTATTGTTACTATTATTATTAATTTATAATGTCTTTTCTGCTGTATACTGTTAGTGTGGCAATAAGAAAATTTTCAACGTTCCGTAATAACAGTTTACACCAAATGTCTTTCGCCGGTTCTTCTAATGTTCACGCAATGCCATTTGAAAGGAAGTAAACACACGTAGAATATCATAACACACACCTGCACCGAACAATACTTATTCGTACATGTTACCTTCTTTATCGGCCGTTCAAATTTATAACCAACCGCGTTAACTGTATACGTAAAAGCAAACTAGAAACATATAATATCATTACTATACATTTAAACTTTCACATACTCTTTAGTAAAGGGTGGGTAGTAATGGATGCTCTTTATAGTTCGTACTCCGACTGTAGTAGTTAATATTGCCGTGTCTTGCGCTTCGCGAATTGTAGCGACCGAGTTATTTAGCAGGGAATTTATATAACGCGAAATGAACTCGACAGTAGTGTAAAATTTACTTCGCGCATTACACCAAAAAGACTTCCACGACAATAGTTCGAAATGTTTAGCTAATTCTCTGAGTATGTGTCTTTGGTCTAAATCACATCAAGCACCCACTTTTAGGACAATGGCGTTTAGTCAGACTGCGTGACCCTGACTACCCCGGTTTCTTGACTTTAAAAGCACCGTCTCTTTTATGCTTGTTTGTCAGCTAAAATTATGTTCCACGGATTATGTACATGTTAAGGGTCGCTGCATATGACATGCTGAATACACTCAAGTTCACTACGTGCTACTAACTTTCTTTGGTGATTATCTTTGAATCGTTCATTTCATTAGTTATGTAAAGAAGAAAAGAAGTTAATTTATCGCTTCCGAATCCTATATTTTGAAAATCTGTTTGAATTAAGTTCTAAAATCTGAAAAGTATAATTTAGATTATAGTTTAGTATTTGTATTTGGTGGTCAGAAATTTACAGGTAGTCGCCAAGTATGGCGATTCCACGATTAATTCTGTGTTGACAATTCTAATACAGCCATGCGAATTGCTTAAAAGAAGTATAGAACTGGCAACATGGTATATAACTATCAATATATCAAGAGAAACAAAATTTAAGTTCTTTAAAACCTTCATTGAGTTTTTTAAAAATTACTCCTGTGATAGACATTTATATTGGTGTAATTTTGAGCGGCTCTTGATGTCATAATTGCTGTATCTCTTCTGCTAGAGGAATATATCTATTGCGTTTCTTTCTTTCTGAAACTTCTAGGTGTTAGATATAGACACGTCAATTCGATACGTCTCTTCATTATTTTTAAAAGTTAGTATAATGTCTTTTACTAAATGATACATGACAATGTTTCTGTTCTTTGCAGATGTTGACGTTTCGGCTTCACTTGTACGACACATCCTCAGGGCTTAATTGCTGCTACTGCCTTCACAGTTGCACTAACACTAGTGCAAATGCTGCGATCGGGTGTATGTAGGAGTTTTATTTATCTCGGATCAATGACGCGTTATGGTTACTATTGAGCGATTTAGAGATACAAAATTACCAGACATTATGTAAGGGGTAACCGCCACTACGCTTTAGATACATTGAGTTTCTGTAGATTCGTGGATTTTTCAGCCAAGGTAACGACTAGATCGAGACAGGATCTTAGTAGAACTGAAATTATTATGGCCCCTGATTTTAGGCCTTTGCTCAAAACGCGCAGAACCAGCTATATGCAACAACTTACTACAAAGTTCATGTTCTGCAACAGGTATGATAGATCGCTTTGTTTCACTAATATGTATATATACTGTCGCATGAGCAAGAAGTCCTCTTCGCTACAGGTACTTCTGGAGAACCACGATAGTTTTAATGTTGTTTTTAAGAAAAATCCTACTCACGCGGTCAGTGATGTCTTGCATATAGAGAAAAGGCCTTTAGGAAGAGGGAATGATGTATGCTGAGTATGAGGTTGTAGAACTTTAAAATTAAGATGTCGGCTTATGTTTAGAAAAATTGCTGTTTATTAAGGTACTGGTGATACGACTGAATTCCTGCGGTAGAGAATACTTGTCAGATGTGCAGAAACCTCTTTGCACTAAGGAGTTGATGACGTGCTCAGATATGGGTCAATGTGTGTGGATTTGCCGAATATTTAATGAAAGGCGTCACTTCTATGGTGAATTTTATGGAATCGTGCAGGGAATTTAGAAAATCACGTTGTTCAAGGAATTCCAACCATGCTATCATATTAAGTAAGCGTCGTGAAAGAGACATTAGAAGTCTTTTCAAAATGTTTGGTTTCTTGACTTCCATTTTTCAGGGCACTAGAGTTTGATACGTATCGTTACGCTCAAATTTTCCCATTAACCCATTTTTAGTACACTAATACATCCTTTCATTTTTCCAAATCTAGTACAATATATGTAACTTATTGTGGCATTTTTTCCCGTACAGTATGACTAAATTCACCTCGACGTCTTTGATTCTATTTATGTTTAGATTCTGAACTTAATGGTTTACTATTTTGTTTAACTTCTCTGATTAGTTAAATGTACTGGTTTATTGTTCACTTTTAAATCTGAAATTGTATGTAGTGTCATATATACATCCTTCTTTAGACATGTATGCTGCGATATTATCGTTTCCGGTGTTTAGAAATTTGTAAAATGTCAAGTTCTGGCAAATTCCAGAAAAATTTTGGTGCCTTTCTGTTTACCGCATAATCAGAAACTCTAAGGTTAAGATGTCGGTCTATGGTTTGTTGAATATTATATTTAGAAAAACGGTTGTTTATTAGAATAGTAGTGACATGGTTGAGGTCTTGGGGTAGCGAACGCTTGTCAGATGCGCTGAAAGCTCTTTGTACTAAAGAAATAATGACGTCCTGTTTTTGAAAGGAATATGTGTGTAAAACAGAAGTATCGCAGTATAAGCAAAAGTATCGAGGACGCGGTTCCAATTTGGAAGCCAAGATGGACAACGGCCATGGCAGCTTACAAGCGAGATTAGGTAGTAATGATATTCTCGACATCGGAAGATGTAATAGAATAAATTCTATACATTACATTTTATTCTATTAGCTACACATTGATTAAATTAACCTTGAATTCTGCTGTGATTTATTTAAACGCGAGTTTTAATAGAATGTACAGAATCCATTCTATTACCACATGTCTTGAGAAAAATTACAGCAGAATTTGAAGTTTGTTTATATTATATACAGTTGCTACTAATATTTTTTTGTTATAACTGAATTAGGCTAAATAATTAATACTGCTGTAATGTTCGGCAATCCATTATATCTAGAGTACACAACTTCAAGGATCTTAGAGTTTCGTTCGACTCGCATCTTAGCTTTTCGAAGCATATAAGTAGTATAATTTCATAGTGTTCCAGAGGTCTAGGGTTCCTAATTCGTTCTTGCAGGGTTATAGTAGTTTGCACACTTTGAAAACACTACGCAAAATGCGCTGTGATAGTTCGTCCTCCACGTTTCCTAATATTTCTCTATTTTGCGGAGTGAAATAAATACATACATTTTTTTAAATATTGCCCAAATGGCGAAAGAGAGAGAATGTAGTTTCTTGAAGATTTTTGTTGTGTTCGTTCTTGCACGGTTTTAGTAGTTTGCACACTTTGAAGGTTCTTTATGGTTCTCTCGTCCGGTCCAGATTGGAATATGCTTCAATTGTGTGGTACCCGCTTTACCATTACCATCAGTTACTCCTGGAGCGTGTTCAAAAGAGGTTCCTCAAATATTTGTCCTACAGGATTGATGGTCATTATCCTGCCTTTGGTTCGACATATGAGGGTCTGCTTGCTAGGCACAATTTTGATTCTCTTGGTATACGCAGTGAGAAAGCTAGCGGTTTTCTTTATAAATTAATAAATAATTTATTCATTGTTCTGTGCTGTTGTCCCAGGTTGATTTCCTCATGCCTATTTTTGACACTAGATCATCGGCGACCTTCTCAACAGCTAGGGCAAGAACCAATGTTCTCTACAAGGCTCCATTGGTACATATGTCCAGAAATGCCAATGTACAATATTATACGAGGATCCCTTTCGTTAATTTGCATCTATTATTGTTCGTTTAGTTTTTTTTTATATGACTTGGATTACATTTTTATTATTATATTATATATTATATTTTATTATTTAAGTGTGTATATTTTTTGTTAATTGGATTCTTATTTTTCTTTGTATTACATCAATTGCACCTATTTTTGTTTCAATTTTAATTTTATTCTTATGTGCATTATGGCCTGTAAATGGTCTGTGTAACTATTGGGCATTAAAGATTATTATTATTATTATAATTTAACTTCTGAATTTTCTAAAACTGTACGTGGTTCATATTTGTACCATAGCTCAATTGTATCTACTAATTTGTTTTATTTACAAAACATCTATGTAGATATTATTTTACAGATGTTGTCTTGTCGCTTTATGTATTATGTTTATGCTAAGTTCGTGTATGCGTCTGTGAAATGTTCAATTGTTTCTGAAGTGTTGCGACTTTGTCTCCATCTGCCTGCCATATCGTTTCGTTTCATGATGTATTTATTGTGGTTTCTAGTTTTCACAACTTGATTTGGTATGGCAATCATGGCGCCTGCAGTTTTTACAAAAACGTTTCCAATTTTCATCCATCTGCTGGTTGCTTCTTTGTCAATATGCATTATTTAGTGAAGATACGTTCCATGTACTATTTTATTTTTCCTGGTTTCTATTTTATTGTTGGTTATCATTATTATTATCATCATTATCTTACCATTATTCTCCTTTGAATAGCTTTCCAACGTCCACGTATACTAGGTATTACAACTATTAACTTTCCTCCAGTTTTTATGTTTAAATTAAAAGCTAATGGGCAAAGTATTCTAAATAACATAAACTTTTCAGACGTCCCATTTATACAATTTAATAAAAACATTGCCTAATTAATACTTTGGAGATTTCTTAATTATATTTTTGCAACTTAAAACTTTATATTATCTTTCGGACAGAATTATCTGCTATTTGCAAACTTTTTCTTTTTTCTTCTTTTTTTTGGCGAATTAATAACAATAATGGAAAAGTATATACGGAGGGAATATTCAAATATTCACAAGAAAAGCACTCATGAATAAAAAAGTTTTTGAATAATTTCTCTTTCCAAGATATCAGTTTTTCTCTGTTTACGAAATTACTTTTTTATGTTCAAGGGAGAGACCATTTTTTGGCGTGCAACCTGAGTAATTTCAAATTGCCTTAATTACAAACTCTTTTACGTCCGTTAATTACTTACTCGATACCTCGCTCGCCTATGGCGATGTATTTTTTTCGATATTAAATTCTGAAATACAGCTGTCTGCTCATGTCTAATTTCGTTTTTATTCATATTTATTCGTTTGTTTATATAAGGAATTAGCTAGGAAACAAAATTGGTAATTTGCAGAAATGTCTGAGACATCTTTAGGAGTATTAGTAAAAATCGTGTATCGTCGGTGCCATAATATTCGTCCTATAATTTTTAATACGGGATTTTGTATTTCGACTTGTGTCACTGTTACGAAGAATATTCACAAAAGTTTATTTGAACATTATTATAGAGTTGTTAGGGAGGTAAATTTGATGAAGGCTGTGGTTGATTAACTTAATCACTGAAGATTGATATACCATATAAAGAGGTCTCCCTTACGCTAGAAGAAAATGGAAATTATATTTCCTGCACCTTCTTTTGTATTAATTTTTTGTTTTTAAATCACCGAAAATATGTTTATTTTCAATTTATTAACATTCCAATATATGCGTAATTTATACTAATTAATTTTTCAAATTAAAATGAACTCGAACGTGTTTCTATATGCTAACTAAATATATAATTTATTGTAATTAAATGTATCGTATTTGTATGCATCGGCTGACGGAAGTAACACATGCGTGAATAATATAACATCAAAATTGCCAAGCGTACACGGTTTAAATTTGCTTACATATATATTAGAGCTACAAAACCAAGTGCAGCTAATTTACATGAGCGGAGGCTTGTCGTTTTTGACCGCATTATACAAATGAATTTATAATGACGCATTAAATTGTTCTTAGACAAAACTTGCGCCTAAGTATAATTCTTGAACAAGAAATATGTAGGTAATTGTAATGTTTCTAGATAATTTTAATTACATATAGATAGGGTGAGGAATATGGTCGGCGTACCATAGGCGTGCGCTTGTTATTAAGTAAATTAAATAAAATAAATACATAATTTATGAAATATGAAACACCCTTTTAGGCACCGATTTCAGTGTAATTACAAACAGGATAAGATCGTTTAAATATCTAAAACATCGAATATGTTTCCACAGTTTCAGAAAATCGAGTTCACAGTGGAAACAAAATCTTATAGGAAGAGAACGACTGTTTAGCATCTAGTGATGCCGGACTGCATGATTAAAGTAATGTTTGTTAATAGTTGACGGATCTGTGCGCTCACTATTACTATAAATTTCTTTTAATATAATAAAGTCTGCATCTTTTTTTAGCATAACATCTACTTCGGCTAACACTAACATTTTTGTCGTCGCTGATAGCATGTAGCTGTGTTTGTACAATGTCAAGTATTTGCAGTAAATCCACTCATAATAACGAATGATTTTATAATTGAATTGCTTTAATTACTCTTTCTTTTAATGAAGCTCGTATTCTGCATATATACAGATTTCGACAAATGAAGCGTCAGCATCAATAGATAATTAATCACAGTGTCTCAACCGGATACACTGTAAAACTCGCACAAAAACAAGTCCGTGCCACGCTTTAACCGTTAAAAGGCAAACGCACACTCTCTTAATACGTACTTCGTAATTGCAAGTTATTTGAAAATCTGCATTAACTTCAGCACCTTGGAATTTCTTTTGATTTTCCTTGATGGCAGTTGCTTTCTTAAAATCAAACTGTAGAACGACAAACTTGATTTTTTGGAAATGTGGAAAATAATAAAATGCTGCTTAATCTGGTACGCAGACTTCCGTGGTCGTGGTCCATACGACTGAAACTAAGTTTCAGAAACTGTTTCAGTGCAACAGACAGTAGCAGTAGTTGAGCCCTGAAGATGTCCCACACGAGTGGGTATGAGACGTCGGCAGTTATACCAGTGACGCGGTTCCAGCCCGGAAGCCCAGAAGAAGAAAATAAAAAGCTGCCATTAACAATTTTCCGCGGCATCTAAGAATCGACTGTGGAGGTTCGGGGACGTTGGAACATATCCTGTGGAATTTTCGAACACGATTAGGAGATTTGAGCAACACGGCTTTTGTAGGCTCTATCAAACCATTCACTTATGGATAATAGCGTCGAGACCGTCATGAGATGTAAAGCATGAATTGACACGTAACCTGTAAGAGATTACCGTTAGTCGTTTTCAAGAGATCGACTTACAGAACGCCTAATTGTGGCAACATAATTTATAAAATAAGAGATGGTTCCTCGAAAGTTTTCGAACATATTTAACGTCACATTTGAAATTTATTCGTCAGTACATTTTTGTGCTCTTCAGGAAACTAGTAGGATTGAAGATGACGGTTTGAGAGGTTCCATTGTACGAACTAACAATAGGCTTTTCTTATAATCTGTCGTCTCGTACACAAATAATCAGTTTTTTAATCTCCAATTGCGATTTAATTCAATTTTCAATACGTTCGTGAGCAGATGGTACAAAATTTCGTAGCATTTTCGAACTAGGTCGCTTACAATTACCCTATTTATTCCAGAATGAGTAGAACGATTCGTTGTCTAATGAATGAAAAAGTAGATTGCACAATATCAGTACTGAACATTGATCGAATAATACGTTCACTCAACCGTACGTCAGGTTTTTTGGTGTGACCCAATAATCTTGAGGCAACCTGTTGAAACCATTACATTATCCTTACAGTTAAGTTAATTTATTTTGTATCGTCGAAAATTTATAGCATCTTACAATATCGATTTGAGTTCTAGAACACAGCAACATTGTTTTCTTCGGAGAAGTACGGAGACCACATGCTGAATTATACTACCACTCACCATACAGTGACTCCACGGGAATGCAATGATTGTTCGTGCAACTGAGAAGGGTTGTTCTCGTCCGAATATCTCAAATTTTATTTTACTCTCTGCTTCTGGGATTCCGGGCTGGTACCGCGTCACTGGTATAACTACCGACGTTTCGTACCCACTCGTATGGGACATCTTCGGGGCTCAACTACTGACACTGTTTGTCGCAATGAAATTGCCCCGAAGCCCAAAAGTAGATGGTATAGATTACGATCGCGGAAGTCTACGTACCACGTACGTTGTTTTAGGTACATATTAAAGAACAAGGCCCATGTGTTAAACACTAACATGGACTTTACATATAACTCATTTCTTTTTGGCCTCTTATACTGTAGACAAGGCAGGGTGTAGTAAACGTATTCAGGTACTTCTTTTAGGATAGTTTAAGAGCAGAATACAATTTTTTCAAGTTATGCGAAACGAATATACAATGTGCATTTTGGCTTTCGAGAGAACATATTGTGTACGGATTTTGTTTCGTGCGGGTCTCTGTAGTTTTCAGATGCGACACAGTTTAATTATCTGCTGATGATGACAACTTAGTCGTCGAAAAATGTGTACAGAATATGAAAATTAATGTGGAAAGTGGTTATACACCAACCTTAAGTGATGACGACTAAAAACCTTTTGAGCAAATATTGTTATTATTACTATTAATTGGTATTTCCTAATGTAAGTGTATTATACTAATTCTCAGAAGGGAGGTCTTAATTAATATAAATACATTGCGGTATATATATTAATTAAGACTTCCCTCTACATTTTTCTCAAAAAACCTGTACGTTGGAATTTATGCGACGTAAATTTATGATGATTAAAATGAGATATAATTCGCGAAAGTAATTGCTTTAAGCGTTTTCGCTCTACATAACAGTCACCCTAATACTTGAATGAATCACAAATACACGCGAGACAATTGCATTAAGAATTTTCAGTCAATGATTTATTTCCTTTTGTATTTGAAGTTGCGGAAAAAGGGGAGAAGAAGCAAAAAAAAACAAACTAACGACATTATCGACGAAAAGAAAATAAGTTTGTTTTCTATAGAAAGAAGCTGCCGTAGGCTCGCTCGCGTGCTCGTGTCTGCCTCTCATATCGCGTTTGTGTGCGTTATTTTGTATCGATGAGTGCGAGATTCGTTTTTTCAATTAGAAAACCCGCACGCACACAGAACGAACCGCTCCGATGGAAAAGACAAGAGAAAAAAAAACGAAAAGGGAACCCAAAGAAAGAAAACGGATGGCTGGAAAAGAAAGAAGATTGGGGGAGGAAAAGAGAATAGTCGACCCGGCATTAGAGTGAGGGAAAAAATCCACACCGTACGGCCTCAAATGTACTTCTTCGAGAGTCCTTTTCAATTTAAGGTAAAACAGAAGCACAGATGTAATTTGTCAGAATGAGTGATGAGGGATGCTCGTTTATCACTAACAAGATTTACAGTCACTGCGGATGCGATGTGTCCATTTTAAGACGTCGGGTTATACACGTGTTTCTCACTTGCTCGCGATGCTGTTTCTATAGACGTGGCCGTCTCGCACCGATAAAGTATATATTGTGCACCTTGACAGGAAAAAAGTGTACAAGAATCAAAGGATAGTCTCCTTGGAACTATACCAAAAATTTATGGCCGCGTCTATATTTCCGTCATATTTATGTGGTGGAAAAATTGCATGAAACCTTCTATCAAAATTTTTTCTACATTAAATCTTCTGCACTAGCAAACGAATCGATTCCGTTATTCAATTTTGAACTTTCAATAAAACAGTTTTCCCGTGAGAAAAATGAATAATGTCAAAGAAATTGTATGTCCTGTCTCCGTATAGAAACGGGTGAATTAAAAGAATCACTCAAATGTTAATGACACCCTGTTTACTAGGCGTTTCGAGGATTTGACCTCTCATCAGGTACACTTGTGTTATTAATGAAGCATTTTTGTGAGCTTATCATACAATAAATAGGGCACTATTAACATTTAGATGATTCTTTTAATTCACCTAATGGCAATTCGCCAAGATTTTAAAGTGGTCGTCTATTTATGCAATGGTAACTTTGTTACCGATTTTAACGAAGTGATAGGCCCTTGTTCTTTCGTTTATACAATACTAAAGTTTAATCTATTGCTTTTTCATAAAAAGAAGTGATTCAAATATCGCCTAAAAAACTGCTATTTTCTAATGATTTAATTGGCTCTTAAACGGAGAAGTTTAGTATAGAACATCACAAGTTTTTCTTTAGTGTCGTAGAATCAAGCTGAAAAAAAATTGTTAAAATAATATGAAATGGCCTTTATTAGGTATGGTTGCTCTTCACATATACAAGGTATGGCAATTTAATAATGAGACGGTGCTCCGGCTGTAATTGAAATGTTATTGACCTTGATATTTTCCAAGCAAAAACCCGTAGTTTCATTTCCCTGTAGTGTACATTTTGGTTCTCAACGGTACAGATTGCGTACGGAGTTTGTTTTCGTACAGGTATTTTTCGCCGTGGTTTACCAGGTGCGACACTTTGGCAATTATCTGCTGATGATGACAACTTAGTTGTCGAAATGCCTATACAGAATTACGAAAGTTAATGTGGAAAGGGGTTATATATCAACCTTAGAGATTCATTTGTTTCTGCTAAAAATTGTTGATTCATCAATTTTGATCTGGCACAATCGATTGTGCATTGAACTAAAGCTATCGTCGTTCGGATAATAAAGCTGTGAGTGAGATTAAGTTGGCCAGTGGGCTTACTTGAATACAACTGCTTATTTGATACTTATTTTATAGCAGTTTAAGTCTTGATAAATCAGTAATTATATTTGCAGTCAAAAACAAACAAATTTACTTATCCCTAAATAAAATATTATTGTAGCCTTTTCCAAAATTATAATGCATTATATCATGCCTTGTGATTATACAAATATAATTGTCATTACTAACAAATTTTGTTAGTAATTTAGTAAATTAAATATCACTAAACTATATTCTATATATATATATATATATATATATATATATATAGAACTTTCTCTTTGTTAATATGGTGCAAAAAATGCTGTCCTCTTTGAATTACGCAGTTCTTGTAATTTACATAATAGTAAAGACATGTACTAGACATTGTTATAAAGAAAATAAATTACGTAAATACACTTCGACGAAATAACACATTCCTACCTGTTCATTCAAACCTATACACAATAAATCATAATAAAAACAAACTTATACTCCTACGTAACAGAAAATCATAACAAAAGAAATTTCGACGTTGTTTTTCGACATAGTTTTCGCGTCAGAACGTTAAACGTACTTGACCCAGCACTTCTGTGTATGGGTAGGTGTTTCGATCGGTTGCCGAAATAATGTACCGTTTTGTACTTCAAATCGCTATGCCCGCCAGTTATTGGTGGAATAGAGCACATTCTCGACACCAGGTATTTCGTTTCAAGCCAAGTATTCTTCAAGGAACAGTTCAATACTCGACGCGAACTTAAATTTGATGCGTGTAAAATCGTATACCATTCCTGGTATTATTTTGTGCCTTAAATAAGTAATTAATTACAATTTTTGAATGGTGTACGCCTTCTTATTTCATATATGTTTCGTAATTACAAATTTTTAACCAAAATTACATTCAACGTTTTTAATTATTAATCAATATAATTTAGAGCTTTAAATTCAGTAGACCCACGACTTGATTCACTATTTTGCTAAATATTCTTTTGCTGCACGATTTATTATTTTAGTTTCTTGCTATTTCGTCTTTTCATCTTAGGTTTACTAAGTTTCCTTTTCCCTCTTAAATAATTGTCTAATATTTCCTTTGTGTTCTATTGCTAGACAATATCAGATCATACATCAAACATTTTGACCTTCATCTCTTCACCAACTCGACTATATTTGATTCCTTATTAGCAAAGTTAGGAAATCAGGAGAAGACGAGACCCAATATTCATATTAAGGCAAAATATATAGAAGTGCTTATATAAAATATAAAAACAAAGAAATGCATGTAGCTTTTATAGACTTAGAAGAAGCGTTCGATAGAGTAAGGCTTGAGGATGTATGGGAAAGCCTACGAGGATGTGGAATCGACAAAGAAATAATAAAAGTGATAAAAAGTATGTACGACGCAATAAAAGCTATAACAAGAACGAATAACGAAGCCTTCGAAGTAGCAAATGTCCTGAAATACGGATATATGCAGAGTCCCCTATTGTTCGTAATGTTATTGAATGAGACAATATAAAGAGCCAAGCAGAAAATATGACCGATGGTACTACGGTCCTGGAAAATGCAAGAAATAGAAATATCAGAGCTAATATTTGCGGAAGATATGGTGATAATAACAGATGCAGAAGAAAACCTACAAAAAATCCTAAACGAACTAAATGTAGAATTGAATAGTATCGATGATAATAGGATACGATAAAAGTAGAACAGGAAAAAATAGAAGGATGGAAAATAGAGCAAGTAGAGAAATATAAATACCTAGGAACAGTAATAGCAGGAAACGGTAAATTAGAAAAGGAAATAAATGATAAAATAGCAAAAATAGGAAGAATATACAATGGATTAAAAGCAGCATTCCTAGAGAGAAGGGAAATAGCGGGAGATGTAAAAATAGAAGTAGTTAGAAAAGTAGTTGCTCCACATTACTATACAAAGGGTATTAGGAAAGTTTTTCAATATGACGCAAAAATGAATCGTAGGAAGCTGCTTGTTGCTGAATGTTAAAACATTTTCATACGTGCATAGTAGCCGCTGCGACATGTCGATGGGCTCAGTTATTCATTAGCAGTGAGAGTGTAATGTGCTTGCGATGGCATCGTGCTCACGAAGTGAGATAAGGGCAGTTTTGCGTTATAATTTCGTGCGTGGTTTAAACATAGACCAATGCTTCGAAGAAATGATTCTTGCGCTAGGTGATGTTTGTCCACATCGCACAACGATATTCAGATGGTATAGAGAATTTCAAAGGAGAAATTTAACGGTGAAGGATACTGAGAGGTCGGGAAGACTACGAACGTCGGTTACGGAAGGAAACGTTACTACTGTGAGGAAAATGCTTGGTGAGGACAGGCGATAGCAGATAGTATGCACTTCAGGCCTAAATGCACCAGCAATTTGTTCGATTCTGCATGATCATTTGTACGTGAAGAAACATTGTTCTCTCTGGGTGCCGCATCGACTACCTGAAGAGCAGATGACACGACGTGTGACTTAGTGCCGGGAGATTCTCAAAAAGCTTAATAAGGGACAATTTCGGTATGTGAACAACATCGTGACAGGTGGCGAGACTTGAATGTACTATTACGATGTGCCAATCAAAGCTCAAAACAAAATTTGGGCCTTTGATGATGAGGACAAACCCGTAGTTGTCAGAAAATTCCGATCTGTAAAAAACAAAATGATAGCTGTATTTTTCAAATCGAGTGGACCTGTGGAACGTGTCGTTTTAGACCCGAATATTTGACCACGACAGGATTGAAACTTCTCGAGCACCCTCCCTACAGTCCACATCTCGCTCCCAGCGACATTGCACTGTTCCCACATGTAAAAATGAAGCTAAAAGGGCGGCGGGTTTCCAGTGATGCGGACCTTCTGTGGGCTTGGGACAACGAACGTGCTTTATTCCCTAGTGAAACTTGGCAGAACAGGTTTAAGGATTGGTTTCGGA
Organism: Dermolepida albohirtum; assembly: GCA_031893035.1. Lineage (NCBI taxonomy): Eukaryota > Metazoa > Arthropoda > Insecta > Coleoptera > Scarabaeidae > Dermolepida > Dermolepida albohirtum. Next base: position 175,876 of record JAVIWB010003107.1, read on the forward strand.
GGATGAAGTGGTGTATTGAGTGTAGAGCAAATTACTTAGAAAAAATTAAATTAACAAAGTTATATTGCAAAACTTTCCTAGTTTCCTTTGTAGAAAACAATATTCTTATCTATCGAAACCAATAAATTTCAATGAAAATAGAAATATAAGTTCCAGCTTACCTAATTAAAGAGAAACACGTTTCCTGTTACTCAAAAACCATGTCAAGCACAACGAGTTAATGTACCAATAGAAGAATACATGAATATATTCTGCCACTCCTCTCCAATTTTAGTAAATTTTGTTTATAAATATTAAAGCCAATTTATATCCATACAGTTTTTTAAGAAAATGAGCTCGGACTTTAATTTGATTTCAAACGTATCTCGCCAGTAGCAAACCGTATTCGATTCTATAGGAAATACTTCACCCAAATTACATCTACTTAACCTCCCCTGTAGAAATACATGATTCGATTCTAACACACAAATACGTCCATTTGCCGGAGGGTATGCGATAATCGCCTTAAGATTTCCAACCGACAAATGGACAGTTATTGAACGCGGATCACTGCCTACATAGAACATCCAACTACCTTACATAGTGGAAGAATTATGAGGTCTTAATATCGACAGCAGGCAGTACACATTCAGACCCATTGAACGAATGTATGGAATTCTGTGAAAGCTGATAAAATGAAAGGCGTTATTTCGGATGAATGTCGGCAGCAAATAAGACGGACATCAGGGGCGAGTATTTCATTTCGACGGTTGTAAATCAATCCTGGCGATTGTTCAATTTTTTTTTCTCTTCCGCCCGTATAACAGGACGACGAAACAGTGGAAGAAACAGCACAAAAAAGACCTGCGTCGTTCTTTTTTATTTTGTATTAAGAGAAAAAAGACGAAGCAAGAGGCGGGTACAAAAATAAAAACGCCGGCTCACCTAGATTGTCCGAAATTTCGTCTAAATTACGATAACATTTTGGGAAATTTTTTACTTAGCAATTTCATGTCGGTATAACCACCATTATGAAAAAATACTAGAAAACACATTGTGAATAATATAAAAAATATTTTTATAAAAAATTTCTATACACGAGCAAAAATTTTCTTCTATTCTACACTCTTGTTTATGTAATTTTTATGTCCCTTTTTTGTTTTTTTTTTCCTCTTGAACAACTAAACAGTATTACACAAGCCTACAACTAAATTCTTTTTTCTGTTGATTGTAATCTGACACCTGCCTTTAACTAAACTTAACGCGATGATTTCGAATATCAAATCCACGTTAGCGTATTACCCCAGGTTATAGCTTTTTCCGCCTTGCTTGTTTGAGCGTCATAAATAAATGTAAATGCATAAATTGTTCGAATTGAAAAACATTCCAAATACATTCAAGCTGTTAACATTTAATTAGGAAACCTCCAATAATATCTACTTAAGTTCACAACAATTATTTATACATTACAACTAAATACCCACATTAAGGCAATTGCCATTAACCCATTATGCCAGCGTATTAGGGTTTAATAAATTTTCTTAGAAAATCACAGGTAACATTATTTAATGTTGTGTGTTGGGACATTTTCAGGGCCCAACTACTGTTAATGTTTGTTGCACTGAAACTGTTTCAGTGCAACAAACAGTAGCAATTTAATAAAGTTACAAATGCCATGCTATGTTTTGATTAACATATTACATGGAACTGTCATATTAAACAGGAGTGGAGCACGATCTTATGAACCTATGATGTGAGAGTTCTCATAAATTTATTTTGTTTTCCAGTTCACACGCCGGGGGGTCTTCTGGCGCCGACTTTGTGCATGTTGAGGTTAACCAGAATACTCAACACTTTGGCCGCATTACAACTGAGGAGGTCTTGGCAATTATCAAGAAGCTTGGTCCATCTACCACTTGTGGACATGATGGATTGCCTGGTTTTTTTTGTCGGGGACTGCGCAGAGGGACATTGCAGGCTTCTGACTGATATTTTTAATTTGTACGTCCGAGGATCAACTTTCCCGGCTGTCTGGAAAATAGGCAGGGCAAGAACCAATGTTCTCTGCAAGGCTCCATTGGTACATACATATGTCCAGAAATGCCAATGCATTATACAAGGAATTTGAATCTATTATTGTTAGTTTAGTTTTTTTTTTTGTATGACTTGGATTACATTACTACAAGTGTGTATGTATTTTTTTTGTTAATTGAATTCTTATTTTTATTTGTAGTACATTAACTGCACCTATTTTTGTTTCAATTTTAATTTTATTGATGCATTATGTCCTGAAAATGGTCTATGTAACTGTTGGACATTAAAGATTATTTTTATTATTAACAAAAAAGTACAAAGCAATATTTATAACAATATGTATAGTATACTCTTCCGTTATTAAAACCTAGAAACCTTGATTTATATTTAAGTTATCGAAGAATGTTCATGTTTGATTTTATATAAACCTTTTTACTTTATTTTAATAAATATATTAAAGATTTACAAGCCTTTCATTTAGATATCCTAACACACCTCAAGAAAGCGAGTAATATTGTATTCATTATTATTTACGAATAAATAATTTGCGCTAATGAAATTAATTTTCTGATCTCAATCAGGGCACAAGTTAATCAAATCAGGTTAACGTAACAATTTTACATTTTTTAAACCTAACAATACACAACATGAAAATTATAATGATTTTTTTATATTATTCTACACACTTCTATACACTGAAAGAACATTATTTTAAAACGAAATTGTATTCGTTTAAAAGTCCTTCAAAGTTTCAACATTATGAGACTTTTTACATGCAACAGTGTCGAATATAGATTTGGTAAAAATGAACTAACCCTCTCGGGAACCTATAAAGCTAAATGTAATTGATCCTAATGATAAAATGAATGATGCAACTCGGAAAAGCAAACGTAATCCCTAGGTATATAATATAATGGTAATCTGAATTGAATTAATGATCTGCCGTCAATTAGGACAGACAGGAGAGACGTACGGCAACAGCCGAGGCACGAGGTACCGCAGTTTAACCGAGAAACGTCATTCGAGAAAGTGCTCGGTTTTTAAAGAACTCGTTTTTAAAGTACCATAAAACACAAAATAAGAGGCTTTTACCCATTATTGTTGGAGAATGTAATGAAAAATAATTTCGGATACATTATGCCGGAAATGTATCCCAAGAAACGCTATTCTAATATTTACGTGAAGCGAAAATTGGATTTCCTGTGACGATATAATAAAAAAAAGTTATGATTTCGTAAAATAATTTGCCGCTATTCATACTTTGCTTTATGAAATAGATGTTGTATTCAAGTCGTTTCTAAATACAAAATGCTAGAAATAATAATAACGATAATAACTAATTTATTCATTTGTAAGTCAAAATTCAAGCATATTTACATAAACGCGGAATAAATTCATATAAAGTAGGTATACTATAAAACAATATTTATAAAGGTACTAGAAAAGTTTTGCAATGTGAGGCAACAGTGAATCGTAAGAAGCTGCTTGTTGCTGTATGTTGAGATATGTATGTTCATACGTGCATAGTAGCCCTCGCGCCATGTCGATGGTCTCAGTTATTCATTACCAGTGAGAGTGTAAAGCGCTTGCGATGGCATCGTGGTCACGAAATGAGATAATGGCAGTTTTGCGTTATAATTTCGTGCGTGGTTTAAACATAGACCAGTGCTTCGAAGAAATGACTCTTGCACTAGGTGATGTTTGTCCACATCGCACAACGATATTCAGGTGGTATAGAGAATTCCAAAGGGGAAATTTAACTGTGGAGGATGCTGAGAGGCCGGGAAGCCCACGAACGTCAGTTACAGAGAAAAACGTTACTACTGTAAAGAAAATGATTGGCGAGGGCAGACGAGTGACCTACCAACAGATAGAGGGTACTTCAGGCCTAAACGCACTAGTAATTCGTTCGATTCTGCATGATCATTTGCACGTGCAGAAGCTTTGTTCTCTCTGGGTGCCGCATCAACTGACTGAAGAGTAGATGACACGACGTGTGATTTGGTGTCGGGAAATGCTAAAAAAGTTTAATAAGGGACAATCTCGGTATGTGAACATCGTTACAGGTGACGAGACTTGGCTGTACTATTACGATGTGCCGACCCAAGCTCAAAACAAAGTTTGGGTTGTTGATGACGAGGACACATCCGTAGTTGTCAGAAAATCCCGATCTGTAAAGAAAAAAATGATAGCTGTATTTTTCAAATCGAGTGGAATTGTGGAACGCGTCGTTTTGGACACACAGAAGACAGTCACAGCTAAGTGGTATAGTGAACAGTGCCTGCCTAAAGTCACTGGATCTATGAAGAACTTGCGGCCAAAGTCAAGAATGAACACCTGGTTCCTCCATCACGATAATGCTCCAGCTCACCGCGCCAAAACCTGCACCGAATATTTGACCACGACAGGATTGAAACTTCTCGAGCACCCTCCCTACAGTCCACATCTTGCTCCCTGTGACTTTGCACTGTTCCTGCATCTGAAAATAAAGTTAAAAGGCAGACGATTTTACAGTGATGGGGACCTTCTGCGGACTTGGGACAACGAGTGTGCTTTACTCCTTAGTGAAACCTGACAGAACTGGTTTAAAGATTGGTTTCGGAGGATAGAGAGGTGTATTGCGTGTAGAGGAAATTACCTTGAAAAAATTAAATAAACAAAGCTGTATTACAAAACTTTCCTGGTACCCTTTGTATTCCTCTACTCCAATAAAATCTAAATTTAAAAATTCAAAATTGATTTTCAAGTAAAGGGGGAGGTACCCAAAAATAATCGGAATGTTAAAGTGCATTTTTTGTAAGAGCATTTTCATTTGGCCGTCGTTTTTTGTAATCTCGGACTTAAGTGAACAGCGTGGAGCTGTGAAATTTTGCTTTCCGTCCAGAAAAAATGCTGTAGAAACAGTTTTGGTGTTGCAAACAACTTACAAGGATTGGCCTATGAGAGAAACCCAAGTGTAAGAATAGTTTTCTCGTTTCAAAAAAGGTGACATGTCAATTGAGACAAATCTCGTTCTGGACGTCCATCAACTTCTAGAACGGATGGCAATGTTGACAAAGTTTGTCCAATTCTACTTGAAGACCGACGACGAAACATTGAAGCCTTTGCGGCATAACCTGTATTAGCTTGGAGCTGTAGGGTGTGTCGAAACTGGTAGTTTCTTAGAAAGAAACATAACATACGAAATGAAGGCCAATGTACAAAATGTCTAGGAGTCAATGAAAGCCTGCGTGAAAAGTATGCCGAGGAGGCTACAGCAGCGATAAAAGCAAAAAGTGAGGTTATAAAATATAAGTAATTTCTTTAAAAGCAGTATTTTTGTATTAATTGCAATAAGTGTTTTTCGTTAAGTCTTTATTTTGCTTTATTGTACAACGGAAAACATTACACTTGCGGATTGAGTCATTGAAAACAAGTTCGTTAACTTTATTGACATTTTTCGAAACTATTTTAGTAGCATTGTTTTGATAGTCTCGACTGTACGTCTTCGATACTCGTGCATTTTAGTTAGATACCCCAATGAAATGTTTTGGCGTCTGAGGGATCATTATTCCCCAGAGTTTTTACACAAGTATTTTTCGTTAAACTCTTTACTTTGTTTTGTCGTACAACGAAGAACGTTATATTTATGGTGGGGCTAATATTTTGCCATGCAGTTGTATGTCCTTGATGTCAGTGTCGCAGTCATTCAAAACAAATTCATTAATTTTATTGATCTTTTTGGGAACTATTGTAATAGTATTGCTTTGATAGTCTCGACTGTACATCGTCTTCGATGCTCGTGTCTCGTTTCAGCTAGACAACCCAATGAAATGTTTCGGCACCTGAGGGAGCATTAGTCCCCATTTTTCCACGTCAGACAAATTTCAAATCTGTTTAGTCTTTTAAAAATAAATAATGGATTGCGCCACTGTAATTATAAAATAAAATGTAAAAAATTAATCTAATTTCAGCTAACTTAATCAAATTTCTCAGGAACAGAACATAATTTTAAATTTTCCTCATGATAGTACAATAATTCTCTGCTAATAAAAGTTATAAATACTATATTTTTTGCATCTCTGATCCAAAAGTACAATTAACGTATTAGAGAAGGTAAATATATTAGTTTAGTGAAGAAGAATAGTTTATCATTAAAAATACAATTTCCGAAATTATCACTTGAAGTACAACACATAATAATATCGTATACTTCCATACCTTAAATTTAAAATACGTATGTACCGAAATAAGATTAAAGTAGAAATTTTCCAGAATATTCGAGACTATGTAGAACCGCTCGTGTTTGCATTCATATGCAGAATTTACGATAAAAGGTTGCTCGTGTATGTAATGCGTTTCAAGTAAAGTGCGAACGTTACCACTTCCTGTTTAAGGGTGGCGAAATTGAGAGTGGAATCGTAAAAGTTCACGGCACCCTCCTTTTTTTCTAGATTTTCGTCTCGCTGACCGCATTTTTACAAGTCATGGTTGTTTGATCTGCTCTTAAAATGCCATTGGATGAAATAACAGTAAATCCTAGTGTCATTTCTGGAACTTTAAGATAAGTGATCCTGTTTTTCTTCCAATTTGTTTTTATTTGCTGAGAGAATGAAGAATTTCTTAAACTAAGGGGTATTTTCAATACGCATTATTAATGTGTGGATAGAAAGGTTTTATCTTCAAACTCGTTTACGTAAAATTCAATATCTGACAGGAAATATTTACCTAAATTTAACATCAAAACTTCCTTGTTATTTATTGACTCTCGAGTTCTACTATTCATTTAAACCAGCGTTTCTCAACTTTCTATTTGAGACCCAATTTTCAATCACAATTATCATCGCACCCTCGCCTCCCCTTGTACAATAATTTGCTATTCAAATGATGCTGTAATCTTAATAGTTTACATTTCAATGCCTTGTAACCCTAAGACAACACTACGTTATTGCCTTAATTACATTACCGTGACTATAGTCCTCTGTATTATGCTCACTATGTCTGAAATTCTTGCTACTTTCCGATTTGCCTTAAACAGACCGCGACGCATAGGTGTACATACAATGTAAATACTGCACCTCGTTCAATTCCAGCCAGTCTCAAGCGAGTCAATCCTCGATTGTGTATGTTGTAATTTACGTGTTAGCTGCAGTTGTCGATATTCGAGTAGCAGTAGATTTATACAGAATTATGCATAAGTTTTTGAATGAGCGTAAGTGAGAATTTGACAACGTAAATCAATGAGACAAAGACAAGCGTTGTTCCAGAGACAAAATGTAGAAAATATTCTCCTGAATTTTGGATTTACAAGTACGTAATTAAACGAAGAAGGGAAGCCTGTCTGTATCATTCTCTCAAAAATTTTGGCAGCAGACAGCATGAGACCTAGAAAATCTAAACGACATTTGGGAATATTTCATAGTGAGTACGTTAGCAAACCCCGAAAAATATTCGAATTATAATCAAAATATCTAAAGTCAAAATTGGTTTCCAAGAAAGGTTTGTCTGTGATCGTAAAAGCTTTACTTGCCTGTTATAAAGTTTCATATCAAATAGCCAAATGTAATAATTCCTGACTTATTGTCTTCCACGTCTAGATCAGCCACAGTCAGAAGTCATGCAGTTGTCTAGGCAGGGCCTCAGTTCGCGTATAAGCGCGCGTTACCAGTAAAAATGCGATTGCCGCCACGAAAGGAGAAAAGCCAGCGGAAAATAAATAAGTTAGTAAAACAAAACCCTGAAAGAACACACTTCAATCAGAAAATGTATATGTAAATGGCGTTAATGAAAGACATACATTCGCTGGTGGCGGTTTTCGAAAAATTTTTTCCAAGCGTGTATGTTTTTTTAAAATCTATTGACTATTGGCTAAACTCATCTAAAATTAATTATACAAATACAGTGTCGCTCTTTGTTCCTCAGCAGACAAGTCCCAACTAAACAGAAGGATTGCATTATTCGATACTTAGTGAAGTATGCTACACGCAGTCGACGCTAACTGCACGGTCTATAGTAAAAGGTACAAATGCTTGTAGCTTAATTACGATTGGGTTTTGGACATAGGCTCCTAGGACATTTTTAACTAATAGCTCTGTTTAGATCATAGTTTGATAGTCTATTTATAAATTATGACTTTAAGCAGATAGTTATTGTTACTTTCTCTTCTAGCATTACTTATTTTATTTAAACTATTACGAAAGGGATAAGATGACGACTCTGGTTAGAAGGCGAAACTGACATGTCTATTTATGTCTACTACAGGAGACAGGTATTATTTAAATTGGTCCATTCTAAGCAATCTTTTTAATTTTTAATGAAGTAATATATTTTAAAACAGATTTCGCGCCTTATAATTTTATTGGAATGAATCATTTCCGAACATTGTATATACCATTTGACATCAATCTAAACAATTCATTAGCATTCATAAATCAATTATCGTGGAATACTTTGTTATTGTTCAGTCTAAAAAGTTATTTTTCTGCGCTAATGAAGTTTACATCCATCTCTCGAAATATTTACGTAAAGATTACAGTAAATTAAAGTCGAAAGTTGAAAGACGAGAATAATGAGGTAGATTTGAAAATAATAAAACAGAAGTCGTACGTCAGTCATGGCCATCTAGGCGGCAAATTGTTGTACTAAATTTATCGGAGCTGTCAAGAACAATAATAAATCGTTTTGTTTGTAGGAGCTATTTTATTCATTAATTTTACGTCTAACGCCTTATTTCGGAGTAAACAGGAATAATTTTTTTTCAAGTGCACCTACATTTTCATTAAAAGATTGATATGTGAAATTAGATATTGGTAATGTTCTAAATATTACTACAGAATATTAAGTAAATAAGAATTGTAATAACATTTACATTTATACAAATATTAAACGGCATAAATAAATATACACCGAGAAGGCCTTCCCATACTTGAGTAGAATTTTGAGCAAAAGTGTACTTTATTCGTATTAAGAAACGATGCAAATTTCAGCAACGTACGATTGTACCAATTCCATATAAATACTAATAATCCGTCGACTCTTCACTACTTCTCATGTAAAGGCAGTTTCAAATTTCGCGGTTTTCTTAAAGAATAAATATTGGGTTGGCAACTAAGTACTTTCGGTTTTGTAGTATAAAATAAAACACTTTTTTTTTAAACAAAGAATAGTTTTTAATCAATTATATATTTTCCATTTTGCTCAATGACCTTTTACCATCTTTCTTTCAGCTGCATGATTCCGCGCCCATAAAATTTCTGGTCCTTATCAGCAAAAAACTGAACCAGGTGAGAGTGAAGGTCATCGTCATTTGTGAAAGTTTTACCATTCAAAGAACTCTGCAACCTTCGAAATAAATGGTAATCGGATGGTGCTAGATCAGGGCTGTATGGGGGATGTGGCACCACTTCTCAGCCAAGCTCCAATAGTTTCCCACGAGTTGCCAAAGATGTGTGAGGCCTTGCATTATCTTGGCGGAAAACTACACCTTTCCGATTTGACAATTCTGGCCGTTTTTCTTTGATTGCTTCATCGAGTTTTATTAATTGTTGACAGTAAACATCAGAATTGATCGTTTGGTTCCTTGGAAGCAGCTCAAAAAGCACAACAACTTTGTAATCCCACCAAACTGACAAAATGATTTTTTTGTATGCAATTCAGCTTTCGATGTGGTTTGAGCTGGTTTATCGTGTTTGCTCCATGATCGTTTTCGAACTATGTTCAGGACCCATTTTTCATCACCTGTGATGATTCTTTTTAAGAAAGGGTCGGTTTCATTTCGTCTAAGGTGCATATCGCAAAAGTTGATTCTTTGTGTTAAATGAATTTCTTTTAATTCGTGAGGTACCCAAATATCAAGCTTCTTAACTAGCCCAAGACATTTTAAATGTTTTTCAATTGTTGTGTGCGATACATATAGCCTCTCCGCAACCTCTCGAACAGTTATATGACGATCCTCTTCAATTATGACTTTGATTTGGTCATCATCAACTTCAGTAGGCCGACTAGAACGTTGCTCATCTTTGAGCAAAAAATCTCCAGAACGGAATTTTTTATACCAATTCTGACATGTGCGCTCTGTTAAGCAATTAGCACCATAAACTTCACATATCTTTTTGTGAGCCGCAGCAGCTTTCTTTCCTTTACGGAAATAAAGTAGTAAAATATGTCGAAAATGTTTGTTTCTGCACTCCATTTAAAATTAGCTCACAACTAATAGCTTTAATAAAAATCACGCACTACTTGCTTCTGAAGTTACGTCAATGTGACTAATATCACGCGACAAACGGTAAAGTACAGCACTAACATACGTTACACAAAAAATAAAGCAACGCTTTCTATCAGTAAAAACTGAAAGTACTTAGTTGCCAACCCAATAAAACACATAAATTGCATTCACTTTCAAAAACTTTTTATTGGTAATTGAAGTATCAGTTATGACATTTACATGCGAAAAATAATATCTGCCGAATGGCCTCCTTTTGCAGCTCCACTCTTTTGTTAAAATTTTCAATGACATTTTGACATAGTTGAGGCTCTATCTCATCAATGGCACGAATAACTTCATCTTCCAAAGCAGAAATTGATTGTGGATTGTTTTTATGAACCTGACTTTTCACATAACCCCAAAGATAAGAATAGTCTATCGGTGTCAAATCACATGATATTGGTGGCCAATTAACATCACCGTTTCTTGTGTGAAAAATTAAAAGATATGGATTAATCGAAAAAAGGCCGTCAACAATATGTATCAAATTCTAGTCAGAAAAGGAAATCGAATATGGTTTCTGATGCCAAAATAATTGCTGCAATTAATAATCATGTAAACATTTCCAAAACGCTCAAATACCTCTAAAATGACCCTTTCATTATTTGGCTGCATAATTGGAATATCTTGAATTACTCGCTTTTCATGCTGAAATTTATAGAATCGTGAAAACGATTCTATAAATTTCAGCATGGAGGTCATGGATATCGTTCCTATACGTCTTGGTAAATGGTTGTCTGGATGATTCACACATTCAGGTTACCGCACATACTGACCAATATGTCAACGGAAATGGATGACATCTATTCCTTAGTTCAAGTAGCTTTCAGAAGATATGACCAATATTCTCTACCCTAGTAACTCAGTCATCTCACCAATAGTCTAATAAGCAACAATTTTTCTGAACATAATACTCGACGGACCATGGACCAACATCTTAATCTGAAAGCTTTTGATTTGGCGGAAAACGTAAACACACCGAGATTTCTAGAATTTGCGACGTTTTATATATATGTAAACACCGGAAATGTATATGATAATGTCACAGTATATGTGTCTAGAGAAGGATGGATATAATCTATATATATATATATATATATATATATATACAATATATATACAATATATATATAAAGCTTCAGAATTAAGATAATGTTAAATGATATGTTAAACAATTAAGTTCAGAATTTGAACCTAAATTAAATCAAAGTTTACAAAGTGAAGTTAGTCGTAGTATATTATGCACAGTATTTAACAAATTCCATTACACGGGATTTGTAAAAATGAAAGGAATGCATTAAATATCAATCGGAAAAATGAACTGTACTTCATTGTATTGGATATACCACCCGCTTCTCCCATTTTTTCCCCGTTACAATTTCCCGTTCTCTTCTGTAATTGCACCGAGGTATTTGAAATGATGCACTTGTTCAATCTGTTTTCCATATAGCTTGATTTTGTGTTTTTTTAGTATTTTATATTATCAAGGGTTTTTTATATTTTATATATTGATTTTCATGTTCATCATCATGCTCTGAGAACCGAAAATGAAATATCATAATTTCCGGTCCTAAAATAACTGCAGCTGATAATAATAATAAAGTAAACTCAAACGTTTTTAAAAAAGTTCAAACATCTCCAGAATGACACCTTCGGTTAGAATTTTTTGAATAACTTTTTTTTCTGAATTCCTAATACGGTGCCATAAGTTTCACAGTGGAAGTTAAATCGGTCCTTTTCTAGACCCCTTGGTCGACCAAGCTTTTTGTATGGTTCACTTGGGCATTCAGTTTATCGCAAACTCAGATGTATTGACCGAAATCTAAACGCCCTTTCCAATCATCATTCCAACAAAATACAGGACGTCATCAACTTCTTATTTCAAGGGCCTGTCAAGATTCCCTACCCCAGGAATTAATTCAAGTCACCAATATTCTAAAAAACGACAATTTTTCCAAACATAATATTCAGCAGACAATAGACCGATATCTTAACCCTAGAGTTCCACAACTCAATATTCAATATATATTATCCCTTGTCTCTAAAGCCCATCTATTGTATATACGAGGCATCAGTAAAATACTTCTGAAAAACGTCGAGACCATCTTTAAATCCCATTCGAAACTTTCAGATCAATTTTTAGTAAAAAGTCGTGATTCTCTAGAAGCATCTGGTGTATGTAGTATTCCTTGCTCGTGCGACAATGTGCCGAAACACTGCGGTCTATTGACGCTCGTGTTTCAGGACATGAGCGTACTTGCTGAGCTTAGGTTTGAAACAGGGCATCATATCCAATTCAATTCTACTAAAATCCTGTACAAAACTAGTCATTACTATGGCCGGAAAATCCGGGAATCTATCAAAGATTCAAAACATCCTACAATCCTGTATCTTCAAACATTTCAACGGTAACTATAACGCTCCATTTGTCAGTAACGAACATCCCCCATCTGGTCACATAACAGTTTCAGTGCAGCCAGATCACATCCTTCTCTTTCAAATAAAAGTTGGTAGCGACTTCTGACTTAACTGGAAGAGCAACCATCGTGAACATTCACTTTAAATATGTCATGACTCCTTACGTTTACCCTGAAATTTTCGGAAAAGTAAATGAAGTAGTTTTCCTAATATGTCTAACAAAGCGTTTCGATCAATTACCTTGTATAGTGACGGTGCTTTAGAATGAAGTTGGTTAATTAAAAATACAACTAATAATTCCCGGGAGAAAAAACAAAATTACCTTCCGAACTACACAATAGTTTCGGTGAAACAATAGCAGTCGTTATTGACGTTTATAAACAAAAACGTTGAATTTTTGTTTTAATTTTTATTGTAAACCATTCCAATTTCGTAAATTCGAGCAATGAAAATGTACCTCGTTTAAAAGTAGAAAAACGTATTCGCTTGAGAGAAATATTGAAATGAAATAACATGCAGATATTTGTTTTGATATTTTAAGATAAACAAGAACTTGATTTTAGAAGCAGAGAAAATAACTTGAACTAGGGCTGACACGCCATATGACAATTATAATTATACAGTAGCAACATGATGTTAACAGTTGGGAACGTAGAAAGTTAACGAGAAATAATTAAGCACATTCGATTTGTAATGGGTACTCGTAATTTTTTGAGAAAATTTTAAGTGATATATATTTTTATTTTCATTTATGTAAAGATGTAAATAAATTATACCAATTCTAAGAGAAGAGGTCTTAATTAACATAAATAGATTGTTGTAATTACACGATTACCTTGAAGTGTATTTATATGTTTTGCCCTTAATGTAATAATATAAATAGCATTTTTATTGGATTTTGTTAAGCTTTCTAATATTTCATTCACTAAGCTTAAATGCTAGATTATACTTTGATTTTCATATGGCAGTGAAAGTCATATCATAACAACTAGAGCGGAGCACGATCTCTGGAAACTCACACGTAACAAATTCCGTACACGATCAGTACCGTCGAAAGCCAAAACACACAGTGTGCCGTTTTTGCAGTAGTTTTCCAGGTGCAATACTGTTTAATTATCTGCTGATGATGACTATTTAGTTCTCTAAATACGTATACTGAATATGAAAATTAATGCGGAAAGAGATTATATATCAACCGTAAGTGATTAAAAAAAATATTTATTTATTGTTATAGTTATAGACAGTCTGTCGCAGAGAAAACCCAACTTTTTAAAATAGTAATCCTTAGTGGCGCCATCTAAAAAAATATGCGCCAATGAGGTAGATCTTACACCAATGTTATGTCAAAATTGACTATTTCATCAATAGAGGCAGAGATATTGCGCATAAAGTAACTGTGTAGTTGGCATTGGTCGAAAAATTAATTTCGAACAAAGAGTAAATGTCAACCTGCTTCTGGGTTTCCGGGCTGGAACCGCGTCATTAGTATATCTGCCGACGTTTCGTACCCATTTGTATGGGACATCTTCAGGGCTGAACTACTGCACTGAAACTGAGTAGTTCAACCCTGAAGATGTCCCATACAAATGGGTACGAAACGTCGGCAGATATAATAGTGACGCAGTTCCAGCCCGGAAACCCAGAAGCAGATAGCATGAACCACGACCGCGGAAGTCTACGTACCAAAGTAAATGTCATGTTCTTTTTAAACTCGGTAAATCATTTACAGTAACGTTTAGTTGTTTAGTTAGATGAAACAAGTGTATGATGATGCGTGTTTATCACATACGAGTGTGTATAAGTGGTTTAAATGATTTAAAGAGGGTCGGTCGGACATAAATGAAGACGAACATCCTGATGAAAAAAATCTGTGATTACGGAAAGTAACATCGAATTTGTGCGCGAATTTATCAAAAATGAGCCGAAATCCTCATTGCCATACGTGGGAATGGAATTAAATATTACCAAAGATTCAATTCATCGCATTTGGACACAGTAAGAAAGATTTGTACAAGGTTTGTACCGCATAAGCTAACTAAATTCAACATAGTACAGACTTGATAAAAGACTGAAAAAAGGAAGAAAACTTCAGGTATTCTATTGTAACTATCAATTAGATGTGGCGTTTTTAATATGATCCAGAGATCAGGCCTCAAAGGTCTGAATGGAAGCATCCAAGCGAAGAAAGACTGAAAAATAGCCGTTTAGAGAAGTCAAAAGTGTAGACAATATTGATTTGTTTTTATGATTTGAAAAGTATAGTGCATAAAGTGTTTGTACCAATTATTCAAACAGTCAATGCTGTATATTATCTTGGTGCTATGAAGCGTCTCTTGGCGCGTATCGTTGTGCGCGCCCTTAATATTGTGAGAATGGTAGCTAACGTTTGTTACATGACACTGCACCATCTCATCACTCGCCGCTTATCACTGATTTAACTACAAATGGCATTTTAACCATCAACCACTCACCATATTCACCGGATTTGGTCCCCTGTTATTTCTATCTATTCTCCAAATTTCATTTGCCGGTAAAAGGACAGCGTTATGCCGACGTCGAAGCCATTAAAAAGGCGTCGACAGCGATCTTGAAGGACATCTCTAAAGATGAATTTAAATATTCATTTAACATGTTAGTTTACCCGGCAAAACGTTGTATTGAAAACGAAGGTGACTACTTTGAAAAAATAAATGAATTTTATCAAAATAGCTGTTGTTTTTATTTTAGAAAAGGTCGGTTTCCTCTGTGACAGACTGTGTATAATATGTTGGAACAAAGAGTTCAATAAACATAAATTTCTTTTATTTAACGTATAAATTGATGTTTCATATGTATGTGTTGTATATATTGTCTTCCTCAAGCAAGATGTGTCTGAAATAGAAAATAATAAAGTACGATCACCTACAAAAAAATTTTTATGTGACACATTTATTAGACAATATTTGCAGATGTTTGGAGTTTGGTGAGGCATATGTAATATTGGAAAAATAATAAAATTCTAAGGAAGGATATATATATTAGCGAAACGTAAATAAATGAAATAATTTCTCAATCAACGCCGCCACAAAAACCACAATATATATACGAATAAATTTAAATGTAAGACAATATATACATACATGGAATACTTCAGCTCTGGATTTTATTTATTCTTAATATTGCTTGTAAATCATACGCTTATATAATATAAAAAGATCTACCAGTGTCGTTTTTACGTTTTCCAAGCATATATCCCAGTCCTTTATAGTTCCTGTAACGCCTTAACCATAAAATATTTAAATGGAAATGTGAAACAATGGCCGGGCATACAGCAGGCCTCTCGCACAAAAGATCGCTAATGCTTTATTCTTGTAGGTTTCTGCGGTCCTTCAGAAAGCAAACGGCGTACTTTTATAAGAGACTTACGCTTATTTTTATTTTGTTAAACGCCACGTATACGTATGTATGCGGAAAATAAAACTCGAGAATTGCATACCGAGAAATTGAATTGTATTATATTCTTTTAGGTTGGAAATAAAGTTTTTGCAAAGAAGTCGAAAAGATTGTTAATTGCAGTTGGTGCTTTACTTTTAAGTTAGTGTAACAAATGCAATTCTGCATTCATGTTATTGTATTACTATTCGCTTGAGAATTTTTACTTGTAGACAATTGTAATAAATTTTAATTCTTGTAATAAATGACAAGGAGTATTTAAATATCGACAATTGTGATAGTTTCTTTTCGAGTCATTGTCACAGTGCTACTTTTGCTATAAAATTAATAGTAATGGTAATATTAATCTTATAATCTGGTACGTGGACTTCTGCGGTCCATACTATCTGCTTCTGGGCTTCCGGGTTGGAACCGCGTCAATGGAATAACTGCCGACGTTTCGTACCCACTCGTATTAGACATTTTCAGGGTTCAACTACTGCTACTGTCTGTTGCACTGAAACTGTTTCAGTGCGACAGATACCCTGAAGATGTCCCATACGAGTGGGTACGAAACATCGGCAGTTATACCAGTGACGCGGTTCCAGGCCGGAAGCCCAGAAGCAGATAGTTAATCTTATAATCTTTATTGTCCACAAGGAAATAATTCCATGTATAATTTACAATTTTGAATATATTGTGCAGCAGTTATTGATATATAATAATATACAAAACTACAAAATACATTGCAATAATAAGAGGAAAAAAAAATTATATTCCCTATACAAATGAAACTATTAGATTATTCCAATACGAAGAAAGTCTTGTCACAAACGTAAATTCAACCTGCATATGTTATTGAAATACGCATATTTTTAATAGTTCTTTTGTACGCCTAGCTCCCTCTTTTGTCTATTCGTCGTAGTTCATAATCAATACGACCGATTTTAATGTATCGATTACAGATCCCATCGAAACTTTAGTTCTGTTTAATACAATTTAATTAAGTAAGTAATGTAGTTATTGTCTTTGTCCTGATTGAAAATTTTCCCGGTAGTTTTGTAATTATCTGGCCATAATCTTAGCAATTAGTTTTTGTTTCGACTGTGATTATAAAAGTAGATGGTACTCGAGTATCTTCCTCTTTTCCAATGTTGACTTTCTAAGTGATTACAAATTTCTGATCTTATCATTTCAGAGTCCCAACTTATTATATTAGAAATAGTGAAGGCTAATTGAGCACGTTGGTGAAACAAAAAGAAATCACTGTAGGTGGTGTTCGTAAAATTCTAATATGATTTTGCTGCCTATTTTTATCAAAGAGACGATCTTAGATCTAGTTAATTAACCCTCAAAAGAACCATATAGAGGTATGTAAAATAACTTTGCATTTCATAGTGGCCTAATTCCTTTTTTTGTTTCATTTTTTCACTATAACTCTAGAATTCTAACTTTACTATACTTACTTATCACCTGTGGGTAATATTATAATAATTATCGTACGGACGAAATTAATGTAAATGTAAGGATGCCTGTCTGATCAGGAAGACCGAGCTCAAACAACATGCTTAAGGAGTAGTAATTCATCAGATTCATCAAGATCATTAGAATATTGAACCTGGGATAAAATCTTGGCATTGCTGTTTTATTTTATTTATTAGATACTATAAGTGCTAATCAATTCCAAAATCGGTGGTAACAACGGTTAGCATTTAATTAATCATTTTCTTTACTCATTAACAGGTAAATAATTTGTCATCAGCTAATTACTATAGTTTTCTTTTAATTCATTTAACAATTGCCTTTGAAAACCATGGTTAAATTTTTATTTTATTTTTTTCAATATATAACTAATTAAATTTACTTTAAAGCGGAATGAAGTTCTGAAACATTATTATCCTGTATAATTTTTCTTTGCAATTATTTTGTGTGTGTGCTCTGCTATTGTAATTGGGAAGTATCCAATTAGTTGCACATATACTATTTTGTATAATTTTATGTGAACCAGCTATACGTATAGAGAAGTAAAATTGTATTTTATTTAGTGTTAACAATAACATAAGCATTTCCTTGCGTTTTTTCTTAACTCGCACTTAATACGTATTCATAATAAACGGTCATATTTGATACCTTGTAAACCAATAGTTTTGAACATAAAATAAACTCGAATAGGGCATAGCTTTTTTTGTCTTTTTTTTGGAAAAGGGTTTTAGTTAATAGAACAACGAACCTATTCTTGTTTTGGATGCTTTGTTTCAATATTGGTAGAAGGGCGCTCAGAGCTACAATATTTTGGTGTCCTATTACATCGTATTAACAGGGTACTTCCCTCCCACTCTCTGCATTTATTTTGAGCTAGTAAACATCTTGGAAATTAAGCGAGAGGATCGCTAGATAAGTAAAAATGTATGGGCGTTGATTTAAAGTCCTATTAAGAGCAGGTGATTGCATTCTTTATTATCAAAGTCTTAAAGTTGTGTTTCCAATTAGTCCAAACTATGATTATATATTTCATAGCATTCTTTCTCTCTACATCTATATATATATATAAACGCTTATGGTACAATTAGTGAATTTATAAAAAGTTGTTTTGTTTATATAAAAGCTCTTACGTTATTTTCGTGGTCTCCTATTTACTAACATTCCACTGATTATCCATATTTGTCGGTTTTTAGCTCCTGTGACCATCCTAATAGTGAGACCATTTGTTTTTGGTATGCCTCGATCCCTTAACATTTTTCTTTTCGTAGTATCAGCTCCTGTTTAATATTATATACCACATGTTAGGGGTTTTCATTACATTCTGTGATTTTTGTAGTATTCTAGGACAGTAGTGCCTTACTAAGTGCTTTGCTATGCTTAAAATTGAGATTTTTGTTTCATTTTGAAAAAGGTGTTCTGCAATTGCGAACATATTTTGCTTATTCGTATATTCTGCTGCTGTGTTAAGTATTTCACTGTTCCTTCAGTTTGCACTAGATGTTTCCTCTTGTCTGTCTGACAAAGCCTTTCCTATGTTGGAAATCTAGTTAGTACATGACCATGATGTGTGGTTTAGTCATCTCGTCTTTAGTAGATGGAAGTAGTTATTTTATTTTCTACACTTTATTGTGATAGTACTCTTCTTGTCTCAAAGTTTGCCAACCTATCAGTAACTCCTCCGAAATATGTTGCATAAATTATATGGATATTTCTGCTGGCATTCATTTATCTTCTTGCTTCACTTTAGTTTTGATGCTTTAAATATATTTCCTTTTAAATAACAATTTTTATATGAAACAGTCTTTACGTATGATATCTCTTATCATGACTTAAATTCTACATTATTGTTAGGAGAGATTTATTTTGCGATGGGTCATAATGTTATACGGTTCTTAGTGTGTGCCTCTGTGAACGATTCTCTGAATAAATTTTGTTCTTGCAAATTTGTCAAAACTGTTAGGGTACTTCAAAATGTAGTTAAAACGTAATTTAATATTTAAAAAGTTTGATCAGAGTTTCCTAGAACTTAAGAAGAAAACTTGTGCACAAATAATATTTTAATTAGAGTACACCTAGTACATAAAATGTAACGTAATAATAACAGCTCTTATATATAATATAGGCGTTGCGGAAAATCCTGTTACATGTGCGTGAGCCTCGACTATTGTTTCCACTAGCTAGTAAATTCGATTGTTTAAAACGAACACATGAAGAGTCGTCATCCAATTAGTATTCCCCATGTATTAACGGAACATTAGCTTTCCATCGCGCGTAATTTTAATCTCAGCGCCGTTTTCCTTTAGGTATACGAGTATGGGAAACTAATGCTTTCTGTTGTGTGTAGGGAAAGGAGTTTGGAAAAGCGGGCGAATTTCGCTGTTATACGACATTCGCTGTCATGCTTCAGTAATTACATACACTGGAATTTGTACGTCGGATACACAAATTTTCGATTCAGTTCTATAGTTATTGGATAATCTCTAGAAATTGAACCGCTAGTATTGTCGCCGTCGTATCAGCTCTTTACTAATTATTACCATTTAGCGATTAGAACACTTACGACCTTCGCTCTGTGTGTTTCAAATAAAAAAAACGAAAATCAAAAAGGTATTGTATTTCCATTCTGCAACAAATTTCTCGTCCAAAGCTGCACATGGACTAATCGCAGAAACTTCATTATTGTGACAGCTTTTAAAGGTATTATAAAATTCTGATTAAATAAAAGGCTGTGCCTAAGTTTGAAACTCGATTAAAACTAACCCTTTGCCGTAATGCAGTTTTTAAATCCCAATATGTATTTCGACAAACTAAGTTGCCATCATCGACAATAAAAAAATAATATCACTTTTAGCATTAGCACGTGGCTTACATAAGCAAACTACTTCAAGTGTTATTTTGTTTTCTGCTGTTGATGATGGCAACTTAGTTGTCGAAACATTCTTTCAGATTTCAAATCTGAATTGCAGTGTTTGGCGATGCGTAGAACGGTTGTTTTGACTTCGTAAACTGATAAAATATCACCCCTTAGTTAGTAGTAAGAGACAGAACTATAGTGAAAGAAGATTAAAGTCGTCCCGTTTAATTTTAACCTAGGAGGTCTCCTTGATAATTACATTGCAATAATAGCTTCTTTTAGAGATACCTATGGCACGGTCAGACTATAAAATAAGAAAATTTCCACTTTTGAGGCAGCTAAGAATGTTAATCATAAAGTTTAACAATTTCGGAAACTTTATAGAACTTACTACATAATTATAATAGTAAATTATACATGTACTGTGTTTCGTAATTGCACGCTTATATTAAAGAGCTATAATTTCTGGATGATTTTAAGAGGAACTAGTTACAACATACCAAAGCAGATTGACGTATGTATAAGGTCTCCAACGTCGTTGTTTGATTAGTGAGGATAGAAACAAATTCTACCTTTCAAACGGCAACTTCAAGAAATGCGTCTCAGGGTGCAGTTTCATTTTCTTGTTATCATCGTCGAGAAACAGGAACACATGTATCTTGAGTTCGATATTTGGGATGCGTACCAAGTAATGAACCGTGATAGAATTTTTGACGCTGGAAAGTTGCGCGCAAGAAATTTACAGGTGTTTGAAAGCTGTTTATGACTGCGATTATATGAATATTAACCCATTCCTAGTTATTGTACCTGCTTCAGTACAGAAAAAGGCAATATTTAAATATGCATAAATTGTACGATAAGTGAAATTATGCAACATTTCTTTTGGTTTTGCATTCAAGATAATGTGTTTAAAAAGCACACAAGAACAAAGTGTTTAGAAATAGTACCGTTACTATATATTTTGTTTAGTTTTAATACCTTTGCGTCAATTTAGCAAATATTAGCTAAGTCAGTGATTCAGCTGAGTGGAGCAAAACCTGTAGTGTTACAATAAGTGTTTGTTATAGTTTTGCATAGGGGAATAACTGTGTTTCTAATTTGTAAAAAGGTGAAAGATAAAAAACTAATTGGAACAACGCTGGGTGAGTAGAAAAATTGGTGTACTCAATTGAGTACAATAGCTTATTTGGTATGCATTTTTTTAGATTTTTGCCCACAAAAAAATAGAATTCCCTACTATAAAAACGTCAAGTTTTTACAGCAGACATTTCAATACCTTGAACTGCGCCCTGAAGTATGTTGAAGCTGAAGATCACCACGAATTTGAAATTGCTATTATACATCCAAGCTCGGATTATAACACAGATGAAGAAGAAGGTGTCGCCGAAAATATTGAAGTTGACCGTATACCATACGATGTACCAGGTGAAATAGAGGTATTTTCTGGTAGCGATAGCGAAGACGATATTCCACTTGAACAATTAAAAAAATTTAAAAAAATTAAAATTTCGTGTAAAGAAATGGTGGTGGTCGCTTTTTACCACAATGTTGAGTTCCGTTGTGGTCAACGCGTAGAAGTTATATAAAACTGCAAACAAGTTCCAAATGCACCTGTTAGAGTTCCAGCGTTCGCTACTATTTTCGGAATTATACGTAGACACTGCCAACTTCGAAACGCTCGCTGGCACTTGGTGTAGTTACTATTGCTGGAAACCACTTCCCTAAGAGAATAAAAAACCTATTACGATGCCGCGAATGCCATAGTAGAATTAGATGGATGTGCGAACAACTAAATCCAAAAGCAAATTTTTCTAATTCTATTAACAACTTGAAATTCCATTTTATTGGGTTAGCAACTAAGTACTTTCGGTTTTGTAGTATAAAATAAAACACTTTTTTTTAAACAAAGAATAGTTTTTAATCAATTATATATTTTCCATTTTGCTCAATGACCTTTTGCCATCTTTCTTTGAGCTGCATGATTCCGCGCTCATAAAATTTCTAGTCCTTATCAACAAAAAACTGAACCAGGTGCGAGTGAAGGTCATCGTCATTTGTGAAAGTTTTACCATTCAAAGAATTCTGCAAACTTCGAAATAAATGGTAATCAGATGGTGCTAGATCAGGGCTGTATGGGGGATGTGGCATCACTTCCCAGCCAAGCTCCAATAGTTTCCCACGAATTGCCAAAGATGTGTGAGGCCTTGCATTATCTTGGCGGAAAACTACACCTTTCCGATTTGACAATTCTGGCCGTTTTTCTTTGATTGCTTCATCGAGTTTTATTAATTGTTGACAGTAAACATCAGAATTGATCGTTTGGTTCCTTGGAAGCAGCTCAAAAAACACGACACTTTTGTAATCCCACCAAACTGACAGGATGATCTTTTTTGGATGCCTTTCAGCTTTCGATGTGGTTTGAGCTAGTTTATCGTGTTCCATGATCGTTTTCGAACTATGTTACTGTACAGGACCCATTTTCCATCACCAGTGATGATTCTTTTTAAGAAAGAGTCGGTTTCATTTCGTCTAAGGTGCATATCGCAAAAGTTGATTCTTTGTGTTAAATGAATTTCTTTCAATTCGTGAGGTACCCAAATATCAAGCTTCTTAACTAGCCCAAGACATTTTAAATGTTTTTCAATTGTTGTGTGTGATACATGTAGCCTCGCCGCAACCTCTCGAACAGTTATATGACGATCCTCTTCAATTATGACTTTGATTTGGTCATCATCAACTTCAATAGGCCGACCAGAACGTTGCTCATCTTTGAGGGAAAAATCTCCAGAACGGAATTTTTTATACCAATTCTGACATGTGCGCTCTGTTAAACAATTAGCACCATAAACTTCACATATCTTTTTGTGAGCCGCAGCAGCTTTCTTTCCTTTACGGAAATAAAATAGTAAAATATGTCGAAAATGTTCGTTTCTGCACTCCATTTAAAATTAACCCACAACTAATAACTTTAATAAAAATCACGCACTACTTGCTTCTGAAGTTACGTCAATGTGACTAGTATCACGCGACAAACGGTAAAGTACAGCACTAACATACGTTATACAAAAAATAAAGCAACGCTCTCTATCAGTAAAAGCCGAAAGTACTTAGTTGCCAACCCAATAGTTTTAGTACTTTTAATTATGGATTTCAAAATAACGTGTACATCGCTTATACTTTCGGAATAAAATTATTAAATATTTCGCATCTAATTCCTTCGCTATTGTCGTAATAATTAGTAATTGTCCGTAATTTCCACAGCTTGTCTCCGTTATTCTTTATATATATATTCATAAATCATCAATTTAAGTTGAAAATTACAAGAATTATGCATAAAACAAAAGTAATAATTAGCGAAGTTGAACCATTAAAGCAGATAGAGTAATAAATTTAGACCGCCGCAGTGATTCACGGGTGATTTTGGAGTCCATTAGCTGTTATTAACGCTAAAATTTATATCGGGTGATGAAATTCACTACAGTAATACATTCTCGCTACATAAGCTCCTAAACATAGGCGGTGATATTCGCGTTCTGCCGACAGTTTGCCTTTTGCGAAGTCCTTAGAGCCTTAATATACATATTATGCGTATCAGATTTACATCAACACAATATAATTTGAGTGTATATAGTAAATAATATAATATTGCTAGTGTGAATTTCAATTTCAATGAAATCTCTATGACGTTGCTGTTAAAGAACAATAGAGGGATTGGTTTATTTCGTTGTGTCGGATTATTCATCCGATGTAAGTGGTGTTACAGTATAACAAAGAAACCACACTTAATACTTGTAGGCAAACAAATGCGCAAATCTATCACATTAATTCAGATAGATACGGCGAGAAGTGTTTCAAGTTGATTGATTGTACTGTTGGCTTGTTATTTCGTATATCAAGAGGGTTTTGGGAGATATGATATCTTTACTAAACGTGTCCGTATGTATGTATGTATACCGCGAAGTTTTCTCTTTTTAACGATCCAATAAACTTTGATTAAAAATTAATTGAAAATCGACAAAAATTGGTATTTAGAAAGTGGTTATTCGTTAGAAAATTAACTTGTATACAGACAAGAGAATTAAAACAAGTAAAAAATTTCCATATTGTACAAGATTTTCCAATATGTTAAGAGTGATATGATTTCTTTAAAAAAAAACACACTTATTGTTAAGAAAATTCAAAAGTTTTTATTTAATGTGAAGTACAATCGATACAATTAAGTTCTAAATAAAACGTCATTCAAATGGCCTCCACGACTTCTTATGCAGGAACGAATTCGATGAACTCAATTTTCGAGCACTTTTTCCACTAAATCTAGTCGTATGTCATGAATGGCACGTTCAATATTGACTTGTAAAGCTTGAAGAGAGTCTGGTTTATTTCGATAGACCAGTGACTTCAAATAACCCACAAGAAATAGTCTAATGGTGTTAAATCACAACTTCTTGGAGGCCATTCAATATCACAATTTCTTGAAATATTCGAATCTCCAAACTTTTCTCCCAATAATGCTATTGTTGCATTTGCTGTGTGGCACGTAGCCCCGTCTTGTTGGAACTAAATGTTGTCAAGATCAACTTCTTCCAATGTCGGCCATAAAAAGTTGGTTAACATCAATCTATACCGCTCTCCATTGACAGTAACGGTGTTACCAGCTTCATTTTGAAAGAAGTACGGACCGATGATTCCACCATACCAAAAACCACACCAAACTGTCAATTTAGGTGAATGTAACTGTTTTTCATAAATAATTTGTGGATTTTCTTCGCACCAAAATCGACAGTTTTGTTTATTTACCACACCATCCAGATGAAAGTGAGCCTCATCAGAGAAGATGATTTTCTTAAAAAAATCGTTATCATTTTCAAGTTGTTCCAAGGCAAAATCAGTAAATTCACGACGTTTACGGTGGTCCAATGGCTTCAGTTCTTGAGTGAGAACAATTTTATAGGGAAGCAAACCCAATCCTTTCTCAAAATCCGCCAGGTTGTGGTTTGAGACAGTCGCAATTGTTGAGAACGTCTTGGAATCGACAAATTACGGTCTTCAGTAACACTTGCCTGAACGGCAGCAATATTTGCATTACTTCGAGCGGTTCTTTGTCTTATTGGCACTTGAAAATTATGTAAAGAAAATGTAACCTCAAAATTTTTAACAATTCGACGAATAGCGAGCACACTTGGACGATTATTACGACCATAAAATGGCAAAATCGTACGAAAAGTTGCAATTGGAGAACGATTATTTTGATAATAAAACTGAATAATTTGTAAACGTTGTTCTTGCGTATATCTCTCCATGGTGAAATTGTAAACACTACTGAATACAATGAAAAACAAATGACAGATCATGACATATTACAAATGACCGAAATGTCACTTCAAAATCATATCATCCCTATTGGAAAACCTTAAGTTGATGTAATTTTTGATTACTTCGAAATATTCCAGTTGGATCTGCATATATTATCACTCATTTTTAAAACAGACAACAAAATAGGTTAAACTAATTTTGCTGAGTTGACTTTTATGTTATTTTACAATGTATTTTAAAATTAAAATTGAGAGTTATTTACACATTATTTTAAATCAGCCAGTGTATGACTCCTTGTAGGTTCACACTCCTGAGGAAGCTGCAAAGGTTTTGGCAGCGAAATATAAAGTATTGAAAACTAAAATTGTTTGAGTCTTTATTCAACAGACCGATACACCTGATAATAGTTGCGTTTAAGATATTAAGAATACGGTCGATTATACAGTCCTTACTATATATATATATATATATATATATATATATATCCGAAGTATGTGTATCTTCATTATTAAGGCTGCTCTGTTGAGTACTTATTCGCTGGCGAGCCATCCCACACATACCAGACGAAAAAGGTGCATCGCGGACCAATTCTACTATACTTTCACGGACTGTACTCTAGCGTAAGGAGTCTTTACGAGTATTTATGAGTTAATTAATAAATAATACGTCAATTTTGGAATATACAGTTAACCATTCCTTTTAAGTATATACGAATCAATTAATAATTTAACACGTCGTTTACACCATAAATTGAGCTGGCTTAATGTACCATTATACTTATGATCTTTTGTGAGGACTATTCTGAACTATATAAGTATATATATATATATATATATATATATATATATATATATATACATATGTTTGTATGCATGTACGTATGCATGCATGTATGTACATATATTGAGGTAAATAGAATTTATTAATTGAAAATAAAGCATATCTCATTTGAAATACCATACATTTTATTTTCTTTACTGTATTTCTACTGAATGTTGTCATGTTATGTGAAGTGTTGTTTCATGATTTCATTCAATATACGTTACATTATTACATCAATGTTATTTTCTTGATATTAATAGTGATGCTAAATTAGTGTAGCAAGTCATACTTGAATATGCTGTCATACGAGGGTAGTTTGACAAGTAGTGAGAATGGAAAAGAAAAACGAATTTTTTAAATACAAATTTTTATTTTTCAATATATTCTCCTAAAAGAGCAATACATTTATTCTAACGGTGCTCCAATGCCCTTATGCCATCTCTAAAATGCGATTCCGGAAGGCTTGCAAAATACTCATTTACGAAGATGATAAGCTTCTTTCCACCTAGTGCCGTTTTCAATTCTGAAAAAAGGTGGAAGTCGGAAGGGGCTAGATCCGACGAATAAGGCGCATGCGGTACTAATTGAAAATGCAACTCGTGAATTTTGGACATCGCAACTGTGCTGGTATGCGAGGGAGCGTTGTCTTGGTGAAACAGAATCTTTTTCTTTGCCATTCCTGGCCGTTTAGCACGAATCTCAACATTTAATTTTTGTAGAAGTTCTGCACAATATTGTCCGTTTATTGTGGCACCATTTTGAAGGTAATCAATGAGCAAAATGGCCTTTGAATCCCAAAAAATCACCTTGTTTGCCGATAAAGTGGTTTTCGTTTTCTTTGGAGGTGCAGAACCACGTTCTAACCATTGTTTAAACTGTTGTTTAGTTTCGGGTGTACTGTAGTGTATCCAAGTTTCATCACAAGTAACAAATCGCCTACAAAAATCAACCGGATTCCGCTTATAAAGGTCCAAACACTCATTGGAAACTCGCGAACGAGTGAACTTTTGATCAGTCGTAAACAATCGCGGCACCCATCTTACCGAAAGCTTGAAAAGGCCCAATTCTTTCGTTAAAATGTGGTGTACGCGTTCTATGTCCGCTATCTCTCACACTTTGAGTCGTCGATCTTACGTAATAATATTATGGATTTTTATAATCATTTCCTCAGAAGTTACGATTTTGGGTGCTCCGGAGCGCGCTTCTTCAACACAGCTTGTTCTACCACGTTTAAATTCATTTACCCATCTACTTATTGTAGCGGATGATGGAGCAGATTCACTTAATGTTTCCCGTAACTCATCTTTTATTTCGGTAGCTTTCATACCCTTAATTACGAAATATTTAATCACCGCCGATACTCTGCTTTTTCCATTTTAACAAAACGACGTGTTGCTTCTTTTTCAATCAACTGTCAAAAATAAACTAATCAACCGATTTATCTAAATATCGGAATGTAAACATATAAATAGGCAACCTAAATTACAGTGCATTTGTTTTACCAATTAGAGCGCCACGTATGTGTCATTCTCACTACTTGTCAAACTATCCTCGTATGGTAATATGTTTTGCCTGTTATGGCCTACGTTGGTCGCCAATAAATTTGGCGCCTAACGTGTTACACTGAATCTCTAATAATTAGTCCTTGTTTTATGCCACCAATTACTACCGAACTTGATCTAGGGATTCTTATCTAGCATTACAACGAATGAAAAAATAATTCATTCATAGCAGACGTTAAAATTTGGAAAATTTTAAGTGTATATAAAAAAAATTTCTAGAAATGTTTCTTTTTATTCCATTAAAGTTTTCTTCATTTTGATTAGTTTAGTAGACTTAAAATAATTGGTGAAATAAATTCGGAATAACAAAATAATTAATTAAAGAGCTTTAAAAGAATGATGATTTCCAAATAGTTGATTGGTATACTTATTTAATAATAATAATAATAATAATAATAATAATAATACGTTCCATAATGTCAAAAAACATAGAATATGTCATAAGTATAAAATATAAAACAACGAAAAAAACAATTACAAGTTAAAATAGATAGTAAGTATATATACATGTATATGGGTGCAGTTGACCTATGCTATATGCCGATGTCTACAATTGTTTTAAAGAAATCTTCCACACTGTAAAACTCTTGCTCCATTAGCCAGAACTTAAAAATAATTTTAAACCGGGCCAACGGCAAGCTCTTGATCCGAAGCGGTATGTGGGGTTGTATATTTTTACGCAATGGTGACCAACATTTTTTTGTATTTTTGTAAAATACGTTCGTGGGGGCACAAGATGCATATTACGAAGGTTTCGCGTAGCATGTGCGTGATTCGTTTCGTATTTATTTTTACATGTAGCGCGCACTGAAGTATATAGATTGGGGACATTGTTAGTACTTTGGCAGATCGAAACACATCCACACAACTCTCGGTTGGTTTCATGCCATAAATTGCTCTAATACATGACTTTTGGAGGACCGCCAGTCGGTGGAATTCCCCAGAAGACCACACCATACTGGAGTCTTGAACGTACATAGGCGAAGTAAGAAAGCAGTCCCGCCTCCACACCAACGTTACGAGAAATAACACGTAAGCAGTAGCAGAACCGAGACAGCCCCCCAGATAGTTCGTTGATGTAAGGTCTCCAGGACAACTCAGAGTCGACCCTAAGGCCAAGAAACGGCGCGTCATACTTAGAGGCAAGCACTTCATCACCCACAACCACATCTGTAGGTAAACTGTTACCAAAGGTCAGCAGATGGGTTTTGGATAGATTTAAGTGTAGGTTATTTGCCGCAAACCA
Organism: Dermolepida albohirtum; assembly: GCA_031893035.1. Taxonomy (NCBI): domain Eukaryota; kingdom Metazoa; phylum Arthropoda; class Insecta; order Coleoptera; family Scarabaeidae; genus Dermolepida; species Dermolepida albohirtum. The sequence continues at coordinate 205,239 of JAVIWB010003107.1, forward strand.
CTTCCCTAACACTTGTATATTTTCTGTTATGGCCATACTCAGGTCTTCATGACCAGAGTCTATGACTGTGGATGTGTCATCTGCGAAGAGAACCGTTAAAGATTCCGTAGCGTCCAGGAGATCGTTTATGTATAGTAAAAAAAGTAAAGGTCCCAAAATAGAACCCTGCAGAACATTCAGTGGTATATCTTATCTGTAGATTCCTGTGTACATATCCCCATAAGAAGGGTTAATTTTATGATCCGAATAGATGCAAAATACGTACCCGAGACGCTGCGTGTACTGAAAATTGACAAAGTATGTGGATATTTTGATTATTAAAAGATATCTTCGAAAGGAGTTGATGAGTCGAAGAGTACCTATTACGCTCAATTAAATATTGTTTAATGGCCATGAAAAGAGATATAGCAAATTTAAGAAGTAATTACAAGCGCGGTATAATTTAAAGAAGTGCAATAATATAGTGTTAATGTGTCTGTTATGAAAAGTGTTCTAAAATAACAGTTTATTATTTGCCAGTAGTATATTAGGAGGTAAATTCTATACTAACTACTAAAAGAATATTTGAGAAAACTAAAATTGGTTAACGAAGCCAACGGTGTTAATTTGGACTTTGTAGGAATGAAAATTCTAGATAATGCCAGCCGCACTTTTAAATTAACGTCATAATCGTGCATGGCGTCATAAAAATTATCGTTGCTAATTATTTCAGAAAGTTCCCATATTAACTGAACAACATAAAAGACATTTTAAAATTCCATTTCATATATTACATGTAAAAAGTAGATTTTAATGTAAAAAATTTAATTATAAATGAAGTAAATTCAGTCGGAACAATTAGAAAAATAAATTCAAGAAATCCTATAAAGGAAGAAAATAAAGAAAAAGAATGGAGGCAGAAGTCAAAGCGTTGCATACAAGTTGACACGGCAAGATTAACAGCTAAGCTTTGCAAACAAGGGATGTATGAGGCAGACACGCAGTCGATAGAGCGAAAACACGTCATCACTTCAAAGTAACAACACCTGTTAGAAATTTAAAAATTTTCCTCTACTAAAGCTTATTTGATTTATTTAACTACATATCTTTGATCTTCGAGGATCAGAGACGCTTGATGCTTCGTTAAGGTAGCAATGATGATTAAAAATGTTTTAATTAATATAATTTAAATTTATATTTAAACATTTAAATACGTGAATTTTCCCGAAATTAATTTAATAATTCGATTAGATATATGAATCGGTATAGCAAACTAAGTAGGTGGTGGACCATAGTTACGCAGTTTGTTCAGTAAATGGTTGCGCATTTTAAACCGTGTTCAAATAAAATTTATTTTGAAATATATTCATTTCTTATTTCTGCTCTAAATGTTTTAATGATTTAAATATTATCAATTTCTCTGCACTTATGTATTTATTGAAACATATTGACTTTAATAAACCGTAATTTATACATACGAGGATGGTCTGAAAAGTTTCCGACCTAACGAAGATACAAGATATTTTTTCTTAAAATTTATATTTATTTTTCTACATAGTCTTCTTGTAACTCTACACACTTTTCCCAGCAATACTCTCTCTCTTTAACACGTCCAAATAGTACTCGGCGTTTTTCGTTGAAGAATAAGTGTTCACGAAGGTGATTGCTTACTCGTTTCACAAAAGTCTCTGTTCTCCGTGCACAATTTTTAGATGAGGGAACAAAAAGAAAGCGCTTGGGGCTAGATATGGTGAGTAAGGTGGATGGTGAAGCTGTTCAAATCGTAATTTATGGATTTTCGCCATGGTGTCTTGGTGAAACAGGATTTTCTTTTTCCACAAGCTTGTCAAGTAATGATGCGTAGTATGCTTCTGCAATAGTTTTTCTTTTTCGAAGATAATCGATTAAGATAATTCTATGACTATCCCAAAAAACAGTCGCCATCACTTTCCAAGCCGACAAAACTGTTTTTTGATTTTCTTGAAGCCGGTTCCCTCTTTGCAGTCCACTGTTGATTTAACGTATGACAAACACGTTCTTTGAACATATCCATAGCCTTTGCTAGCTCTCTCACTTTAATTTGACGGTCATCTAGCATCAATTGGCGAACTTTAGCGAATAGTCAGAAGTAGCAATTTTTGGGCGTCCCGAACGTTCATCGTCTCCCAAGCTCTTATGGCCACGTTTAAAATCTGCTGTTAAAAATTTCACTGTGGTAAATGATGGTGCCGAGTCCCCGTACATAGAGTCTAACTCATCTTTGATTTGCATAGGCGTATTGCCTTTCAACAACAAATATTTAATGACAGCTCGATACTCGACACTCACATTGACTCACTGTCAAATAGCAACTACGCGTCCAAAATGGCTGAAACTTTAATGAGTACCTGGCAATAGATACACAACTACATCTAGCTTTTATTGATGAGGGCTGTTATCTTTACGTTGAAGTTGGAAACTTTTCAGACCACCCTCGTATACTGAACATAATCTGAAGCTATGCCTAGATTGTTCAAAAGAACTCAAGCACAACTAACAAAACTTTGTAGGAGATTCACAAAAATTAGAAATCTTTATGATATAGGAGAATACTTATCAAATTCACCTTTGAATTTTCCAATTGGAATTGCAATAGCGCCATCTGTCGAAAATTGGTCGCACCAACTTGAAAACCTTCGTGGGCTCATGCACAACAACTTTGCTAAAGATCATCACATGATCAAATGCATAGTTTACGATTCCATAAAGGACATACAGACAAACTCTGTTATTATATTACATCCATAATACACTTAGGTGAAACATTAGGGCAGAGTTCCTAAGTGTACGTTGCGGCTTTTAGGGGCACTGCGAGGTATTCCTACAAAAGTAGCTAGACATAGCCCATGGAATATTCTAGAATGGAAATTTAGGAACAGCTTCGAAGTTAACGGAACTTTCCACAACATCTAGGCCAGATCAAATCCGTGGCTTGTAGAACTTTGTAGAAAGATGTGGAACATTCTCAAAGCACATAGAATATTCTAGAAATATAGGGAACCTTCGAGTAGTATACAGAACTTTCTTGTAGACCTATATAGCATACTATTAGACATTACCGACGTTTCGCGAAAATTCTAAAGTAGATAGGGCGGGTAGTACAAATACGGAACCACGTCGGCGAAACAGTTTCTAAATAACAACCGAAGAGTAAACATTTGAGTAAAGAAGTAAACAGTTTTAAAACGCCTGCTACCAGAAGAGCGCCCACTTTGTTTAAGTGTGTCCCTTTTGTTTTTCGTAAGTCGTAGGTAAATCGAAAGATTTTCATTAAATAAGCAAATTGACAGTTCAATATCAACAGAAACCAAATGTAACTGGCTCCCATATGCTGTTTTCTTCTCCATTAATTGTTTCATACAAAACAAGTTGTCGATACACGAACTTTCTGATCTGAATCCACTTTGTTCTTCTCAGTCTTCGCACTGTTTTGTAATCCATCTCGTAAAATCCTACCGTACAGTTTTCCTACGTATGCATTAACCCCTATATAATATTTACAATCTTCTTGTTTCCCTTTTTTTGTCCGATTATATATAATAATTAAATAAGCAAACCCGATTAATTCGATTAAACCCTGGAAATATCTTAAAGTAATGTGATCTTATTGGATGCATTTCTCATGGTCTTTTTTACTACATAGTAGACTGTGTTATTGGGGTAAGTTTAAATTAGGATATGCGAGTTAATCTATTTTCCTTTACACATTCCGAACTGAATTTATTGTAGTTTCCGCTTAATTCACTCAAGAGCTCTGCTCGTTGGTTATCCAGCTTAACGAAGTTTTCGCGCCCTCTTTGAATTGTATTGTTTGGTTTGTTTGAAGTACTAAAACTATTATACTTTATCGATCATCACAACCATAGAACACGTGTTCGACAATAAGTTTAAATTATAATATGAAGTTGAATCTATTTTCGTATTCACTACGACCGTTGCTGAATTTATTCTATGTTCTATTCGATTAGTTCAATAGATTCCAAAGCTTTATCTCTTGGGTATTATGATTTCGAAATATTAAATTCAAATTCGTTTCGAATTAAATACAAAAATAAATTTTAAAACTTTAAATTTGTTATCCCGCCAATTTAGTAACACTAACTTAAAATTATTAGTTACGGTGGATTTCGTATTCTTTTCTTTTTCTTCTGCCTTTTCTTCTCTTTCTTCTTCATCGTTTTTTTCTATACCTTGTACTTACCCTACTTCCCTTTCCATTTAGGTGTTATTACCGTTGTGACCCAGTGATTCATAGGCGTTCGTCTATGAGCACAATTTCTATTAGTTTGTTCTATATCCTGCTTCGTTCAAAATCTAATGGGGGCGACAATTTATTATCTCGGTTTAATTTGATAATACAACCATGCTCAGATGTATTAGACACCCTAGGTAACAACCCTTATTCTCGCTATTATCCAAGTCTGACGGAAATTAACCGTAAAAATAGTTAATGGTATTTACAGAAATGCGGTTTTGAATACCCTAGTTAATCCCCTATTGAAAAGAACAGGAGGAAAGGGGAAATTGTGGATTTTAGAAATTTAGTGTCATTCTAACAGTGTGTGAGCAACGTGCGTTTGTGAGTTTGTGGTAGAGATCAATTAGATTATCCTATTTTTTCACGTTGTGTCAGTTATTTGTTGAAGAAAAATGCCTAAAACACGCGAGTTGTCGGTAGGGGAACGCGCCCAAATAGTGCTACTGCATTCCAAGAAGTTATCAATAGCTGCAATTGCAAAAAAAAATGTTCGCGATGTGCAATCCGTACAACCATTAGTCGCTATCAGGAGAGTGGGTCGTTTGTTAACAGACCAAAAAGTGGCAGAAAACCCTGTACCTCGATTAGAGAAGACAGAATTTTACAAAGACTAGCTCTCAGTGATAGGAAAAAATCGTCGAAACAGCTCGCCAGTGCTGGTTTACGAGGGTGTAAAGCGCGACGTAAACCGCTTTTAACTGACGCTCATAAAAAGAAGCGGCATTTATGAGCCAAACAACATGAAAATTGGACAATCGAGAAGTGGTCGAAGATTCTTTGGTCTGATGAATCGAATATCGAGGTATGTAAGTACATCTTCATGACAAATATTCTTATCTTTGTATGCAATTCAGTCTACATGTAACATTAAAAAAATCAATCCTGTCTAAGCGCTAACTTTCTTCTTTTGCCTGGCAGCTTTGGGGACTACCTGAGACGCTATACTTTCGGCGTAGGCAAGGGGAAGCTTATGAACCACAATGTATCATTCCCACAGTAACATTTGGAGGTGGTAGTATCATGGTTTGGAGTTGTATGTCTGCATACGGTGTGGGAGAAGTGTACCCGTACGATGGACGGATGAATAGTCAACGCTATTTAGCCATGTTGGAGGAAGTATTAGAACCGTCTGTGCTAAAACTATTCGACCAGGATATTCCACAATACATTTTTCAGCAAGATAATGCGCCCTGCCACAAATCGGGAGCTGTAATGCGTTGTTTCGAGGAAAACACAGTGGAGGTATTGGATTGGCCGCCACAAAGTCTCGATTTGTCGCCTATTGAAAATTTGTGGCGTATCTTAAAAACTAAGATCACGGAACATAAATGCCTGTCAAAAGCAGAATTATCAACATTCGCGAAATATGGGCTGCAATACCACCCGCAGAGTGTTACAATTTAGTAGCAAGTATGCCTCGACGAGTGCGAGCTGTCATTAAGGCTAAGGGCAGAGCGACAAAATATTGATAAATTGTACTATATTTCTAAATAATACTTTGTACATAATTTTCACAACAGTTTTATTTTCCTCACCTCTCTTTTGATTAAACTATATATGTATGTATGTACATAAATTCGTAAGGTGTCTAATAGATTTGAGCATGGTTGTATGTGCAAATATAATAACTACACTATTTACATGCAGTAGTCAATAAGTTTATTACGACAGCTACCGTATCTTGCTGACCCGAGCGCTGCAAAAAGCGCAAATAAGAAAAAAAGTTAAAAGAGTTAATATTTAATAATAGTTTAATATACGATGATGCATCATAGGTCCAGAAGGTGTGACAAACTAAAAAAAAAAAAGATTGGTTGGGGTTATAAAATAACGGGACCAGCGTAAGGTAAATTTTAATGGAGGCCGTGGTATCGAATAGTCGAAAAAGATAAATAAAACGCCTTACCACATCAATATTTGCATTCTGTACACGCATTTCAACAATTGGGCAGATGTAACTTGGGCCGATGGTCAGGCCATTAGAAAAGGTAAACATGTAAGTTGGGCTGAATGATCACACCAGCCCGCTACGGCTATATGTAATTTGGGCCGTTTTTATTTAAAACAAAACACAATATTCTTATGAATTTCATTTTCTTTTGACGGATGGTTATGTTCGGAATTTTGCCTTACTATATTTCTAACACTTCCTTCGCCAACGGTAAAAATATTAGCCCTACATGAAGTACTCTTGGAGGTACACCGCCATTTCCTTTCACCACACTTCATCAAATCTTCATCTTTGAAAAATTAAAAGAACATGACCACGCACACTAAGGGTTTCTCGTAATTGATTCATGATATTTACACTTTGTGAACTAAATAACTCTTTGAACTCGCAGGATGAACTGAATACTGTCTGTATATATTTATATAAATGGAGGGGAGTTTCTTTAAACTTATTAAATTAACAATTAGGTAAATGAAATCCTAAATTTCTAGAAACGATTAAGTAATAGAGACCCTTTTCGTGTGAATATTAATTATTAGTTCCTATCCTACTTAATTATATAAATGCTTTTAATTTTAATCCCTATAATCCTTCGGCTCAACTTACATACTGAGAATGTTGCCTGACTAAATTTCGAGGATTAAATAATAACCATGTGTTTTACCAATGAAATACGTACAGTACTTTGAACTTCAATCGTGGCTCGAAGAAGTGTTTTCTTTGGAAGATGAGCCTCATAAGAAAAAGTCGATAGAACGAAAGGCAACTGCGATGTTTATATTTGAAATGAACCATTGAGAGAAAAGAAATTTAGAGTGAATTAAAAGGCGCTATATATTGAATACAATTATCAGACATATAACTAGATAAGTATGTAAAATAAGAAATGTGCGCTTAGAAATTATATAGAATGAAATTGATATTAAATGTAATATTAAGAGACTATTCTAAGAAAGGAACCTAGGTACTGAAATAAGTTTGTTCTTGGAAAACAACGACCATTGCTTTATTATATTAACTGTAATACGTGACTTAATATCTCATCTGAGTATTCACTCAGAAACGCAGCGGATCGGTGTTGCCAAATATCAGAAAATGTACCCTTCTGTGGTAATATCGTAGTGTTGCTCTAACGTCAAGACATATTTAAATAGAAGTTAATATTACAGAACGATTGCAATAGAAAACTAATAATAATAAGAGAAGGAGGGAACAGGGGAGTGCGATGAGAATCGTGATTGAAAATTGGGTTGGACATATTAAAAGGATGAGAAAAGTATAGACAATTTATGAACTTTATTACTTATAAAATACTTACCGGAAACAATTTACTGTACAAGTTTATTAACTTCATTAAAAGAAGGACGGATCGGTAATGCAGAATACGAGACAATAGATTAATAGGAGGAAGTGCCACTGTTGTGCAATAGTAGAGCAATCAAGAAGTAAATAGACGTTCAACTATTTATTATTTATTAAAGGAACTTACTTTTTCCTATTTCCGGATCTATCCTAAAATGAAACTCTTGCATCGTCTTTTCATTGATCCATTCATTAAGAAAACTTCAAGAATATAGATTGAATAGAGTTCTAGCCGGCAGACGACAATAATTACAAAGTGAGAACCTCTCTCGCTAGATGGATTTTTATATAAAAGAATAGTTCAATTTTACGTCGCCGACATCTGCGCGTCTTTTCTTCAATAATAACTTCTTAAAGGACTTCCAACGTAGCGCAACGGAATTGGACTTTATATAAAATGAAATTTACGAACGAAATCTGTTTCATTTATTTGAATAATAAAGGTAACCGATCGACTTTGGAGATTCCTAAAATTCCCGAGTTAATAACGTATAAAAGTAAATGTTTCTGGTAATACGTATTTTCGAGATCGAAATGAGCTCAAAAATGGAATGTTCTTCAAATTGGTTTTATATTTTGAATGAATTTATGTTTTTTTATTAATTCATTTGTTTTCATTGCTTCGATTCTTTTATGATAAATTCCTAAAATGAATTGAAAACTTAAAATTAAATAATTCAAAAGCGCGCCATATACAGGATGTCTCAGAAAGAATATACGTATTTCGAATGCATGTATATATTTATTGAACTTTAAGACATACGAATATGAAACTTTACACACGTATTTATGAACCACTCAGTTTCAGATTACAGATGCTCAATATGTCCTCTATTAGCGACACGAACAATATCACATACGATACTCAAATTCCTCCCATACTCGGACAAGCCTGTCCTTCGTCACCGATGTTATGGCAGTATGGTTCCGGTTCTTCAACTCTTCCAGGTTCTGTGGGAAAGGTGGTACGTTTGACGAAATCCCACAGGAAGAAGTCACAGTGTGTCAAATCCAGTGATCGTGGACCCTAGCTGAGACATGGTAAGTCGCCAGCTCCTTGACAACCAATCCCACGGTTCGGTAGAGTTCCATTCAGATATTGACGCAATTGGCGACTCCAGTGAGGGGGTGCTCTGTCTTGTTGGAAAATGAAGTTGTCCTCGTGCAGTCTGGAAACAACCAGTTTTGTAACATAACGAGGTACTGCTAACCGTTAGCCGTATTTCCATTAAAAAAGAATGGGCCGTAAACAGATGACAACATGCGACAACATGCCTTTTTGATAGAAGAGTCTGTATTAAATTTGTCTGTTTACATTTATCATTTTTAGAAAAGTCAGGTATTTCCAAGACTTCAGAAGTTTTTAGTTTATGGAAACAGTTTATATTGACAAGTATATCCTTTTAAAAATACTAATATATTTAGAAAAAAATGTACTTTTACCTTTTTATGTACCCAGTCAAGTCATAAATACTGGTACACAACTGACCGCACTCATTACGAATGCAATACTGAGCGCATCCATTTCGTATTGATTGCGATTTGACAGTTGACATTTATGCTTCATTGTGACGTAAAAAGTTTTTGACATTAATTGTTTACAATCATGGAATGGGACGAAAATCGTACTGTTGTAGTTGGCCTACTAAAATGCAACATGGAAAAAGGCGATATCTTTAGAGCGTTGCGACCGCTTGGAATCACTCGCAATTTTTTTGTGTATCGTGCTGTGGAGTTGTTTGAGGTGGAGTACGAGACCGTCAAAGATCTGGCCCTCCGCGCACTGTGAGAACTCCGAAAGCGATCAAAGCCGTGAAGAAACGAATCAATCGAAAACCACTGCAAAAAACAGAAAATCTAATCGCGAGAAATGCAAATTTCGCAAAAATCCATGCCTCGCATTATCAAAGAAGATTTGAGACTCAGCGCGTACACGCGACACACTAGACACCTGCTCACGACCGAATTGAAGAAAAAACGCAAGCGAAAATCGAAAGCGTTACTCAGCCTGTACGCGAAGAACGCTCACAGACAAATTCTGTTTATTGACGAGAAAATTTTCACCGTAGAAGAATCGCTCAACAAAGAACGATCGTGTGTATGCTCGGTCATCCAGAGAAGTATCCCAACTTATCCCAAGAGTTTAAAGAGGCCACCATCCCGCGTCTGTAATGTTATGGTGGGGAGTGAGCTACGATGGCGTTACCAAGCTCCATTTTTGCGAGAAAGGAGTAGAAACATCGGCCAATGTATAATAATCAACCGTCTTAGAACCCATTGTGAAGCCTTTCAACCAATCAATATTCACCAATAAGCCATGGACTTTCCAGCAAGACTGTGCTCCAGTTCACAAAGCAAAAACGACTCAATGTGGCTCAGAAACAACGTTCCGGCATCATATCAACAGATAGTTGGCCAGCTGAGCAGACCTCAACCCGTTGGATTACAAGTTGTGGTCATTATTAGAGGACATGGCTTGCTCTACTCGACACCCAAATATTGAGTCGTTGAAGCGAACCCTTGTCTGTGCAGTGGACAATTTGTCAGATAGAGCGACACATTGTCTCAAGTCGTGCTGGAAGGCAAATGGAAGTCATTTCGAATAAGTTGTTCTAAGATTTGTAGCCATTTAATAACCCAATAAAAACAAAAAAATTTTTTTTAAAAATATTAATTTGTTTTATTTGGCGTCGATTTTTCTGTGTACCAGTATTTATGACTGGACTAAGTACAGTACATTATTTTTATTTATTTTATTAGTTACTTAAATATAGATATCTATATTAACTTCAATCATACATCATGTATATTATATATTGCTAAAACAATACATAATTGATAATTACTAAATATACAGGAATATGTACTTTCTTTTAGATTATTTCCATATCGACTATTCGAATAAGAGGAATAAAGCACGCCAAGGAAAATATTTCATTTCACAATATCAGGTCTCCTGATATTCGATTGTGAAAATATTGGATTAATTTTGATTGTTGACTGGAGATGACAATAGTGCTCGCGTCCGTCTGAAAAGTTCAAATAAAAAATTCGCACACTCCAAAACGCCAGCAATCCCCTACGGTGGAAAGTATATTACGGAAGATAGTGCAGAAGTTTTTTTATACCCGATCGGCCACGTACAGTAATTTGTGGTTTTTGTAACAACCGACGGATCGCCACAAAAACTACTAATATCTTCTATTCGAATTTTCTAGAGCAAAAGTGGCGAAGTTAAAGTTTTCGCATCGATACGGTCGCTCATCGATTTTCCAACTTAGCTAGAAACTCAGTTTTTCAGATACAATAGAGCCATTAAGTGCCAGTCGAGGAAGTGATTTAATATTGTTTAAAGCGGGAATATATTTTATCTCATTGTAGTAGTACTGATTTAAAATGTCAGTTTTAATACACATTTAGACTGATTCTAAAGATCTAGTCTTAACCACTTGATTTAGTTATGACAAAAAATATGTTAATAAAGGCTGTTCCAAAATTAATGCAAGATTTGGATTAAATAGAAAACACAGTTTTTAGTCTTTTGATTGTTATTTTTTTATTGAATCATAAAGTACATAGGATAGGTTTATTTATGGAATAACACATCGGGTAAATGGCCTCCGCGGCTTTACATGCACATACGCACTCGTTTGTTGAAATTTTCCATGACCATTATGCATAAATGTGGTTGAATTTCGTTGATGCAGCGTTGAATCTCCTTCTTTAATGCACGGGTGGTTGAGGGCTTGTTGACATAGACCTGTGATTTCAAATAACCCTATAAAAAGATATCTAATGGTGTTAAATCACACGATCTAGGGGGCCAATTCTGATCAGCAAAACGAGAGAGTACACGACCTGGAAATGTCTCATGCAGTAATTGAATTGTTTCACGGGCTGTACGGCATGTGGCACCGTCTTGTTGAAACCACATATTGGCTACATCGATATCATCCAATTTCGACAGAAAGAACTGTGTTATTATGTTGCGATATCGAGCACCAGTAACAGCCACTGCATGACCAGTTTCATTTTCAAGAAACTATGATCCAATTATGCCTCCAGCCCAAAATCCACACTAAACAGTGACACGTTGTGGATGCATTTGTTTTTCGACAATAACATGTGGGTTCTCAAAATCCCAAAAGCGGTAATTTTGGCCATTAACAAAGCCATCAAGGTGAAAATGTGCTTCATCGCCTAGGATGATATTGCTTGAAAAATCAGCATCCATTTGTTGATGTTCAATAATTCATTCAACGAACTCTCTTCGCTGTGCATGGCCATTAGGCTTCAGTTGTTGTGTTAATTGAATTGTGTAAGCATGAAGACACAGATCATTAGTGTGTATACGCTGTAGGGAGCTTGTTGAAATTTGCGATTCTTGTCCATGACGCCGATTGTCACCGACACCCTCACGCATTGCTTCGATATTGACGTTCTAACGGCTTATTTTTGGACGACCAGTGTGTTTGGCGTCTCCAACGGATCCAGTCTTCCTGAATTTTTTAATTAATCTCTTCATAGTTGACGAAGTTAAAATACTATTCCAACCATATTTTGAATGAAATTTTCGAACTGCGGCCGCCAAGCTTTCGTTACTTTTGCATTATTGTTCAATAATGAAGACACGTTGTTCTATCCTGTAACGCTCCATTTTTACTAACCCTAAACTGTCAGCTGTCGAACTGTTTTTTTTAGGGTTGCCAACACTTTACTGCACAAATGGCGACAAACTCAAATCTTGCGTTAATTTTGGGACATTTGGTTTAAATAAAGGTAAAATCTGCCGTGATTTTTCTAAACGCATATTGTAATAGAATGGATTCTGTTCGTTCTATTAAAACTCGCTCTCAAAAAATCACAGAATTCGACGTTATAAACGAATAAAGTCAAATATACAGAATTCGTTCTAATACGTCTTCCAATTTTCCAAATATCGTTACAACCTAATCTGGCCTATAAACTTCCGCGCCGTTGTCTGTTTTGGTTTCCGAATTGAAACCGCCACCTCGATACTTTTGCTGCTCACAGATGGTTCGTTCACTACTATATTTGGTTTATCGTAAACGCACACACGCCGATCGATATCTAAACGCCCTTCTTCATCATCATTCCGACCAAAAACAGGACATCAACTACAATATTTAGTTCGAAGAACTTTCAGCACATCTGATCAGTATTCTATTCCACAGGAATTAAGTCATATATTCAACAGAATATAGACCGACATTGTAAACCAAGAGTTTCTGGTTTGTTCCAAAATGGAAACGCACCGAGACTTTTCTGGAAGGTGACAGTTTACATATATGTAAACACCGGAAACGTTTATGACAATATCACATAAAGTGAGTCTAGAGAAGGATGGATATATGACACTAAATAAAACTTCCGAATTAACAGGGAACAATAGACAGGTACATTTAACGTTTTTTTAATGTTTCGAGGTATATACTAAATCTATGTTACATGCCAGACAATGTGCTTGCGTTAAGGTATTATTGCTATTAGGAATTATCATACAGCAGCAATTTTAATTTTTTGAAATTTTGACTTGATGTTTGGATTTATATTTGAATAAATTAATATTCACATTGAATACGGATTTTACGAGGGTGGCCCCATAAGTACACAATCTATAAAGCATATGTCCCAAGTTTTAAGATGCCACGTTGTTTAGTATTTGTTTGGCAGCCACCAATATCGAACGTTTTCAGTGAATTTGTAGAGAAAACTGGTCATCGTTACGGTTAGCCCAACCGATATAAAAGCTGATCTGGATTCTACTCTGGGTGAGTCTGCTCCTTCGTTTACAATAGTGAAATATTGGGCAGCAGAGTTTAAACGAGGCCAGCTCATATGGCCTCGTTTAAACTCTGCCAAAACGAGCATCGCAGTGGTCGACCATATGAGGTGACGACTCCGAAAATGGTGAAGAAAATCCACAAAGCGGTACTGGATGGTCGTCGACTGAAAGTGCGCGAGCTGGCAGACATAGTAGGCATTTCGGAAAGTGCGATACATCGCATATTATCTGAAAATTTGGACATGAGAAAGCTATGCGCAAGATGGTTGCCGCGTTTGCTCACGCTTGAACAAAAATAGTGTTGCGAAGATATTTCAATTGAGTGTTTAGCGAATAGCAGAATTTTTGCACCATTTTATAACCATGGATGAAACATGAATCCATCACTTCACACTCGAAGCAAAAGAATAATCAAAACAATGAACTCAAAAGGGAGAACCGGCTCCAAAGAAGGCGCGTGGAATAATTTTCATTAACTATCTTGAAAAAGGAAAAACTATCAACGGCGAGTATTATGCGAACTTATTGCAACGTTTGAGCGAAGAAATCAAGCAAAAACGACCGCATTTGGCTAAGTAGAAAGTGTTGTTTCATTAAGAAAATGCACCGGCTCACAAATCTGTTGGTATAATGGCCAAAATTAATGAATTAAAATTTGAATTGCTACTTCATGCACCCTATTTGCCAGATTTAGCCCCCTCGGACTATTTTCTGTTCCCAAATTTGAAAAAATAATTCTGTGGTCAAAGGTTTTCCAACGATGAAGAAGAGATATCGGCAGTTAATGGCTATTTTGAGGAGCAAGACAGTTCCTGTTATAAAAAGGGTATCGAACTTATTGAACATCACTGGGAAAAGTGTATAGAGCTGAAAGGAGATTATGTTGAAAAATAAATGTATTTCTTTCCAAAATGTTTGTGTTTTCTTTGTTGGGTCGGGTACTTCTGGAACCACCCTCGTATATTACTATTCGCATTGAATATACTTTCTATTTCATATTCTGTTTTGTGTTACACGACAAAATATATGATCTACATAAAAACAGCAGGAAACAAACGCGAGAAAAAAGTAAAGGCGTTACTCCCGGAAGCAGAAAAAAAGACCATCCATTAAAATTTAAGCTGTATATGGCGTCTGTGATAACGTTTAAAATTTCAGGATAATGTATAATTCACGTAAAGTTTCAGTTTCAACGGTACATAACGAGACTCGGATAAAAAAATCGGTACTGCGTACCAAAAGGAAAGTGTCATTTGTGGACGACGAAAAAAGCAAACTAATTATTTTTGCATCTACTCCAGAAATAGCGGCGGCCGAAGCTTTTCGAGAGTACAAAAACTAGGTGACATTAATAACAAAATGTCCGCTGCTATTTTCTGTTCAACTGTTCTAATTTAAAACCATTATTTTTCGGATTATTAAGTTCGGAGTACCTCAAATGCACTCGGTTTGAACTAGACACTAATTACTCCGAAATTTATGTAGCGATAGTTTCAGACGTAATAGTAACATATGAAACTACAAAAAATATGTGACGAGTTGGACAAACACAAGCAAAAATAGTATCACAAAATAAGCAAGAAAACATTCACCGAGGGTGTCTAAAAGTATAATATTATGCATTCTAGTATGGAAAGGCGCGTAATAATCAAATTTTCAGCCAATGAAAACATTGATTATATTACAATTTTTGCAAGTCAAGTCGTATGTATTCTAGAAATCGTACATTTGTGTAATTGACATCATTCGATGGGAGGAATCGTATTAAAAATGAACTGGACGCACAATAAACTGAAGTTTCAATCATTCACAAAGTCAACACAAAGTTAATGGCCTTATTTAGACCGGATAAATAATAGTTGTGATATAAAAGAAAGTTAGGTTAAGGACAATTTCACGATTGATGACCGAAAAATGCTAAGCCAATCATTTGTATTTTCGAATACAATTTTTGCTGTTAGTTACATATTCCACATCTAAATCAAAACGTATCAGCATGCAATGATGTTAGGTTTTGGTCGAAAAGCCCATAAGAGCAAAAAGTAAAGTCATAGTAATATTTTCCTAGATTTATCAAGAACTTCAGTTCATTGCATTACCAAATAGTTTTGCTAGTTGATTTTATTAGTGAACGAAGTACCATTTATGACTTATAGTCAAATATTAGACTCTGTTGCTTGGTAAAGTTAAACAGACTGTTCAGATTTCACTGAAGAAAGTGTATTTATCATTCAGGAATATCCTCAATAATATTATTTCCATTTTTGTGCATTTATTTTATTATTGTATATTTACATAGGTTCAATACCGTAAGTTTTAATCATCTGGAAAACTCGCAGTTTATCATAATGCTAGTACAATAATTATAATGATCGCCGATAGTAATCTTTGTTCTAAATTCATTATGTATTACAAGGGTCGAACCTTTATTATTTATAATGCATTTCAGATTGTTCGCAATAGGTGAAAGGCGGATTATAAGTAATACCTTTTTCTTTTATATAGAATTTACAATTTAGTTATAGCAAGTAATTACATTCCTTCTAGGAACTATTTTGTAAACGTGCCTTTATCTATATTATTATACTTAAGGGCTCGTCTAGAATTGTTTTCATTATTGTTGGCTTGAATAACTAAGTCTAGTTCTACAACAACTGTCGTACAGGCTGTTCAAGTTCTCCACGTTCCGATTTAGCGTACGTGAAAATATACAACACAAATAAAAGTTAGATCGAAATAAATAGTATATGTAAGTGTTTAATCTGTCTTTTATTTAAAATATCAAAAAAAGTGAAAACCCAGCGCCGCAATTCTAAACACAGACGATTAGGAACAACCAAAAGTTAGAACTAAAATTTGTTTGCATCATACAAGGAAATGCTTGTCTCAATAATTTATCAAGAGGTTTGAAATATTAAACTTCAGCAGGACTCCTTCGCCTACTAGCAATCAGTACTGCTCTCACCTCTGATTTTTCAAAGTTCGAACCGCTCAGATGATGTAGTTATGACAAGTTCTTCGGGAGTGGATAAACAACTATTTTATAAGCAAAGCTGAGCTTATTTAACACGCTTCTTGTTTTCAACATAAAAAAATCATATGTAGTCTCTTAATGGTAGTTTATCATCTAATAATAATAATATTTATTAACCACGATCACAAATTACGTCATGTAACAAATGATAATTAGCATTTTTAAAGTAGTAGCATATTTGTCAACATCGTGGAAAAAACCGAATTTGATGGGAATTGGTTACCAATATGTATATCCAATAGCGGATGATATCGTTTTAAGTAATCTAATAAACATTTTCTATAATACATTTGCCAATAAATATTCTACAAAGGATACTAGGAAAGTTTTGCAATATGACGCAACAATGAATCGTAGGAAGCTGCTTGCTGTTGCATGTTGAGACATGTTTATACGTGCATAGCAGCCGCCACGCCATGTCGATGGGGTCAGTTATTCATTAGCGGTGAGAGTGTAAAGTGCTTGCGATGACATCATGGTCACGAAATGAGATAAGGGAAGTTTTGAGTTATAATTTCGTGCGTGGTTTAAACATAGACCAGTGCTTTGCACTAGGTGATGTTTGCCCATATCGCACAACGATATTCAGGGGGTATAGAGAATTTCAAAGGAGAAATTTAACTGTGGAGGATGTCGAGAGGTCAGGAGGGCCACGAACGTCAGTTACGGAGGAAAACGTTACTACTGTGAGAAAAATGCTGGACGGTGATAGGCGAGTGTACTACCAACAGATAGAGGTTACTTCAGACCTAAATGTACGAGCAATTCGTTCGATTCTGCATGATCATTTGCACGTGAAGAAACTTTGTTCGCTCTGGGTGCCGCATCGACTGACTGAAGATAAGATGACACGAAGTGCGACTTGGTGCCGAGAGATGATAAAAAAGTTTAATAAGAGATACTCTCGGTATGTGAACAACATCGTGACGGGTGACGAGACTTGGCTGTACTATTACGATGTGCTGACCAAAGCTCAAAACGAAGTTTGGGTCTTTGATGATTAGGACACACCCGTAGTTGTCAGAAAATCCCGATCTGTAAAAAAGAAAGCGATAGCTGTATTTTTCAAATCGAGTGGAATTGTGGATGGTGCCATTTTAGACACACAGAAAACAGTCACAGCTAAGTGGTATACTGAACAGCGCCTGCCTAAAGTCATTAGATCTATGAAGAACCTGTGGCCAAAGTCAAGAACGGACTCCATTCTTCTCCATCACGATAATGTTCCAGCTTACTGCACCAAAGCCTGCACCGAATATTTGATCACGATAGGATTAAAACTTCTCGAGCACCCTCCCTACAGTCCAGATCTTGCTCTCTGTGCCTTTGCACTGTTCCTGCATGTGAAAATGAAGCTAAAAGGGAGGTGGTTTTCCAGTGATGAGGACTTTCTGCGAGCTTGGGACAACGAGTGTGCTTTACTCCCTAGCGAAACTTGGCAGCACTGGTTTAAGGATTGGTTTCGGAGGATGGAGAGGTGTATTGAAGGTAGAAGAAATTACTTTAAAAAAATTAAATAAACAAAGCTGTATTGTAAAACTTTCCTAGTACCCTTTGTATAAGAACTATCTGACGATTGCTTAGATATTGAAACCAGAGCGAATTCTTTTTTCTGTGGAAAAAATTTGCTCTATATTTTCGAAAAGATATAGTCCTTGGTTGATAGCAGTGAAACAAAAAATTCGTCTTCGGAAATTGCCTGCGCAACCACTGAATTACAACATAAATATTTTTAATTAATTGGAATTTATCGTTGGTAATATATACGGTGAAACAATTATTCCCATTAGCGTATTTATGTCTGCTACAATGTTTCGAATTTAGATACAAATCACACGACGTGACGTACGCAATGCAATGGAGGCGAAATATCACAGTTTATCTTGTATATAATCGCGCATCAAATAAAATACATGATAATTCATGGCTAACTATAATGGATACGTGCATGCAACTATTGATTTCTGTTATTGAAATTACGCATCTGTTATTGTAGGGATTAACACATTCAGCTGTAAATAATGTCGAATGGAATATGTCAGGCTGCTTAAAATCGGTTAATTTCAATTTTCCATTTATTAAAAAATGAAATTTAATGGGAAACAAGCATATAAACAATGCAAGTTATAAGTATGTATAAAGTGTTAACTATGTACATGTGACGGAATATAGATTGATGCAAAGAATGGAAAAAAGATATTTTATGGGGGTATAGTAACAGCTAAACGTGCTTTTTCCTTTCTAGGAAGTTTGAGATAATACTTCCCTCAGTACAAAAACTTCACCTTAGCTTATTGCGCAATCTCCAAAATATTGCTACCCACTTCTGCCAGTGCAAAAATCCCGTCACCTGAACCAATCTATACAGATTCGGGGTTCAATAGCTACGTTGTATTTTCTGATCTATTTTAGATTGCTTATAAATAACTTACATTTGTGAATTGACGTCTGATACTACGCAAGATATGTTTGACCGTTTCGGGAGCTCTATTGCCCAGTGTAGCACTAAGGTTACCTTTATATCGGTCAAATTTAATTAAGAATTTACTGTTACTTTCAAAGTATTCTATTACTATCCTCAACTGGCTTCTTTTCAATACTAATAATAACCCTCATTGTCCAATAAATAATTTATTTTCGATTGAAAGAAATGAAAATATGTTCTTCTATTAAAATGTACGTTTACATTATTCACGATTTTCTCAGAGCACAACTTAGACATATCAGAAACAACGCCTACTTCATTTCAAACAGAAAAAAAATCTCCATAGATTCGAAGTGAGGCAGGCTATTGTGCCTCAAGTAATTTACAGTAAATAATGGAAACGCAGTGTCTTACAAAGAGACATTGTTCCGCAATGAACAATTAACGAAATAAACCTGTCGGTACTGGTTAGTCGGTCCTCTTAATTAATGAAAATAACGAGTTCGTAATTAATATTTGTCTTAATTGATCGCAATACCCCCCAAAAGAAGGTTATCGAATGTCAGACGTAGTATAATTCAAAATATAAAGTAAAGGTATCACTAATTATAATTTATTACGATAGACATTGTATGAAAATTAAAAAATTTAAAGATAATTGATAGAGAAATATTAAAATGTTAAAATGTGATAATTTCAAGCTAGATCAGTTGGTTAAATCACCGTTTTATTACAAATTATTATATGTCTAATTTGGTAAGTAGCCGAGCATAGGCTGGAAACTGGGCACCATATTCAGTGCAATTCGACCAAGATCCTATCCCGCGCTAACCATTTCTATGGTCGCAAAATCCGTGAAACTATAAAGATCTTTAAGCACCCCAATAACCTTAACCGCGATGATGGCTCTCCCCTACATAACGCTTGGCAATCTTGCATCTCTAATCTACCAAACCGCAACCGTAACGCTCCATTGACCCATGACCCATTATCCATATATAAACGCGTCCCCCATCGACTTACACCAGTTTCAGTGCAGTAGTTCAGCCGTGAAGATGTCCCATACAAATGGGTACGAAACGTCGGCAGATATATAACTGACGCGGTTCCAGCCCGAAAACCCAGAAGCAGATAGTAATTACATGTCTTATCAGTATTTGTTTTCGAGATTATAACTTTATGCATAGGCGTGCATAGGAAATGAAGTACTTTTTATATAATAACATAAGTGACAAACTACTAATCTCATGAATATGTTCTATACAAAAAAGTTATGTAAAGATTTTCAAATACGATATCTATAAAACGAATCACCCAGATGTGTTTATGAAGAAATTAAAGTTATGAAAAAGATTCCGTTAAATATTGTCTCATGGGATAGTACGGTTAGTATCATCTTAGAGGGCTATCCTGTATTAAAGCCAAAGAAACTATTTAATACATTCCACAAGAAAACTACATTCTTTTGTTTGTTTCTCGACGTAATCATCAAAAACGTTGAGACATTTATACCAACGTGACACTAGTTTGAACACCTCTTCATAGTACTGCTGTTTATCAAGTTGCTTGAAGTAGTTCATAAGGACGTGTTGCAATTCCTCTTGATCCGCGAAAACGTTTCCCCGCCAAACTTCTTTAAAGGTTAGAATAAATAAAAATCAAAGTAGACTGAATCTTGTACAGAGGATGTTACAGGATAATCTAATTCCGTTTTGCTACAACTAGTGTGATTTGATTTGACATGCGGGATATTACGTAGTCGTGCAAAAGTTGAGTTCCTTCACGAAATCGCCCCGACCTTTTTCTTCCACGTAGAATTTCAGGAGAGCTTCGCAGTACATCTCGCTGTTACTGGTTATACACGGTTCCAGAAATTCGCACAACAATAGACCTGTTCTAAAACACGGTGGCTACAGTTTTGCAGGCAGATGGTTGCATTTTGAATTTTTTCGTAACTGGAGAAGGCGGACGTTTCCATATCCTGAACTGTTCTATCGTTTCTGAGGTGAACTCAAATCCAGGTTTCATCTTTGGTCCCTGCCCTCTTATGATGGTATTCTTGTACAGTTCAATTCTCCTCGGTGAAAGACAGCTTTTGGCTTTTGGCTTCTCACCGAGTCGACAAATATGTCTCACCAAAACGTTTTGGCTTTCAACTGTAGAGGTCGTGCACGGAATTTCTTTCTGCGGATTTTGCCGTTATTTCCAGGTGAGACACTATTTAATTATCTGCTGGTGATAATAACTTGGTTGTCGAAATACGTATACAGAATATGAAAATTATTGTGGAAAGGAATTTTATATCAACCTTGAATGATTAAGTTACTCAACCACAGCCTTCATCAAATTTACCAACCCATATGTTATTAAATTCCGTGTTAGCCAGCTATTGCGATTTTATTAATTAAACTTATATCGCCTGCATTGTGGTAGTAATACTACACTACATTTCTTAGTATTATTTAAAACTATATTTTTGGCACTCACAAGATACTCCTGATGTTCACACACAAATTGCGAGCGCTGATGAAAGCTCCTTATAAGACATCCCCATAGGATGGTTAACTCAAACCACAATCTTTACACACGATACTGAAATTTTTCCGAACTAACGGTTCAAAAATATTGGAACATTTTCAACATAGAGATCCAATTATATTACGTTCACAAACAGAAGAAAAACCGTCCTATTATTTTATTCAATGGTCAGCAACTGAAGCATAATTGATGGCACAAAGTACTTTGTATGTATTTACATTACATGTTGAACTAGAAAGGATTGGAAAGACACCTTAGAAGCATTAAATTTTCAGATATTCCAACTAGATTTAATAAGCATATATTAGATTCAGCGTTCTGTTTGTAGTTATGTTTTCAACTGGTAAGTAACAACTTTCAGATTCTTTAGAATTTGCTCAAAATGGTTCGTTCATGACGATCGATAAAGTAAATAGGACAAGTTGTATAGCGAGAGGGTTTAAATTAAAAAAAATATTTTAACATATAGATTGTATACGCTCACAACAAACTGTACGTTAAAGTTAGATTGCGCAACTTTGGAGAAAATAAAGAAAGAATCGTTTTCAAAGTGGAAAAAGTAGAGAAAATTTAAGTTTTGTTCTTCCACATTTAATATATAACTCACCCTTATACAGTCGACTATACTTTCAAAATTTCTTTTTCTATAAGTGTGTTTGTGTCATCCCGAGAGAAAAGCGGCAAGCAGTTAACTGAACATTCCCTACTTATTTATGAACAAGCAAAAGAGGTACGAACAAGACACTGAATGAAACGAAAAATACGTAAGAGACTGATAAATTATTCAGCGTGCGTTTCTGTTTGCGGTCAGAGGTACGTTGTATACGTTCGTATGTATAGGGTTTGGGAAAATTTGCATTAGCAAAAGGGTACATCCAGAACGTAGTTAAACTAATAATAATTTAAACAAAGTAGATTTTGTTTTGATGTTGACATAACAAAGTAAGATTAGGCATATCTGCAACGAGATAATTTAATTTTCCACAACCGTGCGTGGTACTGGAACGAATTTATGTAACTTCCACAAACATGTTGCATGGAACTGTATAAATTATATAGAGGTGCAGTGACTTGAAATATTTAAAATTTTAATATTGCAATCTGGGTAAATAAAATGACAATTTCAAAAACTAAATTATTAAATTGAACCGAAAAAAAGAAAAGTATATTACAACTATTAATATACGGGGACTGATCAATAATTAGCGAGTCCAGACAAGAAAAAACAAACTTTTTAACAAAAATTAATTTACTTTTAAAATTTACTCTTTGTATCTCTGTATTTGGTCTACCGATAAACAGGGTGTAGGCGATATATCCCGACGCATGTTAATATACGAGGATATTTTGACAAGTAGTGAGAATGACACATAGGTGGTGCTCTAATTGGTAAAACAAATGCACTGTAATTTAGGTTGGCTATTTATATGTTTACATTCCGATATTTAGATAAATCGGTTGATTAGTTTATTTTTGACAGCTGATTGAAAAAGAAGCAACACGTCTTTTGTTAAAATGGAAAAAGCAGAGTATCGTGCGGTGATTAAATACTTCGTAATTAAGGGTATGAAAGCTACCGAAATAAAAGACGAGTTACGGGAAACATTAGGTGAATCTGCTCCATCATCGGCCACAACAAGTAGATGGGTAAATGAATTTAAACGTGGTAGAACAAGCGCCCTCTGGAGCACCCAAAATCGTGACTCCTAAGCAAATGATTATAAAAACCAATAATATTATTACGCAAGATCGGCGACTCAAAGTGAGAGAGATAGCAGACGTGGTAAACATTTCAACGGAACGCGTACACCTCATTTTAACGAAAGAATTGGGCCTTTTCAAGCTTTCGGCAAGATGCCTGCCGCGACTGCTTACGACTGATCAAAAGTTCATTCGTTTGCGCATTTCCAATGAGTGTTTGGACCTTTATAAGCGGAATCCGGTTGATTTTTGTAGGCGATTTGTTGCTTGCGATGAAACTTGGATACACCACAGTACACCCGAAACTAAACAACAGTCGAAACAATGGTTAAAACGTGGTTCTGCACCTCCAAAGAAAGCGAAAACCACTTTATCGGCAAACAAGGTGATTGCATCAATTTTTTGGGATTCAAAGGGCATTTTGCTCATTGATTACCTTCAGAAAGGTGCCACAATAAACGGACAATATTATGCAGAACTTCTACAAAAATTAAATGTCGAGATTCATGCTAAACGGCCAGGAATGGCAAAGAAAAAGATTCTGTTTCACCAAGACAACGCTTCCTCGCATACCAGCATAGTTGCGATGTCCAAAATCCACGAGTTGCATTTCCAATTAGTACCGCATGCGCCTTATTCGCCGGATCTAGCTCCTTCCGACTTCCACCTTTTTCCAAAATTGAAAACGGCACTAGGTGGAAAGAAATTTTCGTCTAACGACAAGCTTATCATCTTCGTAAATGAGTATTTTGCAAGCCTTCCGGAATCGCATTTTAGAGATGGCATAAGGGCATTGGAGCACCGTTGGAATAAATTTATTGCTCTTTTAAGAGAATATATTGAAAAATAAAAATTATTTTGTATTTCAAAAATTAGTTTTTCTTTTCCATTCTCACTACTTGTCAAACTACCCTCATATAAGAGATTCGAAAGACAATAATTCAAATTTACAAAAATTGCTAGTGTACCAAAAATTTAATTTTTGCGGAAATTTAGGAGTATAAACTTTTCAAATACGGTCCTGTATTCGGATGAAATCGAAATAAATAGAAATTATGTTGTCGATTTAAGACTAGACATTTATTCGTCCACCTGCACAAAAAATTCCCTTTCGCATGTAATAAAACCCCGAGAATTTTTTTATGTGTCAGTTGTTCTGTTATTTTTATAAGTAGCAAGTCATTGGCCTTTTTAAATTCATAAAATAAATACAATATCAAGTTTGTGAGTTGCTTAAGCATTGTAAGCAGTTTTGTGGTGATATGGAGTTTGTAATTTAATATTATAAATACTATTTTACACTACAACCAATTGTTACATACTCGATTTGTCTTTTATTCATTTTTGAGAAACCGCACGGCATACTGTATTTCGCAATTCGTATCCCATTGAAATTACCTTGATTCTTTTGATTTTACTGCGCTATCTGGAATGTGTTTGCGAAGGGTTGTTGTAAATGTTGCTCTAGGAATATATGGTACATTTCGTGGGTAAGCAGGTTAGTTACTTTAGACGAATTTAGATAACTTATTTAGTCTGAAATATAAAATATTAAACGTTTTTGACAAAGAAGATAGCCCATTTCGCATATAGCCAGTTTTGCAAATGAAATTAATCCTTTCTAGATATCGAAGCTATATTTATGTAAATAAATTTCAGGCAAAAATTTCGTCACTTTATTTCTCACATCACTCAAGAATTACATCAAATTTTTCTTCAGGGCAACAAGATTTTTGGTAGGTGAATCTTGTGAAAATTTAATGTTATAAGACGACGCCAGCTTTCGCCATAGTGTATAATCATCAAACTAGCAATAGTACTCTTGTCACCTTTTAAAACTTAACTACACCTTCTTAAAATTATCTCTGAAACAGATATCGATAAAAGCGATTTTTCTTTTAGTAGTCTTAGTTTCCTAATGTGCTCATCTTATATAAGAGTATTCTCATACTTCTTATAAAAAGTACAATATTTCCTAATTAAATATCATAGTTGTCGATTTCTCCTATCACAAGTATCCTTCAAACGTTTTTTAAGTCCAATATGCGGTCAGACGAAATAAAGAAGCGTTGATATGCAAGAAATCCGCGTCTAACCGACCGACGGAGAAATATTCAAGGGATCTTTAAGTTAAAATTTTGCTTGGCTATTTTGGGTTAGACCCTGAACCTTTTACTCGAAATCTTACGTTGCGTCATCTCCCGCTGAAGTGTTGTGGTATTGTTACTTGGCTATCACCGCAGATCCATCTTCGGGCGTTTGTATTTTGTGTGTAAGTTGTCTGTTGAATAATCTAGTATGCGTTTAAGCGATGGGTTATCGTTCTCTCTTGTAGAATTTTAAAAACCTATTGCAAGTTTCTTAATGTGTGTTTTAAATGTTTTATTGTCGGTTTCGCGGTGTAAGTACAAACGCGCGTCAAAGGTCAATGTGTGGTTTTGGAATTGTTTGAGCTTTCCTATGTATTTTCTCTGCGTGTAGCTATATTAGGTAATCGGTCGCAGAAGTTGTTTATATAGGATAACTTTTGTGAGTAGAGTTAGTGAGGATTGTCGTTTTATGCTCGCGCAAAGGCAGGTTAGAGAGTGCTGCGTTTTTTTAATTGCATTATCAATGTGTTCACCATTTGTAAGTACTTTATCTAGTGGTATTTCGAGATAGTTAACTTTCTCTATTTACAGCTACTGCGTTTTCGAATTTTAGAGGTGGCGGGGTGCATTCTTGTTGTGTTTAAATACTATCGATTGTGTTTTTTCGGCAGTGAATGCTACACGTCATGAGTGACACAATTTAACGTTGCTTTCGATTATGTATTTTAGTTTGTTTGCAACTATTTCGAGTTTAAACGAGTCCGCGAGTATTGCTGTATCGTCTACGTAGGCGGCGACAATATCGTTGTGTATTTTTGGTTTGTATAGGTCGTGTGTAAATGTGGCGAAATTGACAGGAACTCAAGCGAAATGCCACAGAGCGCGTTCCCCACACAAATAGGCTGACAATCGAACGACGTCAGTAGGGAAATCGAGAGCATTCGCTTACTATTTACTTATACGCTGCTGCATTAGAAAGGGTTCCTATGCAGCAACATAGTAGTAGCAATGCTAGACATGCACCGGACCTCTAACACAAGAACTACGTCCGGGAGAACATTAAGAGTAATATAAGTATATGGTACATATATATAGCCGCGTTTTTTTCAATGTTTCGGTGAAGTCTAATGTTTTATCATCTGGTTGTGGTTCTCTGTAGTGTCGAGCGATACTGATATACATATGTATATCTCCCTTAGCTGATATGGAGGGGTCGTTTCTTATACTCAGTTTTCTGCTTGACTGTCTAGTTTCAGTATCAGTGCGTATATATTAAGTAGTAGCCTGGTTTATTCTGCTATGTATAATGTTTCCTGAGCCCTGTCATTTCAAGGTCGCCGGTCGAATCACATTCAGTATCGCTCTACGCTATGAAGATGGTGGCAGATGAAATTCTGCCACAAAGCTGTGGAAACTTCCTTCTTCGGCACGTGCATGAAGACTTTAGAAAATTAACCGCTACTTATTGTAATTGCGAAAATCTACGAACATAGATTTTGTTCTTTCTAATTCTACATAATGTCATGCAATTTGTGTATTACATCTAAGTAAAAATTTTCGCGTTAACACTGTGTCGTAGTTAAAATATTCTAACAGAAGTACTAGTTTTCAGAGTAGGTACGAAGACGTTAATTTATTTTAAATTTAGTGCTCAACTAACAGAAATCCTTTGCTTTTTCAATCCCTATTATCTATTGCCCCTTCGAGAAGATAGACTATGTGAATCCATAAAATTCGCGCTATATTTATAGCCTGAGGATTACAAATATGTATTTGCATATAATTGAAATTATAAAGTCGTATATTTCTAATAAATTTCGTCAATAAGAAATAGCCGGTTAACAGGAGACTATTGGCAATCTATTGAAACCTACGCACCTTTTTAAAGGAGTGAATTTATTCGCGAAACACGTATCTGGGTTCTCGGTTTGCTGCAATTTAGCTGGATTCTTATTTATGGACGTGCTTTGCAGTGGTGTTCAAAAAACAAGAAAGTTTAGAATCTGGAGAGGGTAGAAAAAGCGGGCGACAAAAACGTAGATAAATTTGCGGGGTGTTTTTTCTTCTGTTATCCGAGGAGTGAACACCTGATTTATGGCCGATAGTGCGGTAGACGAAACAGCTAAATATCTTGTATCTTCTTTCTCCCGCAATCGAATAATTTTACATTCTTTCAGTACAATTTTGTACACTCGTAAAATTATTAAGGGGAGAAAGATATCAATAAAAACTATTGTAATTAAATGTACTACACTATTCGGCCTGTACCTTTGAAAAGAAATTCACAAACCAAGAATTATTTGCAGGTTATTTCGAGACTGAAAAATTAAAGCAAAATTTGAAATTTATAATTAAAATTTTTTAAATTCATTAGGTGTTATACATAGAAATATTTTGATATTTTAATAACATATATTAAGTGGAGTATAATTGATGGTTAACGAATTTTTCTGCTTAAATTATGATTTTGCGCCCTTTTCAATACTATTTATTAGATTCAGTTCATTAATTTCATTGATCTGCCTATAGTCCACACGGACGACAATTATCAACAATTGAACGAACGACTTATTGGCTAAAAATGATCATAATTGTCGAAAACTATTAACTGCTAGTCAAAACTGTTGCTGGCTTTAAGCTATCAATTTTTGTTTACTAAATCTATTGCTACGATTACGTAAAAGTACGAATATCATCCTGGGACTTAGCTGTTGACATAAAACAACAAATTAACAAAGCTACAGTGAAGCTTTTTATGTCTGGCTATTTTATGTGAAATTTTATAAAAGACAAGTAAAACTTTTTCATTCACAGAGAATGCTTTTTTAAAAATGATTTTTACCCTTCACATGATTTCAATTGCATTTCAAAGAATTTTTGGTGCATTTGAAAGCCTCTAAAATTCCCACTTACTATGAAGCGTTTCCAAATCTCGTTCATTAGATTTCATGCTGTCTGCTGCCGGCGTTTTTGAGCAAATAACATACAAGGGACACTTCTTCATTTACTTCAGTACTGGCAAAGTATGCTTGAGAATATTTTCTTGATTTTATTTTCGAGACGAGTTTATTTACTTGCTGATTGTACTATTGTGTAATTCTCACCTTCGTTTACCCAAAAATGAATTCATGATTCTGGATCAATTTCTTGTTGTTCGACTACCGACAACTGTAGTCAACACGTAAATTACTAAAAATCACTCGCCTGAGACTGGTTGGAATTGAACTAGGTGCAGTACTTATATACTATATATGCGCATGCATCGTGGTCACAAAAGATGTCCCAGTAGGTTCGTGACAAATCGGAACTTCTCGGGATGTGGTTAGAATTTCAGATATGATGGACATAACGCAAACTCTTATTTTTGCAATACCAATTAATTAAATTAATAAATCTGCCCTTCCGGTAATGTTAATCAAGGCAGTGTCGCAGTGTTAGCCTAGCATCAAAACGCATTCAAATAGAAACTAATATTACAACTACGGGACGCTCTTAATACATGTACCACTGCGTGAAGGGGCCGGGGGTGCGATGAGTATTGTGATTCAAAATTGGGTCGCATATACAAAGGGTACTAGGAAAGTTTTGCAATACAGTTTTGTTTATCTAGTTTTTCAAAGTCTCAATACACCTCTCCATCCTCCGAAACCAATCTTTAAACCAGTTCTGCCAAGTTTCACTAGGGAGAAAAGCACACTCGTTGTCCTAAGCCCGCAGAAGGTCCTCATCACTAGAAAACCGACTCCCTTTTAGCTTCATTTTCACAGGCGAGAACAGTGCAAAGTCGCAGGGAGCAAGATCTGGACTGTAGGGAGGGTGCTCGAGAAGTTTTAATCCTGTCGTGGTCAAATATCCGGTGCAGGCTTTGGCGCGGTGAGCTGGAGCATTATCCTGACGGAGGAACCAGGTGTACATTCTTGACTTTGGCCGCAGGTTCTTCATAGATCCAATGACTTTAGGCAGGCACTGTTCAGTATACCACTTAGCTATGACTGTCTTAATACCCAATACGTGTGTCCACAATTCCACTCGATTTGAAAAATACAGCTATCATTTTCTTCTTTACAGATCGGGATTTTCTGACAACTACGGGTGTGTTCTCATCATCAAAGACCCAAATTTTGTTTTTGGCTTTGGTCGGCACATCGTAATAGTACAGCCAAATCTCGTCACCTATCACGATGTTCACATACCGAGATTGTCCCTTATTAAACTTTTTTAGCATCTCCCGGCACCAAGTCCCACGTCGTGTCATCTGCTCTTCAGTCAGTCGATGCGGGACCGAGAGAGAACAAAGTTTCTTCACGTGCAAATAATCATGCAGAATCGAACAAATTGCTGGTGCATTTAGGCCAAAAGTGCCCTCTATTTGTTGGTAGGTCACTCACCTGTCCTTGTCAAGCATTTTCCTCACAGCAATAAGCAGCCTCCTACGATTCATTGTTGCGTCATATTGCAAAACTTTCCCAGTACCCTTTGTATTGAAAGATTGACAAACTCTGATCTATAAAATAAGATTACAGTTTCGCAGAGTGCGTCATTGAAGTTTATTATAAATACACGTAACGAAATTAACAAAATCTAAATCATATCAGAAGGAATTTTCAGTTTTAATTTTTCATAAGCAAATTTCATTATACTAAAATAACCTAAATGCTATTTTCTCGTGCCTTGTATAAACACTGTGTTTTAATTAAAGGTATCATTTAAACGAGGCTTTTGCATTAAATTAAAAGCGATACTAAGGAGAACGTAATTTTGAATGTTGGCAATTTAGAATTATCAGGATTCCCGTTCTCAATTATAGCGAAAAAGGAAACATCATGAATCGAATAACATGTAGTAGGCGCTGTATTATGTGCTGAATGTAATGTATTTGATGAACTTTAATTTAATTAGAAGCTTCTTCTCGAGGATGTGAAGACTCCAACGTTTTCTGCTGTATATACAACACACTTCGGAGCAGTTTCTAGTCGTATATTCGATGTGAGCATTTCTAAGGTCTATCTATATCTATGAAGCTTCATATATAATAATAATAATTTTTTAAATAATATTTATATTGTACATTTTGCTGTATATGTACATGTCATAAGTGGATGAATAATATATGTATACCATGTATGTACATAATGCGTGGTTAAGGTAGAAACACCCACAGTACAATTTTACTTTCTTAAATAATGTTATAAATTGGAATTTAAAAACTAGGTTAGCACCGTACATAAAAGGGTAAATGTACAGTTAATTCTAAATAAAATTTCAATTCTAAAAGAATGTGCTCTTCAATTTTAAGGAAGTTTACGCCTCTGAATTAAAAAGACAGGATCATAAGAAGATCGATATCATTCCAAAAACATGAATTTTTAAAGCAACATTAAAGGTATTTTAAAAATGAGTCATTACAAAGTATAAAAATTATCTATAACTTTACTTTATGTACAGTTTCCAGATCTTCAATCATATATTAATATTTGTTTCAGTTCAGAACTGTAATACTGTGTATAAAAGAATATGTAATTACCTTTTCATATATTGTTAATGGCAGTATACAAATTATATACGCGTTAAATACACGTGTTAAATATAGTTCAAAACATGTTGAAAACATTTCGAGACCTTGGATGTAACATGAGTGTGAAAGTGCATTTTTTACACTCACATTTAAATTTTTTCCCCGACAATCATGGAGCTGTAAGTGAGAAACAAGGGGAGCGTTTCCACCAAGATATAAAGGAGATAGAGAAACGGTATCAGGGTCGTTGGAATGTCAACATGATGGGAGATTACTGTAGGACCCTTCTACTAGCAACTCCAGAAGCATCATATAAAAGGAAAAACTACACTCGAACTTTTACCTTGAAGAGGTTGAGAAAATACAAAACTTTAGATTAATAAGTAAAAAACTGTTCATATTCAAACTTACACTTCTCATTGTAATAATAAAATCTTAAATTTTTCAATTATACTCTGATAATAAATTACGAGTACGTACCTTTAAATCTTAACCATGTACTGTTGAAAATTTGGATTCAGCACAACAAACATAAGAAACAGGTTGAACTTTGACAAAAGTTTTAAAAAAATATTTATTGGTTGGCCTGTGTAATTAAACAGTGTTGCACCTGGAAAACTACGGCAAAATACCCGTACGAAAACAAATTCGGCACACGATCTCTACCGTTGAAAGCTAAAACGCACACTGTGACATTGTGACAAAAACATTTGAAAGTCATGATTAGGTATTGCTATTTCTTTACATTATAGAAATTATATTTTAATATTAAATGTTGTATGCACCAAATGTTAAGACCAGAATTAGAAATTAAACGTTCAAAAAAGGACAAAAGGAAAGAATAAAAAGTGCATTTAATTATGAAAACTTGGCCCAAAATGTATGTACAAATATATTTCGTAAATTAATGTACAAATTTTATAATCAAAACAAAATTTTTAGTTCTGTATATTAGATATATTCACCAAGGTGTCAAGACGTTCTTTAAAATATCCTTCTTCCAATGGAATACCAATAAGAAAAAGATATATCTACCCATGTCTGGGATTGAATTTTGGTGTCTGAAAAACGAAATTACGCGTTCTCGTTCTTCGATTCTGGTTTGTATTCAGCAAGTGCGGATTCGTCGCTTACACGTTACAAGCTGCAACAAAACCGGAGTCGTCGTAGTCGACGCTGCTTTGCTCTAACATTGCCTCTAGCGTTGTCGTCTGTCCCGCTTTACAGATACGTTGCATGTTGCAATAACGTGTACTGCTGACTCAGTGTGCGAATCGATGAACGCTGCAATCTGTCCGTTGTCTGCCTGTTACGTAAAAAAGCAACAAACCGGCGTGCAGATTTATTCACTGGGAACGAGTTAAAAATGAGGAATGGTTGGACTACGGAGACGAAACTAAATTAATTGATTACCATCGTCAGTGTATAAGTCTGGGAGAAAATTTGATTTGATCCTGATTAATATATTCATCAAAGCAGCAGTGCTACATTTTGCCAATTTAGTCCCAGATGCAATATCATCGATTGTCTGCCTGTTATGGCAAAAATAACGAAGCGCATGCAGATTAGTACGCTAGGGATAAATTAAAAACGAAAAATAATACAATTACCGAGACAAAATTGAATTAATAGATAGTAATTGGCGATGTTTATTATACGCGTTGTCTTTACACAGTTTATTAGAGTTTATTTTATATTTATTTTGTATCGGCCACCAATTTAGTAGAGCACACAGTATCCAAAACAGGGGTAGCTCGTGTGGCGGTGTTTTGATCGTCATTGCTTCAACATATTAATGTGGCGAATTGATGTTGATTTGGATTTATTCCAATGTAATATTGATTTGCTCTACGTTTCGCTGATTATTGACAATAAATTTTTAAATATTATTATTGCGTATATATGTACCTCCTTCAACATCTGTTATGTACATATGTTTATTTACGATCATGTGTTCCATAAACTAGAGCCTTGGATTTGTTTATACGTGATTTATGTTTCACAGACGATTTTAATGTTCCTAATCTGGATAATATGGATTGAGGTAAAGCTTATGATATTAACTTCCTAGTATTTAATCAAACTAACCTGTTTAATAACAAAGAATCAAGATTTTTTGCTCGAAAGATATTATATTATTACAGGGCTGATTTTTTATTGATTCTGGAGGGTCCTCATTATCTGACACTAGTTGTCAATGTAGCGAATCTGCTTTTAAAATACTCAAGTTCTCGAATATCCCCAGACTTAATATCAGACGTGCGAACTTCGGGCCAACTTTACAGTTCGTTTACGGTAGCAAACTGGGAAATGGTATTAGGTTCTAATGACGTTAACATTGCGTGTCTTTACAATATCATTAATGACTATTTTTTACGCTGTGTACCAATGACCACATCTAGAAATAGTTTCCTTCCCTTCTGCTTTTCGTTTGGAATGTGCCGCTTAATTAGAATTCAAAAGCATTAATTGAAATTATTTAGGGCAAGGGGTCTCGAATTTTGCAGGGATAACTTTAAGGAATACAGAAAACTTGTTAGCTCCAGCAATGACACTGACTTCCGGAATTGCATAACTGAAGTAAATTACTCCGTCCAGAATGATCCGAATAAATCGTGAAATTTTATTAACGTGTGTGAGAAAGAAACACGTATTTCTGGATCTATTATGGATGGTAATAGACATATTTAATATCCTGATCAAATTGCTGATACTTTTTTGTCACACTTTTCGCTTGTACTTGTTAGCGGTATTCACGTAACAATTAAGGAATCGTTTTCTAATGCAAATATATTGAATGTCCACCGTTTCACTGAGGATGATCATTCTCGTGCTATTCATTACAATCCGCAATGACGGTGGGTCTTGATTCTGCCGCGCTTTCATGATCAAAGAGTATCAATGTGTTTAGTCTTCCGTTATTGCATATTTATAATATGATATTACGCTAAGGAAAGTTTTCTGATTGTCAGAAGAGTTTTAAAATTACATCTGTTTTCAAATCTGTGAGCAAAAATGAAATAAGGAACTGCAGACCTGTACATCTCACATGCAACTTTGCTAAGACTTTGGAAATAATGATTGCTGTACCAATTTATAATCATGTCATCAGTCAGCTTTCTATTTATCAGCAATGTTTTATAAGCAGAAGATCGACTACACCAATTTATGTTCCTTTGTATATTTAGTTTCTAGTGCTTTAAATGAGCAATGTCAGGTCGATACAATTTATACTGACTTCTCTAAGGCATATTTCATAGTTGCAACATAATATAATTTTTCAAAAAAGCTAAATCGCTCTGGAATTTCTAATAACGCAGGCCAACCGATAAATATTTTTCAAAAGCTTTTTTCAAAGTTCAACCTGTTTCTTATGTATTTTGGTGTGCTGAATCCAAATTTTCAATCAGTCTTTTTCTGCTACGTAGCAATTTTTCGCAATCTCTATCTTTCGTTGAGTATGACAGTATTAAAATATATAGTTAAGATTTAAAGGTGCGCAATTTACTATTAGAATATAATTGAAAAATTTAACATTTTATTACTACAATGGCAGTGTAAGTTTGAATATAAACAGTTTTTTACTTATTAATCTAAAGTTTTGTATTTCCTCAACCTCTTCACGGTAAAAGTTCGAGCGTCGCTTCTCCTTTTATATGATGCTTCTGGAATTGGTCGTAGAAGGATCCAACTGTAATCTGTAATCATGTAGACATTCCAACGACCCTGATACCGTTTCTCCATCTCCTCTATATCTTGGGCGGAAACGCTCCCCTTGTTCCTCACTTACAGCTCCAAGATTGTCAGGGAAAAAATTTAAACGTGAGTGTAAAAAATGCACCTTCACACTCATGTTACATCCAAGTTCTCGAAATGTTTTCAACATGTTTTGAACTGTATTTTCGTAATTAGAGTCTTTCTGATTGTCTAAGAACTTCAAAACAGGTATTATTATACGGTTACAATGCACAAATAGCGTAAAGTAAATATGTGAGGAAACTTTACGTCCTGTGATATTTTAAAGTTCATTTTCGGCACATCAAAAAACATAAAGGGGAGCCAAATTTATAAAAAAATTTTTTCATGGTTGACCTGTGTAATTTTATGCATGTCAGATTTTATTTGTCTCGACGTATGAACGATGTAGCCATATTTATCGCTGTTAGGAGCATCTCAAAGATCGGCAATGGGCCCGTTACTCTTCTTCATCTTCTTAGATAATATTACAGACTGGGTAACATCACATTGTTTACTATTTGAAAGCGATTTGAAGATTTTTCGTCGTATTGAGAATGTTGGGTTTAGGTAGGACTCTAAGTTGACATCGTAATAATTTGACTGCGAGTTTTAAATAAAATATTAGATCTGTTTCCATAATGAGATTTATGGCGTATTAAAAGATTCTAAGTTGTATTGCCTGGTGGCTTAATTGGTAGAGCAGCCGTCTAGAAAACGGCAGGCAGAGGTTCGAGTCCTTCACCACTGCAGAAATTTTTAATTGATTTCTGTGAATTTAATTAACGATGGAATAGCAGAAGATAATAATTTTTCATTAATTTCCATCGTAAAATAACTTAATTATATGTTTATATATAATTATTAATATCGTATATATACGTCAATATTTGGTTATATCATTCCTATTGATTTATTGATGGTTTTATACCATGTTGCCAAATCTACACTTCTTTTAATCAATTTGTGTGGCTTAACTGATGACAATATAAAATCTTTGTATTAAGATTGTCCACTCAGAATTTATCATTGTGGTACTTGACGATTATCCACGAATTTCTGACGGCTTCCTGTATAACAATAAATTAATTACCTAAGAATTTTGCTGAAAATTTAATATGGAAAATCATTGTGAGGCTATTTTTAAAAATAGTGGACGCTGGGTGCTATATTTTACTCGAGATACATACACATATGAAATACTTCTCTTATTATTAGTACTGTATATAGTAGGCTAGTAATACAGCAATACTTATTACTGTACTTGTTTTTAGCTATCACTTCTCGAGCACAAAATCATGACTATCGTTTGCACAAATTAGTTAAATTTGCACTCAAAATTAAGTCAAGTTGCTTCAGTACTTTGGCAAAAACAAACCATTAAACAGTTGCCTCAACACCATCATCACAACAACATAATGATAAATCACAATAAGAGCGGTCCATCGCCAGTATACGCTGCAGACCACGCCGACATGAAGGGTTGAAACGTCAGACGGTACCTTTATTAAATCCGGACGAATGTTAAGTTCTGCTTCATCCATCAATCATTGAAACCGAACTCCGGTAGCTGACAACTTCATTCCAGTCTCCGTACCCGCTACATGACTGGCTCTGGATACTGCTGCAGATTTTCATAGGAAGAGGAGAGAGTTCACCCTTTCCGTTCGCCCACTAATTAATTATGGAGCGAGAAAACAAGGAGGAAAAAATTTAATTCCGGTAGGTCGCGAACTGGCACCCCTTCTACAATACCAGAAAACAATTAATTTAAGTGGTTCTGTAAATAAAACGGGCCCGGTCATGGCGGAAGGTTTCCTTTCATTAATTCCAAATTTAACTTGTACTTGGATTTGACCGGTCAAACATGGCAATATATGCGCTCAACGTATGTATGCATGTGTAGGCAGGTGCCATGCTTGATCAATGTAAACGCAAAAATGTAATAATAACAGCGGTCGCATCGGTTTTCTCGTTTTGTCGGTTTGTTTGCTTGCCTTTTTATTACAATTTATGAGCACGCGACAGTTTTATTGGCGGTGAAAAGAAATATGCCCACGCTAAACAAATTGGGGGTTATTGTTGTAATGCAAATATGACGTGAAATGAAGAATTACATTGTTCGCTCAGGTATTCCCTTGCGGAGTAAATACACTGCGCAGCAGTAATAAACGTTTTTTTCCGTTTCTATTTCCATGCAAATTTCCCCAAATGGATAACTGAGTTTGAAATGTATACGCGGTGAAGATTTTAGTTAAAATATTTGTAAAAATCTGAATTTTGTACAAAAATAACATTCAGGTGGCGTATACTTTTTCAATCGTTACATTTGCACACAAAGTGATTGATTGAAAACTTTCAGCAGACGTATTTGGAGTGCCTTTTTTCCTGAAAATTTTTCTGTAACCATGGAGGCTCTAGTTCGATTCAAAGTGTGCAGAAGTTGTGCTAACATAACCACTTTAAAAACATTACATTACCGTCGGGTGCAACCCAAACTACTTGTATCTGTTATAGGGTATCCGATATATACGAGGCGTTTTTTTAAGTAAGTGGCGTTTTGTTGTATACACTAATGGGTGGTGCGCGCGCCACAATGAGTACCTACGTCGTGTCCCTGCATTCCTTGGGAATAACTGTGCTCAACTGCAGCTCTGTAGGAAACCTGTGCGGTCTGTTCTGTCTTCAAAATTTTCAAGACTATGGAATCGCCCGTCCCGTGCGAGGTATGGTCAGTGATTCGTTTTTTGTCGGCAAGAAACATGTTCGCTGCAGACATTCACCCGCAGATATGTGAAATTTACGGAGCTACTGATATGTGTGAAGGCAAAGTGCGTAAGTGCGAGACTTCAAAGCTGGCCGCATCCATGATGAGACCTGCTCCGGTCGTCCATCTGTGATCACAAAACGATATGGTGGCTTCAGTTGAAGTGACAATACTTTAGAACAAACGCTTCACTATAAGCATTCTTTCAAACGACTTTCCTGAAGTGTCGAAGTCAGTGCTGCACAAGATTGTTTCTCAAAAGTTATAGTTTAAGAAACTGTGCTCTCGTTGGGTCCTTAAGCTTCTAACGGACGACCACAAAAACAAAAGATTTGAGTGTTCGCTAAATTTTTTAATTTGTTATACCGAAGAAGGTGACGCCATGTTGAGTCATATTGTAACGGAAGACGAACTGTGGGTTTCACATGTCACACCCGAATCGAAGCAGCAGAGCATGGCGTGGGGACGCACATATTTTCTTGTGTAGGTCAAGGCCAAACAGACTGTTCCAGCGAAAGATCACGGCGTCCTTGTTTTGGGATAGGTCTGGTGTTTTGTTGATCGACTTCATGCAACGCGGAATCACCACAAATGCGGTAGCAACTTTCGCAGGGTTTGGCCGTACCCTGCGAAAGTTGTACAGAGCAATTCACAACAAAAAGACGCGGCATGCTGACAGAGGGAATTTTGCTACATTGACAATGCGAGGTCCCACACCACAGCTCACATCCGAGTTTTATTGGACTCTCTTGGCTGGGAAGGTTTGAAGCATTCTCCCTACAGCCTCGACCGTGCGCTGAGCGATTTCTATCTTTTTCGCTAGCTCAAGTGTCATCTCGGCGGCAACTACTAAAAACAACGATGACGAAGATGAGAAAACTGCGGTGACCTCTCGAATTCGGAGTGGCGGCAAATATCTATGAAAAGGTTATTCAAAATCTAGCTGTGAGGTTTGATAAATGTTTAAACAAACTTGGTAGCTATATTAAAAAATAGAGAAGTGTATGTAGAATCTGAAAATAAATTTGCTTTTTGAAAATTTTCTTTCGTTTGGTTTTTATTTTCAAATAGCTCTTACTTAAAAAACGAGCCCCTTATATTCATTTCCTGGGCTATTCATCTAGTGCTGCAAGTAGGATTCTGATGAACAGTACCCAAAATTCCTTCTTCAAGTTAGATAGTACAACCATGTCTTGGTCTATCTGCGTCACGCCGACTGGGAACAAATGTGCTTGTTTCAAGAAGTCTCCGATCTAATCTTCGAAATATGTTGGCAGACGAATGTTGCCGGTGTGAATACCGTATTGAATAGGTATTCGTTGAAAGTGAATATTACAAATTACTTGGATATCAAAAGAATAAGTAAGCAATGGAAGCGAAGTTGAATTTGATGGAGCCTGTCATTGATTAACTTAATCACTGGTTGATATATAACCCCTTTCCACATTAACTTTCCTAATTCTGTATATGCATTTCGACAACAAAGTTGTCATCATCAGCAGACAATTGCAAAGTGTCGCACCCGGTAAACTACGGCGAAAAATACCCGTACGAACACAAACTCCGTACGCGGTACGTACCGTTGAGAACCAAAATGTAACGAAGCGAAAGTAATGAAAGATTGTTAAATATCAAAATTTGAGAAATAATTATTTTTATATGACATTATTCTGGGCCAAGGTTGCCATGTGTACTTTAACGCAAAAAATCAGTTAAAAAAGGTATAAAATGATTGATTGCATCAAACAATTTCATTTGACATTAAAAACCATGGTTTTCCACAAAAAATTTAAAAAACTCGAAATATTTTGTAAAACGTTTTCAACATTGATCTCTACCTTAACAACTGGCAATGCAAAATTTCTGTATTAGGATTGATGACTCAGAATTAATAATAGAATCGTCCTATCTCATGTTTATCCGCGAATTTCTGACCACTGTATATTGTTAATTATGATAACCGACTACTTGATCTTGATACTTCTAATCTTGCATGTAATACTCTAGTAACGTGGGACAATTTTCCACTTGTTTCAGTTAATGTGTACTCTCCTCTTTAAGCATATCTTTGGTGTTATCTGTAATTCTTACCCATCAACTCTCACTTCCTTCAGATGAAAACACTCAATATAATTTTCATCGAACAGATTATTTCTCCTTAAGAAAATATTGTGCTGTTAAAACGATTCGTTCTTTTAGAATAATCTTGCATTG
Organism: Dermolepida albohirtum; assembly: GCA_031893035.1. Classification (NCBI taxonomy): domain Eukaryota; kingdom Metazoa; phylum Arthropoda; class Insecta; order Coleoptera; family Scarabaeidae; genus Dermolepida; species Dermolepida albohirtum. The sequence goes on from JAVIWB010003107.1 coordinate 244,653, forward strand.
TTTCATATTGTTTGGATTTTACGTTTTAGATATCAGACATTTGAGTATAGGCACTGAATTAATGGAAATTTCAATAATTTCTATTTCCATTTCCATTGACTTTTTTCAGTCTAGCTCACATACGAGTGAGCGTTTTTATATTCGCGGAATGAGCGGGTTGTAGAGGGGCGAATAGGCGAATTGGGGGCGTGGTCTGTGCAGCGACTCATGATTAGTATAAATACGAAGTTTCATTGTTATTAGACAGTTAGTGTTTGAGCTATCGTCAACCAAGTAACATAATCAGGAGTGAAAAGTGAAATATGGAAAAAATCGAATATCGTGCCGTTATAAAGTTCCTTACCAGGCAAGGAAAATCAGTCGCGACCATAATAATGAGATGTCATTGGTTTACGGCGACTCTTGTCCAGGAAAAACCATGGTGTACAAGTGGCATAGTTTATTTAAACAAGGAAGGGAATCCCTTGAAGACGACCCGAGGCCGGGCAGGAGCATTGAGGTGACCACGCCAGCACTTATCCAAAAAGTTGAACAAATTGTACTCGAAGATGCTCGACTAAAGAAGAAACAACTCGCAGAAATGGTTGGAGTATCCGATACAACAATTTTTAAAATCCTACATCCTACACGATCATCTCGGCATGTCTAAGGTCAGCGCAAGATGGGTGCCGAGAATGCTCACGCCGCCGCAAAAACAACAGCGCGTAGAGTGTTGCATGTTTGGACCTCTGTAATGAAGACAAGGATGGTGTATTGAGTGGAATTGTTACTGGAGACGAAACTTGGGTTCATCATTATGAACCTGAGTCCAAACAAGACTCCTTGCAGTGGCATAAAAAGGGTACAGCACCTCCCAAGAAATTTAAAGTGTCACAATCAGCTGGGAAACTCATGGCAACGGTATTTTGGGACTCGGAAGGAATATTGTTGATTGATTATAAAGATAAAGGTGTTTCTATAACCGGAGAATATTACGCTTCAATATTAGAGCGACTAAAAGAAGCCATTAAAGAGAAAAGACGGGGAAAATTGACAAAAGGTGTTCTGCTTTTGCACGACAACGCGCCCGTCCACAAGATATTGCCCTGCATAAGGTGGGCTTCGAAATTGTGAATCACCCACTACAGCCCAGACCTGGCCCCGAGTGATTATTACCTGTTTCCGAAAATGAAAAAAGAGTTGCGGGGTAAAAAATTTACTGCCAATGATGAAGTCAAGGAGGCAGTTTCGGCGTATTTTGCAGATAAAGAGAAATCATTTTTTTATGAGGGTATAAATAAATTAATTGAAAGATGTGAAAAATGTATCCGTCTTGCAGGTGAATATATTGAAAAAGAAAAATAATTTGTTTTTTTTATTTCCACCCCTTGTCCCCCATTCCGCGAATATAAAAACGCTCCCTCGTACCTTAAGGTCTGGAGATCTCAGGGTATGTGGTTTCCTTTCTGTGAAGATGTGCTAAAAATCAAGATTATTTTCCACAATTACACAAAAACTTAGATGACCTTCAACATTTAGTAATTATGGCAAACTGAATGCATCATGTATCCAAAAGGTATTCTCATGTCGACTTGATATTGTTCATGTCGTAGATGGTGGTTACATTTCCTGGTTTGTTATGCATGTCCATCGACTTTTTTCAGTTTGAACAAATATGCGCGAAATACAAAAATCAACATCCAAGAAATTAATATTCGAGCAATTTATATCGTGGTCAATTTGATGAAAACACCATCGGCTCGTCAGTTTTGTTTTAATTAGCCGTATTCTGAAATAACATCGTCCTTTTTTGAATATTTAAACGACGACAATTCCTCCTCGAACATAAATATGCAAATTGTTAACGCGTTTTCACTTATTTTACATGTTACGTCAAGCGCGGCGGGTCCCTCATTAGGAGTTCTAAACCTCGGCAATGCCACGGCAAGGATTAGTCGTTAATTCTGGATTTACGCCGCGATGTAATAATTGTTAAGCATACGCTTTGGGATAACACAACCGGCGCTTCCATTCTTCGCTTTGAATCCTGCATATGTATCTACCAAATACATACATAGATGTCCGCGATATTTATACGTGCGCGCGAGGGAGCAGATGTCAATTTGAAATACGTCGCTTTAATCTGGATAGATGAAAAGCGGTGTATATTATGTGAAGTCACGTAGGTCTGATATACTCAATATTATTTTCTAAAAACCCATTAGCAGCACTAAATGCATTGGATCATGTTTTAACAAGTTCGTACCTACGAATAAAAATTTAGGCGCTTTATGCTTCATTAGATGATTCTACTAAACGTAGGTATTTTTGACATATTTCGATTTTTTTAAATTTTCGAAAATAAATTGGAACTACATGATTGATGTACTATTTATAGAACTAATGGATAGTGAAGAAACACCACTTCAAGAATGAGGTAAATAGGATCGACTGTAACCATACGAGATGTTGGTTCTGCACTAAATAGTCGAAGTCAAATGAATGTGATTTATATTAAGCTCACACAAGCTTTTGACATTGTTAATCACCATATATTGTTGAAAAAGTTCCACTTCTTTAGATTTTAAGTTACTCGCATTTCTATCTTCACGTTTGGATAATAGAATCAATCTTGTCCAGCATAATGGATGTCGATCATTTCAATTTTCTGCTATATCTGGCGTACCACGAGGTTCCAACTTGGACGTCCTAATATTATTTTGCAGCTAGCAAATGACTTGCTTGACACTTTGACCTACTCTGTGCTGATGATATAAAAATGCAATGTCAACTATTAGATGGATGCATCGAAACTAGCGACATTTATAGGATGAGTGTTAACTGAATTAAATTGATTTATACATTTGCAAGTATAGTGGTGGGATTTTCTCGTAAAAAGAAACTTCACCGGCTACTGTATTAAATGGATGATGGAATCAGTGCTATAGCTCGAGTACACTTTTCTTTAAATAATGCTTTTATTGGAAATAAATTAAAACATCAGAATAGCAGTTTATGAAACGGCGTTTAGCCCGATTTTAATATACGGATGTGAATCATGGACGCTATCGAAAATATTAAAAAGTAAGATGCAGGTCATTGGTACAAGAAATGTTAAAGGAACAACCTAAAGTGACGATGAATATCTGCAGCAGATATGTTTGTTCCTGACTGAAAACGTATCACGGACCACGGGGTGGGCGATGCGATAATCTTGAACACTTTACAGACACAGAACAAGACCGTACAGGTTACCTACACAGCTGCAACTGAGCACAGTTGTTCCCAAGGAATACCAGGACAGGATGCAAGCACTCGTTGCAGTACGCGCAGCACCTATTAGTGTATACAACAAAACCTCCGTTACTTAAAAAACACGCCGCGTACAAGGAAAGCTTCGAAGCATTAAATCACCAATCCTACAATATCAACATAGCTCTCAGGGATATTACTTATTTTCTGAAAGAAAAAAGGAACTGCGTGGAAAAAAAATTTCTAGAGAGGAAATATAGACTGCGATTTCGGCGAAATTTCAATGTAAAAAGAACAATTTTCTTCCGTAGGCATACGCAAATTATTCATAGGACTGAAAAGGATATTGGAGTTAATGGTAAATACATTGAAATTGAAAAATATTTGTGTATTATTATTTATTCTCCTTACGCCTTATTCGGTAAAAAAATTCACTTTCGTGAAAGGGGTTTGATAGAATTTTTCGAACAGAAAAGTAACTTCGAATTACTTCGAATACATACCTTGAAAAAAGGTATTTACGATATTAATCGCTCCAAGTATAATATGAAATATGTTGGTCAAACTGAACGTGCAATTGTAACTATCACATATTAAACACAATAAGCCCCAGAAATTATGCGTTACCCAATGTGGTTTAGAAAATGATAATAATACAACTTGATTACCTAAAACTAACTAAAAACTTAAATAATTCCAGATAAATAGACACTTTCGAGAGTATCTCTATAGTGCTCAATGAAAATATTAATACAGATTCTTGGAATAGGTACGACTAGTAAAAGGTCAAGTAGTTAATTCGGAAATGTATGTAGGGGGTTTCGATATACGAATCTTACCTTTTAATAGAGAAAATTGAACTACGAGGGTGGTCCCAGAAGTACACCCAGCAAAGAAAACACAAAAATTTTGGAAAGAAATATGTATATTCATGTTTCAACATAATCTTCTTTTAGCTCTATACACTTTTCCCAGTGATGTTCAATAAGTTACATACTCCTTTCATAATAAGAACTGTCTTGCTCCTCAAAATGGCTATTAACTGTCGACATCACTTCTTCATCGTTGGAAAATCTCTGACCACTGAGCCATTTTTTCAAGTGTAGGAACAGAAAATAATCCGAGGGGGTAAATCTGGCAAGTAGGGTGCATGAGGTAGCAATTCAAACTTTAATTCATTAATTTTGACCATTGCAATAACGGATTTGTGTACTGGTGCACTGTCTTGATGAAACAACATTTTCTTCTTGGACAAATGCGACCATTTTTGCTTGATCTCTTTGCTCAAACGTTGCAATAAGTTCGTAGTCAATGTCCAAAAAACCGATGCCACGACCTTGCCTGCAGATGAAACAGTTTTCGCCTTCTTTAGAGTTGGTTCTCCCTTTTGAGTCCATTGTTTTGATAATTCTTTTGTCTAGAATGTGAAGTGATGGTCCCATGTTTCATCTATGTTTATGAAACGGCGCAAAAATTCTCCTTTGTTGCTGTGAAACTTCGCTAAACACTTAATTGAAACATCTTCACGACACTGTTTTTGCTCAAGTGTGAGCAAACGAAGCACCCATCTTGCACACTGCTTTCTCATGTCAAAATTTTCAGATAATATGCGATGTATCGCACTTTTTGAAATGCTTATTGTGTCTGCTAACTCACCCACTTTCAGTCGATGATCATCTAGTACCGTTTTGTGGATTTTCTTGACCATTTATGAAGACATCATCTCATTTGGTCGACCACTGCGATACTCGTCTTAGAAGCTCGTACGGCCCCGTTTAAACTCTACTACCCACTGTTGTAAACGAAGCAGCAGACTCGCCCAGAGTAGAATCCAGTTTAGCTTTTATATCGGTTGGACTGAGGCCTTTCAAATAAAAGTATTGTATCATGTAACGATGACCAATTTTCTCCATTTTTTACAAATTCACCGGAAACGTTCATTATTGATGGTTGCTAAACAAATACTAAACAACGTGGCGTCTTTAAACTTGAAACATATGCTTTATAGATTGTTTTCAAACAACTACCGCCATTTCTAGGTCAGGCCGGGTACTTATGGGAGCACCCTCGTATTAAATGTATTTGTGAAATTCAGTGTTCGTGCGGAGTAGAGTGAGTCGTAGTTTTTCTATGCAGCTTTTCTACGAGACCATTGATTCAACACTGTCTTTTTTACTGAAGATGACAGATCAGCTTTCGAAACCTTATTTAGCATACAAATATTAATGAAGTAAGGTTTCCTTTCGCTTTTTCTGGTTATTCAATTCCCCAATCTCCAACGCGATTTGTAATTAAAATTTTAATTGTTAATAAATAGAATGTCGATTTTAATTGAGTTAAAGTGAAATTATTCATTCATTTAGTATGTGTTCTTGTTGAAAAAATTAACTCAGATTATAGAGTAATGAGTGATATAATTTTGTAAATTTCAGCTCTGCGAAGAACAGAATATAGAGCAGTAACTATAAACTCATATTCATAAGGCGTCCAAACACTTCAAGCGCACATGTTCAATGCAAAATTTCACCCTTATGTGTACATCCGTAACTTGAACCAGAAAGTCTCCATTTACGAGCTCAATTTTTCAGAATATTTATTACTATTACTGTCATAAGGGTGCAAAATAAATAAAAAAAAGAAGTTTCCTCGAAAACATTACTTTACATGTGCACTTTTTAAGGGTGCAGTAATAAAAATGTTCATATGTAAACGTATACGCTGGTGACAGGACTGTGCGAAAACATCAGAGCATAATTCAGAAAAGTGATGTCTCTCCAGTGTCGTGTTTGCCAGCCTGCAAGTTAACATATTGGATCACATATGGTAAACAGTGTTACTCCCTATACGTCTGGAGATTTAAATAAAGAGAAAGGGAGTGAGATAAATCTACCGTTATGATATTTCGGTGGTTGTAGATTTTAGGGGAAAAAATCTAACTCGTCCTTTTTTTCAACGAGAAAATTAAACGCGATTACATCCATATTTTGATTTGATTTAATGCTTTAGTATGTGGGGAGTACAAATTTGCGTCCGGTTCGCCGAAATATGATGTAGGTTCTGGACATCTTTGGTAATTATGGTTTTAACCTTCTAAACGCGGAAAATGTGTAATTCGTTTTCTAAATATTTTGGAGAGGTACGTTATTGTCGCGTCTAGCCCGGCTTTTGTAAAAGGAGAAATAATGAGAAACAATGTTTCACGCTTAACTGAGTTAGCCTCAATTAAGGAGGTAACTTTTAAGGGAGACTGTAGTTGATTGAATAAATCAAAGAAGATAAATAAAACCCCTTTCCGCAATATTGTTCAGATTCTGTACGACCGTTTGAACAAGTTGTCACCAGCACATAGTTAATCATAATCGCATCTGGAACCTCAGTAAATCTCGCACCGAAATAAATTATCAGACATCCACCGTCAAAAGCTAAACACACGCTGTAGATTCGTTTCATATTTGTATAATTTAAAATGTATTCTAATCTTAACTCTAAACATTTATCCTAAATGCTCCCCCTTACATGTGAGTATCTTTTTTTAATGGTAGTATTTTCCTTTTGTGGAAGACGCAAGATCATATTATTGGATCTTTATCGACGTTTAACATATGGTTTTTGATTTCTGAAATGTAGTTGAATTTATAACCCCTTTCCACAATTAACTATTTGTAAATTCTGTATACGCATTTCGACGAACTTGAAAAATAGTGAAATGTGCCGTCATAGCTATCTAAATCATGTAGATATTCTGCGGTTAAATTATGATTATTTTCTAGAACGAGCTTTACTAAACTGGATTTCTCAGGTCGATTACGAAACTTTATGCGCGCCGGAAGACGGGAAAATTTTAGTGTCATTCGACCTAGCGTCATTTTTTCCTTCCATTTCAATTCCAGAAACTCTTAAAATATTTTGAAGATTTCCTTTATAAAAATTTGAAAATATTATGAACCAGGAAATGTACATGAATATTTGAGATTGACAACCCTTTATATGTCTCAAAATAGTTTTTAATTCGAAGGCAATTTCTGTGAACAAAAACAAAGAACAGTAATGGGCAATTTTCTTTCTCCATTTATAGCGGATTTATTCACGAATAATTTTGAGGTTGAATCTAAACATAGCGTCAAATGCTATTTGCCTCTGGGCTACCGGGCTGGAACCGCGTCACTTGTATATCTGCCGACGTTTCGTATCCATTTGTATGGAACATCTTCAGGACTCAACCACTGCACTGAAACACCAGTTTACAGCAGATTACAAAGTCACTCTTTTTATAGCAAAATCTCAGATAATTCATTTACGCATACAAAAATTCGCATTTTGACATTGTTTTTTAAGTGTCATATTCTCTCAAAAGTCAAGAGAGTTAGATCAGTTTTGACATCCAAATAATTTTTGCGTCTCTGAAAACAGAATTAGGTTATATTTTAAAATTGTTTTTATGTTGATAAAAATGTTCCATTCTTGAAGAAATACTACCAGCGTCCGATATAAATGAAAACTGAATTACGTCTACGGTATTTCGTTTTGGGATAGAAATTTATCTTTTACGTGAACCAGAAAGAGGTTAGATTTGGAATTTTTTAATTTTATCTTTATAAAATTGCTGCATTTTGAAAAAGTAAAACTATTATTCGATGTAAATGAAACCTGTATTACATCTACTGGATTCTTCATTAGACCAAGAATATTGTGTTACTATCGATAATTTTTTGTCTCCCAAGCTTGCTGATTATTTAGTTTTATATAAAATATATGTTTGAGAATCTTCTAACCAACACAAAGGATCTGCCGACGGGTTTTGTAAGTGTAAAACTTGAAAAAGTAGGAAACAAAACCCGTCAAAGCGGTATGGTAAGACAAAACATACACTTCGTCAGGCATAGGAAAGGTCACGGTCAAAGAATGAAATCTAAGAGGATCAGGCATGAATCAAGTTGATTAGTAACTTCATTATGAGACAAGCAGTAAATAACAAAAGAAGTATTATACGAAAATGTTTAAGCATTAATTGGATCAATCTTTATATAATTTCTTTCCTTAAAACAGAAATGGAAGAAAATTGAAAAAATTATATGAAAAATATATATCAACCACACGTTGACAAATTCATGAAAATGTCAATATGATATGGTTGGTCACTTTAACTCGCATATTCTTATCTTATTAAAAAACAAACTCGCAGAATATGTTTCCTATATTTTTCCAAAAGAAGTGAAAAGGGAAAAAAGTAAGGAAAGACACAAGAACGTGGTAAGAGTGTCGCAATATTGGTTTATGTATGGACCCTTGCTTCGAGACATATCGTATGGTCGTGACAAGTATTCAACAAGAATAACTCCTACTTGGTTTCAAAAGATGATGGCCATGTATTTTCTGGCTAAATATCATGTGAGGGCCTTTTTTTAAGGGGAGTAAAGTGACCCTTATGGATCCATGGCCTTGGTTCTGATTTTTTTTCTGAATTCCAGTGATATATCTAAATCTCAAGGCTTTACCAATACTAAATTATATGAAGAAATTTATTTTCTTCAACATTCTAGGCGTGCTGCGCTCCGATAAATTTAAAGCCATGCTGATTTACTGATCTTGTTGGGCTAGTTGTAATGGCAACCTTTCTTCATTAACAGTATTGTGTAAGATCCCCTTGCTCTTCATCTACTAGTTCAAGATGAAATAGTGCTGCCCAGTGGATATCGTCTGATATCAAAATAACGTCAAAAACATCTCCAAATAAGAATTGATTGTAAAACTATAGAAGTTTGATCAGCACTTCTTTTTTTATAACTGTCAAAGTCTGCAAGCAAAATTCATCACAAAACACTACCATAGTAAATATTTGAGTCTACTTTTTTATAAAGATAATAAAATTATTAATACATTTGGCCATATCCATAATCAGGTCGATATAAAACATATAATTCTTATTTTATAGTCTTTCATTTCGTATTTCATATATTAACAGAATTAGTGGGCTAGTCCACTTCGATCTGCCTTTTGTAAAGAGAAACTCTAAAAAATGCTTTTCTAGTAGAGCATCCTTGATAATATATTCTACTTAAGGCTCTCCATATCCTAGTGGCTATCTGTACCACTACTGTATAATATTAAATAAGAGTTAATACACAAACGTTGTTGAAAACGGTTTGGAAATTATTTCATCGCCAGGAATAATGATGAAAATATTAAAAGGATTATTTATTTGCCTTGCATATCTCTAGATCTCATCTTCTTCAGCCAGACTCTAGATTGTCTTTATTATTCGCGAGGTTGTCTTTTGTGGTGAGTTCTAATTGGAGTGAAGTCTCACCCGAGTGCATGCTGAATTTGCCTCGTTAGTTTTCACTGAAATTGTGCAGTGACAATATAAGCCTACGTAAAATATAAATCATTATGTAGTATGATGTAATTTTCATCGTTTGCGCAATGAATTACTTCTAACAATATGCTGTTGTGAAACAGTCCGGAGAGATGTTGAGAATGTTGCAGTTTTCTGTATTAACAATTGTTTGTAATGTTTTATATAATAATTAATACCGTTTTCATTAGATCTGCTTGCTTCTTTTGTCTAATAAAATATGTATTTACGATCAAGAAATTAACTGCATATGTTATGTACATACAAATGGGGTAAGCACATAGTAAATATATATATATATATATATATATATATATATATATATATATATACATACATATACAGTGCCTTCAAAAATGATTGAACATGCCGCCTTGTTGCAATACTGATCATGCCACCTCGCGTGTAACCTGAATCGAATTATTAATTCTGACATGTTTATAAAGTACTTAAAAGCCCTAACCTAATTTATAATAGGAAAAAAATAACCCAGAAAATTTATTTTAGTAGCTCTTTGGAAGTTATGTTTTGCAAAGAAGTTATTAATTATTCAATTTTTTATTAATTTTCAACCTGTTTAAATGATTTGCTTATTTTGCTTAAAGTATTAAAAATGGAAGTTTTAGGTTAGTTTAATAATTGCAATAAGTCAAACAGCTTATTAAAAATGTTTAATATAATTTATAAGAATTGTTCAAAATGTTGTCCATCGTTTTCCATGCATTTATTTACTCTCTCCTTCATGTTATCAAATACTTTGTGAAGCGTTTCCACAGTAATATTTCTGATCTCATATTCGATTGCTTGTTGCAGATCGTCAATATTATGAAGTCTGTTCCTATGGATTTTGTTTTTTACATGTCCAAATAAGAAGTAATCCAAGGGAGTCAAATCAGGTGAACGAGGAGGAAATGTTATTAAACGATTATCATAAAATTCCCTTTAAAACGTTATCCTAGCACCTGCACAGTGTGCAGCTGCAGAATCTTGTTGAAAAAACCATAATGCAATTCCTCATCGTCTAGTTCACTAAAAAATAGTTGTAAAATATTTTCTCTAACGTTCACCGTTTATAGTATAATTAAAAAATATTGGACCAATTAATCTACGTCTTGACATAGCAACCCAAATTCCTATTTTTATGGGGTGCAAACTTGTCTCCTTAAAGTTATGTGGATTCTCAGTTGACCATGTCCTATAATTCTGTGAATTTATGTATCCTGAAAGGTGAACCCATGCCTCATCAGAGAAAAATGTTTTGTCTAATATATCGTCATTATTTAAAACTTCATTAAACCATGTGCAGTACTCAATTCTTCGATTAAAATCTAATGGATATAGTTCCTGCACAACAGATATTTTGTATGGGTGTAAATGTAGTTTCTTCTTCAATGCACTATGACATGTCCCAACCGATAAACCTAAATAAAGTAGGTACATATTTATTTGATAAACAAAAATTTGATCAAACTAACCTGTCTGTGCTGAAAGTTGTGACACTGATTTTTTCGGACTAACATCCATTCGTTCTCGAATATCTTCCAAAACTACTTCAGTCAGGAGAGTCGGCCGTCCTGATATTTTCCCGTAGAAACGTTGCCACTTTGATCAAAACGCTTTACAATTCTTCGAACATGATGCGAAAATATTTCGAAATTAACAGCTTCATGTCGTGGAAATTCTTCCTCAAACTGATCTGCACAAGACCGAAGTGAATACTTCCAAATTTGATTTTCATCCTGGTTTACACTTCGATAATGTGCTTTCAAAATAAACTTATTTTCTTCTAATGAGAAAGGCATGTTGGTCAATTGATCATTCAAACGTAAAATAAAACAATTGGGAGTTCTTACAAGAACCGTTGTTGAATAATTTTTTAAAAACGGAGAAATTATAAATACTAAACAGGTGTGAAAGTGACGGATACAAATACAGTGAAGTTAGGCATAGTTCTGACCAGAATAGTTCAATAATACCACGCGGCAATCGGTAACTATATACCCTGATTCAATGAAGTGGCACGGTCAATCATTTTTGAAGGCACAGTATATGTACTATATATATATATATATATATATATATATATATATAGTATGTATAGTATACATAAAAGAAATAGTGGTGCAATTACATAAGTACATTTTTTAATACATATATTTCTCCATTGAGCATAGTTTTAAATTTTTAACCTTTGTTTGTACAATGATTTATGGTTTGTTAAAATTTCTACAGTTAGTTCTCATTGTCACTACTTAAGCATTTTCCTCAAAACTTTAACGTTTGATGTACAAAGTTCAGATACTTCAACGTCACTTTCACTGCTTGAATCGTAGTTTATTATCAATAAGTTATTAACTGAGATAAATATATCTAAATATAATTTTGTATCACAAACTCTTTACTTTATTGTGTTGCATGTTTCGCCTAATATATGTAACGGGAATTACAATTTGTTCCTTGACAATTCGGCTTTAAATGTTATTGATAAAAGACTTAAAATTTGTGGGCATTTTAATTGTCCTAAATTCAATGCTTCTGATAACATAAATGACTTTAGGTTTAAAATTTTACAAAACTTCATGCGCGTATTACAACTGTTTCTTAATTTCTTAATACTGTTGTCAATAGAAAAATAGATTATTGGATTTAATTTTTGGTAACTTTAGTTGTTCAATTGTTATCAAACATTGTCTATTTGCACTAGTTTCTGATGATACTTTCCATCTGACTTTAACTATTAATATATATTTACACAGATATACTGTTAGAAATGAATCTACCAGTTGTAACGTCCAGTCCTGGCCTTAGCAGGACAATAAATAAACGCCCACAAACCATCGTTCTGCTTGACCTCCAGGGTACTAAAACTACCTCAATAAATAGACTCGGAGAGTGATGGGGTTTCCTGTTAATTAGATTTACTAGGACGCCACAGTATTGTTATCCTAAAAGCCAATACTGAAATAGAAACAACTGTTGTAATTAGCTGATGGTTTACTAATTAATTGTCAGCTAGCAAAAATAAACAACTATGGCTAACTATTCATCGAGCTCTTAGTTAAATATGTGGTAACGAAACATATGAATATGATGTATTTCCTAATTAACTAAATTGAAGGTAACAAACTTATGAAGGTAATACTATCTGCTTCTGGGTTTCCGGGCTGGAACCGCGTCACTAGTATATCTGCCGACGTTTCGTACCCATTTGTATGGGACATCTTCAGGGCTGAACTACTGCACTGAAACTGGTGTAAGTCGATGGGGGACGTGTTTATATATGGATAATGGGTCATGGGTCAATGGAGCGTTACGGTTACGGTTGGGTAGATTAGAGATGCAGGATTGCCAAGCGTTATGTAGGGGGTAGCCATCATCGCGGTTAAGATTATTGGGGTGCTTAAAGATCTCTATAGTTTCACGGATTTTGCGACCATAGAAGTGGTTAGTGCGGGATAGGATCTTGGTTGAATTAAACTGAATATGGTGCCCGGTTTCCAGCCTATGCTCGGCAAGTGCAGAACCGGCTATGCGCAGCAACCTAGTACAACGCTCATGTTCAGAAACACGAGTGCCGACAGACCGCTTTGTTTCACCAATATATGCCGGCAATAGTGATTCTTTTATTAAAAATTCCAAACATTTTGTCCAAAGACTAAATGGCCTAACGGTAGATCCTCATGATCTACTAGTTAGTTTTGACGTCGAATCTTTATTCACCAGAGTTCCTATACCCGACACTATCCAGATAATCCGTCAAATCCTTTCCACTGACAACCAACCTGATGATTTGGCCAACCTGGTGAATACTTGTTTAACCTCCACCTATTTTCAGTTCCGTGGTAATTATTATGAACAAGTATCGGGTGCAGCTATGGGGTCCCCTCTCTCTCCTGTTGTCGCTGACATTTTTATGGAGGCATTCGAACAACAAATTTTTCACTCCTGTGACCAAAAACCAAAATGTTGGTTCAGATATGTGGATGACACCTTCGTTATTTGGCCCCATGGTCGGGATTCCTTGAACAACTTCCTCGTTTTCTTAAATTCACAACACGATTCCATAAATTTCACCATGGAGATTGAATCTGAAGGTTCCCATGACGTAGTTATAGAAAAATTAATCCTGGTTTATTCGAGGGACTGCAAGTTAGAATTTTAATGATGACTCAAATTTCATCAACGCTATGATTGAGAAAGAGGTCTGGACTTCATTTACGATGGTTCCAACAAGTTTCTTGGGAACAAAAAGCGTGCAATTACAAAGATTTAGTGCAAATGATGGTTGAAACTTTCCAACAGCCTAGGTTCATTTCTACTTCATTTTCTACATAGTCATCTTGACAGATTTCCCGAAAATTTAGGTCCTCTAAGTGAATAGGACGAAAGATTTCATGAAGATTTGAAAACTATGAAAGATAGGTACCAAGGAAGAAGGGGCTCTTCACATAATGGCCGATTACTGAAGAAAAATTCATAGGAACTGCCAAAACAGACAATACAGCAGAAAGTGCTCCAAGCGGAAATTTATTTTCTGAAACGCATGTGTTAAATGGATATTTTGTTGAGTGAAACGCCTAGTGGTGAGTATTTTGTACACATTAGTTGTTTACCAACATGAGAGCTGTTATGTAAATATGCTTCGCCGACGAAGACGTGTGGACCGCCGCGATGTTCAATTTTCTGTAGAAAGGTGGAGTTATGATATGGGATGCTGTAGCATATGGGAGTAGAACTCATTTGGTATCTATGATCATAAGGTGGTAGAATTCCATATTCTTCCATATTTTCAGCAGCTCGAAGCCCATCTTTATAACAGTATACTGCCGTTCAATCGTAGCGAGAACTTCTCTAAATGGATATAAAGAGGCCCACTTCAATATCTTACCATAGCCACTAAGATCTCTCGATCTCTCGTCAACCAAACACGTGTGGGATATTATGGGAAGAAATTTGATGAACTTAGCGAACCTCGCAAACACTAGAAGCTCTCTGGTACCTATTGCAGATTTCTTGAGACGCCATTTCTCAAAAGAACATTAAGCACATACTGGAATTAATGCCACAAAGATCGAGGGAGTACGAAAGTAGACCCAATAGATGACTAATAAAAATAAAATAAAATTTTGATCAAAAAATGCGCATTCTTTTTAGTGTTACAATTTCCATATCATTGATATATTAGAGACTCCAGATGTGGCATTTCTCCGAATAAATAACATAAGGTTCTCATTACTTCCCCCTCTCGAACTTTACTTTTGAAGTCAGACTCCATCAGGAGCTCTGGTAATGAACAAACGCGTCATGGTCATTAGTTTAGCAGACAATTGCACAGTTGTATTTCACTACTTGACAATGGTCTTGTATTTGAATATGTTGCTGTTTATTTAGTCGTAGATCATTAATTCAATTGCGATTTAAAGCAATATAAATACGTTCGCTGCACATCTTTTCCTCGAATTCTATCAATTCTGTCCAGGAGATGGAAGTATAATTCTTTGGTAGCTTTCATATTGCTACTAGAACTTTCTAAAGTTGTTAAGTGCAGATATAAAGCTCTACTGATTGCAGGCTTGCATTTTACCATTCTGTAATCTTTCAGGAGGTTGTGTACGTTTCGTATTTCGTCGCCTCTGCTGCATCTAGGTAAAGGAAGCTTTAAAACTAAAAAGAATCGAAATATTCGTCGAAAAAAAATAAAGGGTATTATGCTGTTAGAAATGACAGTACACGTATTTATTTTGACGTACACATAACACCCAATTTCACTACAATGTCTTTATTCCTATTCAGCACATTACTAAAGCAGACAATTTTCAAATAAGATCCCATACGTATCGTTGAATTCCTTTTTTTGTCTTTTGTTCGACAGTCTCTCGAACGTGGCAAGCTACAAAAGGGAACAATATCACTTTACAAATTCAATTTGGCTGTCTCTTTAATGTCAATCGGTCGTTCCCTGATTCCTCCGTACAAAGCGAAAAATTCATAATAGGATCCGTGTCAGCAATAGAGAAAGAAAATTGGTCTGGGCACGTAATAGCGTGACAATGAGTGTGCAATAGAAAGACATTCCCGTTTCCCTCGATTGTAACGCGTTCGCAAACGCGTGCGAGAAAAAGAAAGGAGATATGGGCAAAATCTACATATCAGATACCGAAAGTGCGGTTGGGACTTCCTACTTGTCACCGGTTGAATTGTGAAGGTGTCGGTAGTATGAAACCCAAAAGTTTGACTGCCCAAGGGTAATAACGGAACTACACTTGTGTTGGTACCCGTACATACACATATATACGTATATATATATATATATATATATATGTGTATATGTATTTGTATATATGTATGAGTTACGTGCGTGATAGTATTTGTATGTAAGCGCACGCTTGCGATGAGTGTACCGTACTCTTGTATAAGAGAAAAGAATCGAAGCAATATCCGCAGATGCGAAGCTCTATTTAAATGGAAATGATGTTCCATATCCACCTCCATTTACATTCTGTTATATTACTCGTGACAATGTGGAAAATGATGATAACATACCCGTTCCGATCTTGAAATATGCCTTTTCTGTTTGAGTCGATACCTAGGACAAATAATATTACTTTAATGAAATAAATTACAAACTGTGTTTGATACTCTTAATTTTTTTTTTTGGTTTACGCGAGATATAGATTTAATCTAGACTTTTTAAATGTCTGGTTCTCAAATGTGAGTTACATCTAAATTTGATTCAAAATAATCAAGACACTCATGTAGCCTATACATATTTAGCAAATATTGTGTATCGAACATCTAATGATATATGTACCATTATGACATGGAATGGTTTATGATTTACATTTCAATTTTCGCTTCATATTTTTAGATCGACCTGTAATTATATCGAACTGGAAAGAGTTCTTGTATTTGTCATGAAAAGAAACAAACGAACGATGTAATGTATATGTAATTCAAATAGCGCATATAGAAAATGCTACGCAAAATGCGCTGTCATAGTTCGTCCCCCACGTTTCCTAATTTTTCGCTATTTTGCGGAGTGAAGTAAATATATACACTTCTTCGAATTTTGTCCAAATGGCGAGAGAGAGAGAGAGAATGTAGTTGCTTGAAGATTTTTGTTATGTTCATTGCCCATTTTGAAGGTTTTTTACGGTTCTCTTGTCCGGTCCAGATTGGAATATGCTTCAGTTGTGTGGTACCCGCTTTACCATTACCAGCAGTTACTCCTGGAGCATGTTCGAAAGAGGTTCCTCAAATATTTATCCTACAGGATTGATGGACATTATCCTGCCTTTGGTTCGACGTATGAGGGTCTGCTTGCTAGACACAATCTTGATTCTCTTGGTTTACGCAGGGAGAGAGCTAGTGGCGGTTTTCTTTATAAATTAATAAATAATTTTATTGATTGTTCTGTGCTATTGTCCCAGGTTGATTTCCTCGTGCCTAGTTTTGACACTAGATTAGCGGCGACCTTCTTAATAGCTAGGGCAAGAACCAATGTTCTCTACAAGGCTGCATTGGTACATTTGTCCAGAAATGCCAATGTATTATACAAGGATCCCTTTCGTTAATTTGAATCTATTATTGTTAGTTCAGTTTTTTTTTGTTTGACTTGGATTAAGTGTGTATAAATTTTTTTTTGTTAATTAGATTCTTATTTTTCTTTGTATTACATTAATTGCACCTATTTTTCTTTCAATTTTAATTTTATTCTTAAGTGCATTATGTCCTGTAAATGGTCTGTGTAACTATAGGGCATTAAAGATTATTATTATTATTATTATGTGGTCGAAAATGTAAACAAACTTGTGTATTTTCTTTCTAATGAAACATAAAAACTCTTTTCCTGGTTTTATATCGTTACGGCTCGACCTAAAAATATAGAGTAAAAGTTGTGATTTAGGTCGTAAACCTTTTTGTGCTAGTAATTGTACATGTGCGTATATAAATGTTGAAAAAATTCTTATAGTTGTTTACGGAGAGAAAATATAAAATAACTTGAGAAAAAAAGGAAAAAATTCTGTGATATGTCGTTTTATATATCAATTAAGTGTTTTATTATCTCTAACAGGGAATTAAATTCTCAAACATAAAAAAGAAATTTACAGTAACTATAAAACCATTGTCTTTTAAATAATATAAACAATTGAAGATCTCGTAACGCCCGTCTCTGTACTTGTTTATGCTTCACTGTCGTCTAATTCTCGCTTACGACATAATAATTTATCTACGATTCTGTGTAAATCTACTGCTACTGAAATACTTATAGTTACAGACTACACGTAAACCATAACGTGCACAATCGAGGATCGACTAACCTGAGACTGCTGGAGTTGAAAGAGGTGCACATATATATATATATATATATATATATATATATATATATATATGTGTCATTTCTAACAGCATAATACGCTTTATTTTTTTTCGACGAATATTTCGATTCTTTTTAGTTTTAAAGCTTTCTTTACCTAGATGCAGCGGGGGTGACAAACTACGAAACCTACACAACCTCTGAAAAATTACAGGATGGTAAATTGCAAGCCTGCAATCAGTGGAGCTTTATATCCGCACTTAACAACTTTAGAAAGTTCTAATAGCAATATGAAAGCTACGAAAGAAATATACTTCCATCTCCAGGACAGAATTGAAAGAATTCGATTGAAAGATGTGCAGCGAAAGTATTTATGTTGCTTTAAATCGCAATTGAATTAATGATCTACGACTAAATTAACAGCAACATGTTTAAATACAAGACCATTGTCAAGTAGTGAAATACAACTGTGGAATTGTCTGCTAAACTAATGACCATGATGCGTTTGTTCATTACCAGAGCTCCTGATGGAGTCTGACTTCAAAAGTAAAGTTCTTGAGAGGGGGAAGTAATTTGAGAACCTTATGTTATTTATTCGGAGAAATGCCACATCTGGAGTCTCTAATATATCAATGATATGGAAATTGTAACACCAAGAAAGAATGCGAATTTTTTGTTTTTTCATTTTTGTATGTATTTTATTAGTGTTCATTCGATCTGTTGATATGATGATATATACATGTATCATATATATATATATATATATATATATATATATATATATAATCACATTAATAGATGGAATGAACACTAGTAAAACACGATGAATGAAATTCAATAAAAAATTTAGATGTAAACAATTGATATCTGTACGCCGTGACCGCGGCGCGTGTGCATATATATATATATATATATATATATATATATATATATATATATGTGTGCGACACGTTCAACTCCAGCAGTCTTAGGTAAGTCGATTCTGAACGTTGTAGTTTACGTGTTGTCTGTAACTGTAGGTATTCTAGTACCAGTAAATAGTAAATTTACACACACACACATATATATATATATATATATACATATGTATATATACATATATAGGTTAATCTGAACGTTATAGACAGAGCCATACTATGGATACCTATTCTAGTTTGGAAAGAGTTTAATAGTTTCAATATTGTCAGAATATTTGCATGTGCGAATAATAAATCCAAGAGATCTGAAAGCCGCTACTGTCACCTCAAGAACATGAGTAAAGGACTTTATCACTTGAGGTTGATATGTAACCCCTTTCCACATTCATTTTCGTATTCTGTATACGCTTTCGACAACTAAGTTGTCATCATCAGCAGATAATTAAACAATGTCACACCTGGGAAACTACGGCAAAATACCCGTACGAAACAAATTCCGTACACGATCTGTACCGTCGTTTGATGGAGGCTGTGATTCATTAATTTAGTCACTTGAGGTTGATATATAATCCCTTTCCACAATAATTTTCGTATTCCGTATACGTATTTTGACATGATGACAACTTAGATGTCGAAATACGTATAGAGAATACGAAAATTAATGTGGCAAGGGGTTATATATCAACCTTCAGTGATCAAGTTAATCAACCACACGCTCCATCAAAACTATCTTCACGATTAGAGAAATTAAATTTCGCGTCAATTGTTTCAACTAGGTCTTTCATAAAGGACCTACTAGAAATCCCAACACCGTTATTAGAGTAGCAAAACCAAATAATAGAAATCTCTCTAGAATAACTTAAGGTTATTGGACGAACTCCAAAATCCTATTTAAGTTAGTAATTGCAAGAAACACATTTGACGTTAATAGATTTTGGAGAATTCAATATTCTGTAGCATACGGATGAAAAAAATGCAACTAGTTTACGTGGCAAAATTTTGGGCATCTCTGGTTTAATAGATGCAATAAGTCCCTTAGTTATTAATTAGTTAGCTTCAATGTTTATTTATTCTCTCAATATACATTATTTTACACACATAGATTCATTGCAAAATGTATCCACATTCGTCAAAGGAATTTATTAGTTATGTGGTTGGTGAGATCGCTAAGCAAATAATACACTAGAATCTATTTAACAATACAAATTGATTATACAATGTCCAAACAGTAAAATATTAATTTATTGTATTATGAGCTGTGTAATAATAGTAGCTATAAAATTATTCATGTTATTATACGTAAATAAAACATTATAATGTACGATGAACGGTAATTGAAAACGTCCAATGTACAATATGTAATTGGATATTAATGAGGTAGAAATTAAAATTTGTGATTAGATTAGAAGCGTTTATGGCGTGGAAATTAATTAAATTCATCCCATTTAAATGAGTTATGAATAACTAACAAATAATAGAGAAAACCACGTCCGATCTAATTTGTATAATTAGTATATTAGTATTATTAGTATCATCATATTGTATGTGAGGTTATGTTTCGAGAAAATGTGTTGGTTTCTCATATGTAGGAGATCCTGTTTATTTCCAGTAATGTAAACATAATAAAAACGTTATTAAAGCACCAATTGATTGTTTGAGTTTAATAAACGTATATAATTCGTTTTCTTTCCTCTACTTTCGAGCGACTATTTACAGTAGGGCAGACTAAGGAAAATTTACTTTCGCTTAGTTTGATACCTAGTTATTTAAATATGCAGTGTGATCGAAGAGAAAGCGTGTAAATAATTTAAAGACATTTTTACGAAATTGTCAAGTTACGGAAACTAACAGAAGTTTTAATAAAGTTTTAGTAAGAAAAAGGCAAAGCCCCTTACTGCAAATGTTCGTACTACGTATATAGTGTGCCTTCCATATTTGATTCAATGTAGGCCGTCGTGATGCCGGTCTGGCCGGGAAAACAATTCATAAGTGAACTGCAAACTACCGTCAAATAGGAATGCACTTAACAGAAAATCTTCTGGCCAAATGAGAACTACAAGAAGACAGAGACATGCGGATACTATGAGATCGTCAGTATTGCAATCTTACACGCAAATGGATGTAGAATTTTTGCATAAATGCATTCTTACAAAATTGCGATGGTACAGGAGTTACGTGAGGGAGATTTTCAAGCACGTTCAATGTTGTGTTAGGCTTCAAAACATTCCCCCAAAAGAACTTACTTTGTAGCGAAGAAGCCCGTTTCCACTTAACAATTCTTTTAGTAAACAAATTGCTGATATTGGTCAGAAGCCAATCCAGGGATTTCACCAGCGACCGTTCAACATCCTCAAAACTTCGCACTGTATTTCCGCGTTTAAGAGAAGCAGTCATAATTAGTAAACATTGTGACACGGCAAGGACCCTAACACTATGTGTAATACAAGGCGAGCTTTTTCCGCATCCATCCCATAATTTGACAGGCAGAGGTCAAACAAGTGCATTCTAGTGTGAACCTTGCTTGAAACAAATTATAAAATATATAATTACAAATATCACAGTGTAGTCGGTTTGTAAACACAACCTACGGGTGCCCTACGACGAAGTAGAAGTCATATAGAAAGTGCGGAGGACATTTGTGGGCGGAATACTTTATGATTTTCATACTAGAAACTGTAAGCTTTATATTCATGTAGATTATAAACAGAGAATCACGGGAGAAAATAGTTAAAAGTCTCGGCAAAGAAAAAATACGTGAAAAAATTCAAATTTTATTATTCATGTTCGTAACAGTCACAATATTTAAATTTTGGAATATTGTCATTAAAAAAGTAAATAAGAATACAGTAGAGACCTCCTGTCTGGAATTCTGTTGCACAGCAATCACCAATATAGAAACAATTTTGAAAAATGCAAAGGGTAATTAGGGTTGGTAATGAGTCACAAAAATAACACGATTGCATTCTATCGATAAAAATTCAAATGTTAATAACACCCTATCTACCACATATGTTTCAGAGAACGATTCCTTCGTAGAGTTTATCATATCATTTCGATACAGAAAAATAATGAATAATCGTGGCCTCCCTCTCTCGTCCAATACCATGTCGGTAATAAAGTTTCCAGAGCGTATATAGATTGACGCTTGCACCACGGCGATTTTCTGAATAAAAGAATGTTAAAAGGAATCATTCAAATGTTAATAATACCCTGTCTACTACATATGTTTCAGAGAATCACTCATCTTCAGGCAGACTTCTGTTATTAGAGAGAGGGGAAGGCAACGATTATTCATTATTTTTCGGTATCGAAATGATATGATAAACTCTACGAAGGAATCGTTCGTTCATAACACAAGTCTGCCTGAAGATTAGTGATTCTCTGAAATATTGTATATGTAGTAGACAGGGTGTTATTAATATTTGAATGATTTCTTTTAACATTCTTTTATTCGGCAAGTCGCCGTGGTGCAAACGTCAGTCTATATACGCTCTGGAAACTTTGTTACTGACATGCGCGATAGACGCGTTCTCGCTTTGTCGTTCAATACATTTTTGTATTGAACGAGAGAGGGAGGCAACGATTATTCGATATAAGGTGATTTCAAATTCTGAAACTCAAATGATGGACCCATTTCACGGGGTTAATTTTTACACCTGCATTAAATAGGTGTAGTAGTGGGGTATCAAGCATAACTACATGCAAGAATATTAAAATAAATATTTTGGAATTACGACCTACGAGGTGCTACAAGTGCTACGGTCTGGTATACGATAGAAAATTTCGATGTATGAAGGTTTTTAGTTTTCTTTATTAGAATGGAATAAATCCTTACTAACATGCTTTAAAATTTTTTGCGTTTAAAAGTGAACTAGTTACTTAACGATCGCTACTCAGAAGATGTGTGGTTACAGAAAGACGATGCTACGGAGTGACCTCCACGTTCGCCTGATTTAATCCCTTGTGATTTTATATGGGGGCACCTAAAGCATGAGCGCACCGACGTCAGCTACAAAATATAGAATGCCTAATAGGGCAAGGAATCGCCGTAATTCCGTAGGAGATGGACCGCAGGCAAAGTTATGAGGAAGACTTCGAGACTGCATTGACAGCTGCTGTCATTACAATTCTGTGATTTTCGAAACATAACATTTCGAAATGGCATAGTTTTCAAAAACAAAAGGTTTATTTATCTTTATCTTGATTAGTTTTTATTCGCCCACCATATTGGGGCAAACATTTTGGCGTACTCTGTATTACAGATTTCCACATCATCCCAAATTTATACACGCCAAGAGTCCATTTCTTTCTTTTTATTTTGCCTGCCATTTTAAATTACAGCCCAATCGATACTACGTACATAAAAAGAAGTTTTACGATAAGACTGCCATAGGCTCGATTCCAAACTTTCACGTCGGTAATACTATTTAGACCGTTCTGTTGGCTTGGATATGTACTCGTTTTAATTTATATTTACGGTACGAAATCGGAAACCTACATTTTGCTGAATGGAAAAGCAGGCCGAAGGAAACTTTTAGCAATTACTTCTTGGGGGAAGTAATGTTTATAGTTTGGTCTCGGCCAACTCGCTCACTTCCTTATTCTGCACCTCAATGCCTTTTACACGTGATATTAAAAAAGTTTAAGAATAAACACTCTGGTTGTATTGAAAATCCAGTAGGAAGCGATGTGTATTGGTAATATTCTACCGAAGTTTCCTCGTCGATTAATAGGATTATATCTTTCATGATAAATTTCATTCTGTCTTTTTGTTGTAATTCGATTGGAGTAAGAAAGAAATTATGAACGAGTTGATGTGATTGATGTTTGTCTCTATGTCCAACCTTCTGTCTACAAAATGATCAACAAAAGGTTTTGTCAAACACTTCGATAACAAACAATTGTTTTTATCACGTAAAAATATAGTTACAATTTTTCGTGTAACAACTACTGACAAAAATCACACCGAAATTACCAAGTTGTTAAATAAAGCCTTTCTACATGCTGTTTTTTTACCTACTAACCCTGATATACACCACATGAATTCTATAAAGTCTGACGGAATGGAGTCTATTGCACTTATTGATCAGCAAGAAGATGAATTTTTGAACTGTATCAATACAGGAGACGAGAATTACTATTACCTAGACTCTTAAGTCTAGGTAATAGTCAACGGAATGATGACACAAATCATCACCAACCAGAATGAAAGCCAAGCAGACAATTTCGGCACGAAAGATCATGGCAACTTTGGGACAGGAAAAGAATTTTGTTCAAATTCAAGCGTGCTAAACGAAACAGGCGGCGTGGTTTACTGTCTTCTGGTGAGACGTTGCTCCATGTTAATGAAGGGCTATATATTTCTCTACTAACAAAGTCTGTCCAGGTCTTTCGGATGGAAGCTAGTAGATCATACACCTTACAATCCAGACTTTGCAACCAGTAACTTTCACCTATTTCAGTACTCAAAGAAGTTCTTTGGTGATCGACGGTTCAAGAATGACGAAGAAATGAAAACTACAGTCATGGATTGGGCTTCTTCACAGGTGGTAGATTCCTTTGATGTCGAAATTCAAAAACATAGTGGGCGGTGTGACAAATGTTTGAACAAAAATGGAAATTATGTAGAAAGTGGATGAAAATATGTAGACTATGGAAATAAATACATTTTAATGATACTTATTATTTCACCTCTTATTAAAAAACCGATCTTCTTTAAAAAAACCCTCGTATATAAACTTTTTATCTATGAAAGTTTAACATGTATCAGAGAGATGAATGCATAGCCTCTCATCATTCATTTATAAATCGTTGTAATTTAATAACCTAATTCCAAAAAATTGCCAATTATTTTCAGCTATTAGGAAGGGTTAACGCGATATTTAATGGATGCGTTGAAATTTTTATTCGATCCGTACGGGTACATACTTTTACGTTTTATTTCTGTAATTGAAATGCATTCTCCATTGACTCTCGACAACACCGCGATGAAGCGAGCTCGTGACCGTCACGTTAGCGGATAATTACTCGCTGATTAAATGAAATCCCGACGGTTTTTTAATAATTTTTTTTCTAATTTGTCGTTTCAGCCACGATCGCCGTCAACTATAGTGAAGACGTTCGTTAATAGCTGGTCGAACTATTAATTGATTTTGCCTCTTCTCGTCCTCTAGGATTCGATTTTATCGAGACATTATTAATAGATTCGCGGAATATTAAAAAAGACAATTCTGTTTTGTAATTTATTTTTGCGAAATTTAAAGAAAAAATAATAATAATTCACACCGTGCTTGTAGAATAAATTTACTTAGTACATATTTCTACCAGAATAGACGACATTAAGATTGTAACTTAAATAAATATTTCAAAAATTTCCTCTGGATGCGTTTAATTTTATTTATATGCAGCTTACAGATCCAACACCAAAAAAATCGACCCATACTCCAATTTGCTGATGACGTATGCCAAGTAAAGGGATTTCATTTTGCTAATATTCGCGAAATTATGACATTCTAACGATAAAACCCAAGGAACTAATCGCTGGATCTGTAATGCTGGATAAACATTCATTAAAATCCAATCTGCTATCGAACGTTATCCTAGGACCTTTCCTAGAATTGTTTGTCAAGCTGTTTGTATATATTTATATCTAATTTGTCTTCTGCTGGGCTTCCAGGTGTCCATTCTTGACTTTGGCCTCAGGTTCTTCATAGATCCAATGACTTTAGGCAGGCACTGTTCAGTATGCCACACGTTGACAACTACAGGTGCCTACTCATCATCAAAGACCCAAACTTTGTTTTGAGGTTTGGTCGGCACATCGTAATAGTACAGCCAAGTAACGTTTTCCTCCGTAACTGACGTTCGTGGCCTTCCCGCCCTCTCAGCATCCTCCACAGTTAAATTTCCCCTTTGAAATTCTCTATACCACCTGAATATTGTTGTGCAATGTGGACAAACATCACCTAATGCAAGAGTCATTTCTTCGAAGCACTGGTCTATGTTTAAGCACTTTACATTCTCACTGCTAATTAATAACTGAGCCCATCGACATGGCGCGGCGGCTTCTATAAACATATGAACATGTCTCAACATGCAGCAACAAGCAGCTTCCTACGATTCATTGTTGCGTCGTATTGTAAAACTTTCCTGGTACCCTTTGTACAACGCAATAAAATATACAGTTTGTGAGACAAAATTATATTTACAAATAATTATGTTAAGTAACGGAAACAAAGCTGAAAAGTATGACGTATTATATGCATCATAGTTACGAAGCTGCTATCAATACACCGCCACATAGTCGAATTCCCCATCGCGTCGAAGTCCTACTTCCAAATCACTTCCAAAAGCATGTAAGAAACATGGAAAGTGTACATTATAACTTTTCCGACAATCGAATAGTTCTAGGTAAAATTCATTTCATCCATTCTTTAATTATTTTCCAACATAACAACAATAACAAAGGAAGATTGACAAATATAGCACTACCTCGCATAACAATAAATTAAAATAAAGAATCTGATTCGCTAGACCAACATCTCGGTCAAGTTCTAATGTATTGCTCCCTTGTACTTTCTTTCCGTCTTCTCCCCGGATCTTCTTTTCTTTACATTCCCTTAGTTGTTTCCCCAGTTCAGACGGAACAGTAAAATTTAGTGGTGTTCACATTTGCCCGAGAAACTGGGGACCATGAAAAACAAATACTACGTCCCGTTATTCCAGTGAGCGTTCGAAAATTTCAGTAGTTTGTCTGACTTCTCCGTGTTATAAACATTGATTTCTAACGACTGTTTAGTCTTTTTGGTCAGTGAAGATAAGGGAGTTTTTTTGATATTCTTTCCTTTGTTGTTCTGATAGCTTTTTAAGTTCCTATTTGTCACGCTCTATTTCTAGTATCATTAAGTTGTAAAAGTCCGTCTCGAATAATACATGTAATTCCATTTTAAATTTAGGTAATTGAAATTAAGTGAACTCTGTAGTGATATTTATTCCTGAAAATAAGGCAGAATTTTATTCAGTTTCTCGCGTTTAACATAACTAATTTGGCAAAGTGAAATTCTATGTAGTTTTTAATGGATTACCAAACGTGCGATGACATTAACGTTAACCTATTTCTCTACCTTTTATAAAATATTTGTTTTAAATATACATAGTATAGAAATTGTCATTTCGAAATTAAGTTACTTGACAATGAGGGACGATTTTTTTCGATTAATCTTCTTTTATATAAATTCTAAATTTTAATTCTTTAGGTGAATGTCTGAGAATTATTCGAATATTACTAAAACCCTGTTTACGACTCGTTTCGAGTACATCAACCCTCATCAGGTAAAGTATGGCCTTATTAACGAACTTATTCTCTGTGAGTTGTCGTATCGTTCGCATTACAGGAAAGAATGAAAAAACAATACCTCTCTCTATCGCTCAAACGTGCATTTATTTTGAAAGAACGAAGTTTGTATTTTTAACTGTTTAACTTTTGCTTTTCTATTTTCAAATCTCAAAATATTTTTCCTCGTTTCCAGAAATCTTACATTTATTAAAAAACGAGCTAGACCGAATAGATGTACCAATAATAACACACCAAACATTCACCGAAAATCTACCTTGAAAATGTGATTTCCATGTTCGCCTTAGATTTTCACGTATCCAACTGTATGAATTCCTAATGATATTGATGCCGCTTCTGGTGAAGTTTTATCACCTAACAACTTTTTCCGACAAATCCTTCTATTTGTCATTATCTAGCGACTAAATTCAAGTCTCGATGTGTAGTCGGCTTTAAAGCCTGTACAGGTAAGATGTAGTACGGGTACGCACTGAAATTGTGTAAAGTTCTCTATACACTCATACAGCTCACGTCAAGTCTCTTGACTAGTCTTCGAACACTAGTAAACGCTTGAGAGTCAAGCATATTAACTAATGTCTCTTCAGAAGGCTACAGGAGACTAGCCTGTTAGTCTTAATCATGGATGAACATTGTTAAGATCAGTTCTACAAGGCACTTTGTGAGTGAAAATTTGCCGACAGTATTCATCGGCTGCCACTCTTTCATTTTCAGTGCGTAATCCATAAATAAACTGAATATGAAAAAATTAGCATACTTAAAAGTAAAATAAACATTGTAAATTAACCTAGTTAACGTTTAATATAACAATGAATAATAACTTATGCATCATAGCCACTTTAATAACAACGAAATCAAGAGTAATACGTAATACCTACATTAGTAGGGTCATCTAAAACTTCAAATGTTTGTAGCTGAGTTACTATAGTGTCTTGGGCATATGTTCATTAAATATTTTTATCTTTAAATTACTTCATTAATATGTCTTTAAGCTGTGGCATTCATTCTGAAACACTTGAATGAGCCCACTATATATCGGCAGAATTTCCAATAATATTTCGATGAGCGAATTAAAAATGGCCTTATTGCAAAAAAATGTAGCTGTTCCATATCTAGTGACGTAATATATGCATAGTTATGTAAATAGTAATTAAAATAATAATAAAATAGTAAAGTAATGTTTGAAGTTATGTAAGTAATCTGTAAAAGCACCACAAATTTTTGTTAATCCGATAGATCTTTATTTAAAAAATTATTCAAACTTTTCTATAACAAGACCATTGTCATCATTTAAATTGTTCGACTATTTGTGTATTTGGAATCCAGTACTTGCAGTAACTCCATTGACGACAATGAAAGACTTTATAACTTTTCTAGTGGTTCAATTATTCCTTGTAATTGTCGTGTTGTCGTGAACAGTTTGCAAACCTATATAAACTTTTAAAGTTTAGTTTAACCTTTCTTTCACAGTCGTTATTTTTTAGTGTTAGATGTAAAATTTAATGTAAAATTAAAAGCTATAATTGTTAGAAATATTATAAATAATGCAACTTTGTAATTATATTTTCCAATATGTAAAAATTAATTGTGGTGGTTAAGGGATACCGTCCGTAACATTCTTAAATTCGTTTGGAGGTTTAAGAAACCCAGCTTCTGTTTGAGCTATTAATTCATTTACCTCTAAAAATATTTTGAGTATTTTCTGCAACAAGACGTAAAGCATGATGTTTACACGTGAAACGCAGTTTTAAGAGAACCGTTCACATAAAACATTGTCGCGACAGCATCAGTCGTTAACATTAACAACTGGTCTATTGGGAACTGAAATTTTGACAATATATTTATACACAAAATTGTTTAATAAAAAAAATAAAAAAGCCAATAATAATGAGAACAAAGGTTTTTTAAGTCTGTGTCTTCGTTCACACATAACCACAGCTTTTTACGTAGACAACGCCCTGTCTAGGGATATAATGAACAAGCAAGTACATCTAACATATCGTTATATACCACTTTTTGGTTTTACACATTTCTTTCTCTTACTAATTTTGTTTTAATATGTGTATTCAAACCTTTATTTCTTTTCATTTTATTTAGGTAATTTTGATGGAGCCTGTGGTTGATTCACTTAATCACTGAAGGTCAGTGTACATTTTGGTTCTCAACGATACGGATCGCGTACGGAGTCTGTTTTCGTACGGGTGTTTTTCGCCGTAGTTTACCGGGTACGACCCTTTTTAATTATCTGCTAATGATGACAACTTAGTTATCGAAATACGTATACAGAATTCGAAAATTAATGTGGCAAGGGATTATATATCAACCTTCAGTGATTAAGGTTCATTTTGTTTGTTTAAATAAAATTTTAAGGACAACTTAAAAAGCAACAAGCCAATCTCGTCGATTATGCATAAACCCTCTCATCAATTTTGTGCCTCAAAATTGTCGTCTTTCGAGTCGTGTAATGATTTTGGAACCTTGCGGATACTCCACGTTGAGAATTAGTGAGCTAAAGTGAAAATATATGATCCAAGCATTTTTGGGCAATTCCTCTCTCAAGATATACTTAATTCAAGTATATCTTGAAAGAACCTTAAAAAGAAACTTAGTCTAAATCTACTTTTATAGGCGAGAGTGTAGTTTTGAAAGTGTCTTTTAACTCCTATTTTCTTTGAAATGATTAATAGGCAACAATGTCCTATTCACAAAAAAATCGAGAAGTTACTTTTACATTAATTAAAAATTAATAAAAAAATTATTATAATTATTATTGTAAAAGAACAAACCGACAAAAAATCAGAATACAGGATGTTTGAAAAATAAAATCTGGGAAAGAAAATCTGACAATAGAATATAAAACAAAAATATATCATGACTATCATGACATACGCGGTAGAGGTAAGAGCTGATACAACAATAACGAAACGACTTCTGCGAATTACGGAAATGAAGGCCTTAAAAGCAATCATTACAATCACTTAATCACATATTACTTAATCGATGACGAAGCTTTAATGTTAGAAATCAGTACAAGATTGGGAATGTTGTATGATGGGTTACAGAACGCAAAAGAACACAAGGATCGGATGAAGGTAGATAGTATAGCAAAAGCAGTACGAAATGGAAGGTCATGTGAAAGTAGAGCCCAGATCGACCACATAAGAGATAGTGTAATAGCTGGTCGTTTTACTTGCAAGAACGATTCTCCAAGACTAAAAAGCGCTATGCTTAAGCGAAGAAAAGGAGGTGAATTAAAAATTTACTAAATCTGAATAAACTATTCACTATGACGCATTTGTATAGAAACACACTCTATTATTAAAAAATGGAAGTACTCAACCTATTTCATAAAAAACTAGTTCAAGGTCTATCCATCGAAAGTGTTCGCTAAGTAGCTAGCTAGACTTTAACCCATCTATCTTTAATATATATGTATATATAATAATACAAGAAAAACGTTACTTAGATTCGTCCTAGTCACAACAAAAATTGGAAAGCTTTTTTTCCTTTTATTAAGAATTACTTAAAAACTCAACGCTGTACAAGAACAATCCAACAAAAATCCAGATTATAGGAAGTTTGAAAAATACAATCTGGAGGAATAAAAATCTAACAGTAGAATGTATTATATAACCAGAGTATATCATAACGATCATAGAATTCGCGGCGGAGACAAGAGCTGATACAACAACGACGAAACGACTTTTCTGAATTACAGAATGGCAGCGTTGAAAACAATCCCCGCAATCACTTAAACACGTATTACTGAATCAATCACGGAGCTCTGATATTTGAAATCAATGTAAGATTGAGAATGTTGTGCGATGGGTGACAGAATGCAAGAAGGTGAAAGGAATACGTGAGTCGGATGAAGACAGATGGAACAGCAAAGACAGGACGAAATGGAAAGTCACGTGGAAGAAGACCACACGTCGATTTCATAAGTGATGGTGCAATAGGTAATCATTCCACGAGCAAGAACAAGTCCCCAAGACGAACAAATGTTATGCTTAAACGAAGAAAGAAAAGAAGAATTAAAGATTTATAAAATCTGAATGAACTGTATACAATGGCCTACCTGTATACAAACTATCTGTATGTGTTACATTAAAAATGGAAGTACGCAACCAATTTCGTAACAAAACTAGTTAAACGTCTATAAGCTTCATGTAAGATTCATACAACGATAGTCTTCGCTAAATAGCTAACTCATCTAACTTTAATAATTCAAGTGAAACGTTATTTATATGTGTACGATCTTTCATCCAGCACGGAATCTAATATATGTATTTATGTAATCTAGGTAATGGCAGGAAGTTACGTTTACCGTGTATGATATATGAGTACGCAAGTATGTGGTCTGTAATCCCTGCCCTTGGTCAAATGTAATCCCATTTATACCGAACCCACGCGGCCGCATCGCACTGGTTGATATGTTGTTTCCGTAAACTCATAGCGTTCAGAAGATAACTCCTACGCAATAAATGTCACATATTCTTCCGTTATTCTCGAGCAAAAAAGTACGTGTAATCTTCTAACTATTATTATTCGATTTTGTGTATTAAAAGTTAATAAAGAATGACTTATTTGGAGGCATTCTTTTCAAAAATAAAAGAATAAAAACTTCAATTTTATCGACTATTCTTTACTATCATACAAAAGAAGAATTTTTGATATTTCTTTTTTAAAAATTATTTCCTTCAAATGTTGGCCAAAACTGCACCTAACATGGCTATTACGAAGTTCAAATTTTCGATAACACGTTCGAGCATTTCAAGTGCTACTTAACGAATAACGAGACTAATATCGACTTCCAATTGCTCAATCGGAGCTGGCTTTCCCATGTAGACTTTGGACTTTATGTAGCTCCGAAAGAAGAAGTTTAAGGGTGTGATATCACATGATCTAAGCGGCCAATGCTGTGTGACAAATAGGGCCGTCTTGCTGGTATCAAATGCTGAAATCACACGCTTTAATTTTACGTAGCAAATAGTCAGTTGTCATGGCGCGATATCGGGCGCCATTCACAGTTACGTTACTGCCGTCTTCATTTTCAAAGAAATATGGACCGATGATTCCACTTGCTCATAAACCACACGTGGTCGTGATTTTGTCTGGATCTAATTGCAGCTCTTGGACCTCTTCGCGTTGCTCTTCACTTCAATTACGGTGATTTTAATGACGCAGCCATTAAGCCAGAAATGGGTCTCATCGCTGAACAAAATTTTGATCGAAAACGATGAATCTTCAAAAAAATCGCATACTGTATATTAAAAATCTCTCTGTATTTAAGACGTCTCAATGTTTCCAATATTATTAAGTTTATGATGTGTAAAAGAAAAAAAAAAACTATTCTCTGTACATTACCAACTTATGCTTTAATTATTAATTCAATGATAGATAAAAAAAAATTCTTGAGTGCTAAGCAATAATTTTAAATAATATGTCGACCTGATCTTATTGTCCTTTAAAGTCGAGGTGACCTTGTTGTCCTTTACATTTCGATCACCAAAAATTCCTGACGTCGTTAGGCAGATATCGGTTAATGCATAGGCGAGTATGCCGATAGGAGGATATACGCACACGGTAATATCGGGCACCAAAATGATGTACGAAGAAAGAAAAAGAGAAAATAAAACACCGAAGGAACACATCTCAATCAGAACATGAATGTATATGCAAATGGCACTAATGAAAGACATACCTTCGTTGGTGGGCGGGTTCTATGATCTTTACATACATCCAAAATTACTTGAATACAGCGCCGCTCTTTTCTATCCTACTAATTGAAGAGCCCTACTTGTCGGGATGATAATGCGACTACAAAACTTTGAAGCTCAATATTTAATGAAGCCTACCACACTCAATTAGCGCCAAATACACGGTCAAGGGTAAAAGCGGTACGGAAGAAAAATGTTCTGAAAGTTCGAGATTTTTACGAAGACGGAGAGTGACCACGCATACCTGCAGTTCATCTATTGGTGCAGTGAGATCGAGACGGACGTCGAGTGTGATTCACCGCGTCGTACATACAGACATTATAAAACTACAAATATGATAAGACTCGCTTTTTGCGGCTTACATAAAACACTTCGTCGAATAAGAAGTTAACATAAAATATGCATAAACTAAATACAATATTTGTGAAATAAGCGAATATTTAAGAATATACTCACACAACGTTTGGTGAAACTAAATCGAAATAAAACGTACAAACGATATATGAACAAACATAAATAACCAAATATACAGGTGATACAAGCTTTTAAAAAAATCAAATGATATGCCTAAGATGGAAATCAAACCGTAGCAGGTGGCTTAATAAAACATTAGTCCATATTATTTAAAAATATATATTAACCTTTATATTATGTTAATTAAGAGGTGCGTACGCCAAGTCATTATTTTTCTATTATAAAAATAAAACTAAAAGGTTGAAGCTCTAACTTTATTGCGCCGCACTGTACATTTATAATTTACTTCAAAGTATTTTATTCTCAAAGTGTATGTGAAATATTAAGAAGCGAATAATCCATCTTCAATATTTCATATTTCTTTTGTATTCTTCTTCGTGGTTTATTGTAATACTTAATGTATAATATACACGTATACATATATGAACACATAATAATTTAAATTATTCTGTATAACTGGTAATTCCAATATACGTTGACCCATTTCGAAATAAACAGAAGCCATTAATGTGCTGTAATGTTCTACCCATTGTTTGAATAATTAATGTCTAATTTACCACAGCACTTTCAGCGCATCCGTTGCAACTTAGCAGCGCAAGAGAATTTGGTTTATGTTCTAGTTTTCAAGACACTCCATTCGGTCTCACCTGTTTTCTTGCCCTATAAATTTTCATCACCGCATTTCGTTCTGTTAGCAAGTTACTTCGATAGTGCGGAATAAATTCTATCAAATCGGATTTAGCTTCTTCATTGCTGTGGAACTTTTTGTTGCAGGAATTCTCGCGCAACATTAACAAACAGATTTAATATCATTAGTTGTATACAGTGGACATTATTCGCTGTGTTTTGCGGAGTGGACATTTTGATTTGATGAAATTAGTTTTAAGTGCTCTGATATTTATTTGCTTAAATATTAGTTATAATAGTAACAATAATAATAACAATTACAAAAACCTATAGCTGAAAATCACCTGGAATAGAAAATTTGCATAACTTTTGGTATGAAAAACTGACAAATATCCAAGATAAAATGACACAATTTATGACTAAATTATTATGAAATCTAACAGATTTACCACTTTTCTTCACTCAAAACTTGATCTATACAAAGCCAAAAACAAATAAAACCAAAAATCCTGCGACTTATTGTCGTACAACCTACATACTTCTATAAGTAAAAATCTTAGATTAAAAATAGAACACTTGACGAACGATAAGATTCTATGCGAAGAACAAAAGAATTCCAAAGGATGTAAAGAACAAAAAATTATTGATCAGGTTACCACCAAACAAGCAAGACTTGAAAATAGAAATCGCTTTCAGGCCTACATCGATTATCAGAAGACATTTTACTCTATACCACATAGTTGGTTCTTGCGTGATCTTGAGGTGTACAAGATAGACACCTTATTCATAACATTTCTTAGGTATATTATGAGTTCATGGCGATCATTCCTACACGTCAACACACAACCAGATTCACTGAAAACACAGGTAACAATATACCCTGCACAGACTAAGAACTTGAATCACTACAAGACACAATAAAGATCTTCAACTCCGAGATCAAAATAAAGTTGGAATTGAGCTTGAATAAGTGCTCCATATGAAAGGTAAAATACAACATTAAGGATGTAATATACAAACAGAGACTTCAACAAGAAGACAAATTCCAATACCTTGGCAGTAACAGCTGCGTACACGGAGTTCAAAGCCATAAATATGTGGGTTGAGTGAAAAGTTTGGCAGCGTTACACTGAGGTAGTAAATGAAACGAATACCATAATAAAATTCGAATACTTGCAAAATGAAAAATGTCAATACTTACGCAATTTCAGTCCTGACGTACTCATTATGGTAAGACACAAATTTAGGGGACTAAACCAGAACAATAGAAGCTACATTCAACATCCGAAGTCAGACGTCAAGCGAATAACAGCAAGCAAGAGAGAAGGGAAAGGAGAACTCATAGACATACAGCCATTATTTAGAACAGAAAATGTATATATTTTAGAATAATCATCCGTCTACAGCATGTAATCATAGAAGGATATTAAAAATATATTTCACTCAACCTACACCGAGGAAACACTGAGGGAACCCAACATATAAAGTCAATGTCAAATAAAAAATTCACGCATAGTCACAATTGTCATACAGATGGTTGACATCAGGATACATATCCAGAAATGTACGGTTTGGCAAGGTTTTTCGAGTTTTCTTATTCTATCAGGATTAAGACAAGTTTGAAAATGTTGATATGCGAGCATTCATTAATGCATAATAATTTTTGAAGCATATCATCTTTGAGAAAATTGAAATTTTTGCTAAAATATAAAGTTTTGAAAGTTGTTTTTGTAACCACTGAAAATGATTTAATCATACTGGCAATGCATTTTAAAAAGCATTTTTTTTGGCGACCCCAACTTCATAGTAAGTTACTAATTATTAAGTATTCATTTCGAGACTCTTCCGCACACAATTGTCAAAGACTAAATCTTCATGGACTTCACGGCAAGTGGAGAAACAAAAAACAATTTAGTAATAAATACTATTTGAATTCTGGGCAGGGGTGGAAGATAAATTTTTTGCCTCGAAAGCAAGAGCCCTTCGTATACTATTTTCTGCATCCTATCTTTGCGAAATTAGATTTTCTGCTGTTGCTGTTTTTAAAGCAAAATATAAATCTCAGCTGAATATAGAAACAAACGCTGTATCAATTTCAAATACCAAATTTTCCCATTTTCCCATATAGTGTTATCGCGTCCTACATATTGACAATCGCTGCCTTGGAGTTGCATCTAGCGCCTCTAAGCGACCGTAACTACAGCATACCCTGCGGCCGCGCAACTCTCAGTGCGTTGTCTTACATCTTAGTTTCGAGCTAGCTCGAGTTCCTCGGGAGCACTGTTTCCCGTACTCACGTACTAGTTATGTGTCCCTGTAAAAAATATTCGGTTTCGATTCCATGCAAATTATATTATTTATATTATATATAGGTATTTTGTATTAATACTACAATTCTTCTGTTTGGTGCATTCTTATCCAACTGCCCAACTTCTGTTGTTGTGTAATATAGAAAATTCCTTTTTCAAACGTTTTATACATTTACTGAAATTTATATTTCAGTGCAAGATGATTTTTAAAATCCATTACCTGCTACATGAGTATTAACTTCATTTGTTGCTTTCTTCTGAGAGAAAAGCGTACGTACTAGGACTACTTAATTTAATTGGACTCAATTCACTTACACTCTTTTATAAGTGAAAAGCTTGCTTTATACTTACGCATTAAAAACTGTTCCACATCTTCTTTGAAGATTCTTTTTTCTTGCTCTCGCTGTTGCTGAATGAGCTAATTGGATCGTTAGACTATTAAATTATTTTGCAAAAGACACAGGACATTGCGACTTTCCCGGATCCATATAATTTGCCCTAAACATTACCCGGCTCTTGGCTTTTTCATAATTTATCCTGTCGCGAAAAAGGAAAGCGCGAAAAGTGAGTATAATCCTGGGAAAAGTAATCTTTTGGAAAGGTATAAAGGTAGCTTATTAAGGGCTAAGATCGTGTGAAATGAACTACATGGAGTGTATATATCGTCGTTTTGAGAATAAGAAGAGGAAGATTAATCAAGCAGGACTATTTTTTAGGAAATTTAAATTTACATTTGCGTTTTGTATTTTATTTCTGTCTGTGTTATATGTCGCGTAGGTTTATATGAGGGAATTAACTCCAAGTTTTTACATTTTATTTGTATTCCCGGCTTTCTTATATGACACACCTCCTTTATGGGTTTTCACCAATTTTCTGTGTGGGATAACAGGAAATACTACATTCCAAAATATTTTTAGTATAATTTTTAAATAATAATAATAATAAATAATAAATAAGCCACGTATATTTCCTTCGGAGAATCGAAACCTATTACAGGAAAAAAATGTTATGTAGGACGTAACAAACGTAATATTTTTAAATTAAATATTATGTAACACAAAAGCAAAATTCACAATCTCCACTATTCACTTTGGAAGAGTGAAGACATCAGAAATTAGATTATAATTGCCACTAATTTGCGTAAAATTAGTCCCAATTACAGTTAATAATAATAATAATAACCTTTATTGTCTAATAGATTACATTGACTAAGAGGACAATGCATATACGAGGGTGATCCCAGAAGTACTCGATCCAACAAAGAAAACACAAAAATTTTGGAAAGAAATATGTTTATTTTTCAACATAATCTCCTTTCGGCTCTATACACTTTTCCCAGCGATGTTCAATAAGTTCGATACCCTTTTCATAATAAGGATTGCCTTGCTCCTCAAAATAGCCATTAACTGCTGACATCGCTTCTTCGTCGTTGGAAAATCTTTGACCACTGAGAAATTTTTTCAAGTTTGGGAACAGAAAATAATCCGAGGGGGCTAAATCTAGCGAATAGGGTGTATGAGGTAGCAATTCAAACTTTAATTCATTAATTTTGGCCATTGCAATAACGGATTTGTGAGCTGCTGCATTGTCTTGATGAAACAACACTTTCTTCTTAACCAAATGCGGCCATTTTTGCTCGATTTCTTCGCTCAAACGTTGCAATAAGTTCGCATAATACTCGCCGTTAATAGTTTTTCCTTTTTCAAGATAGTCAACCGATGCCATGACCTTGCCTGCAGATAAAACGATCTTGGCCTTCTTTGGAGCCGGTTCTCCTTTTGAGACCATTGTTTTGATTGTTCTTTTGCCTCGGGTGTGAAGTGATGGACCCATGTTCGACTATGGTTATGAAACAGCGCAAAAATTCTGTTTCATTGCTGTGAAACTTGGCTAAACACTCAATTGAAATATCTTCACGACACTCTTTTTGCTCGAGTGTGAGCAAATGCGGCACCCATCTTACACACAGCTTTCTCATGTCCAAATTTTCAAATAATATGTGATGTACTGCACTTTTTGAAATGCCTACTATGTCTGCTAGCTCACGAGTTGACGATGATCCAGTACCGCTCTGGAGATTTTCTTTGTCATTTCTGGAGTCATCAACTCATTTTATCGACCACTGCGATGCTTGTCTTGCCAGCTCGTACGGCCTTGTTTAAAATCGGCTACCCAATATTCCACTGTTGTAAACGAAGGTGCAGACTCACCCAGAATAGAATCCAGTTCAGCCTTTATATGAGTTGAGCTGAGGTCTTTCTTATAAAAGTATTCTATCACGTAACGATGATTAATTTTCTACATTTTTACAAATTCATTAAAAACGTTCAGTATTGATGGCTGCCAAACAAATATTAAACATCGTGGCGTCTTCAAACATGAAACATATGCTTTATAGATTGTGTACTTTTTAATACAGTGATATTTTGCAAACAACTACCGCATTCTCTAGTTCAGGCCGGGTTCTTATGGGACCACCCTCGCATGTATGTGTATAAAATACGTGTAGTAAAAAATAAATATAACATAAGAAAAAAAAATAGTTCTAAGTGTAAATCTAAGCGACTTCACTCTATAATTTGTTACGTGCTAATAACGGTTTTATTAAATCAGCCGTATTTATGTCCGTACCCCATATGCAAGTTTTACTTCCATAAATTTGTATTACTTTTCCAATGCCTTTTTATATTTAAGATTTTCTAATCACCTAACGTTGGATAAAGATTTTGACACACACGGAACTTGCTTACAAACCTACATTGCGAAAGAGTAGTGATTAGTGATTAGTCCTCTCCTAATTTGACAAGTAAAATTGAATTTTCCGAAAAAGGAACGTTATTTCCTTACTCCGTTGGGGGAACCAAATATTGCATTACTTTCCATTCAAGTGTATAAGGGAGTAAAGAGAAGAAAACCATTGTGAGAAAAGAATTTTTTTTTACTTGCTTTATCTTCGAATATTAGCTTCCGTCGCAATGAGGAAATTGCGATACGTGGGAATAGAATTAAATGTTTCCAAAGATTCAATTCATCGCATTTTGACATAGCATTTAGGACTGGGAAAGATTTGTGAAAGGTTTGTACCACACAAACTAACTGAATTCAGCATTGTACAGCCTAGACTAAGGACTCAAAAAAGGACGGAAACTTCAGATATTCTATTGTAGCTAGCAATGAGACGTGGTGTTTCCAATATGATCCAGAGAACAAGCATCAAAGCTCTGAATGGAAGCATTCAAACGAAGAAATACTGAAAAACAGTCGTTTGGAGAAGTCAAAAGTAAAGACAATGTTGATTGGCTTTTATGGTTTGAAAGGCATAGTGCACAAAGAGTTGGTATCAACTATTCCAACCACCATTGCTTTATATTCTATTGGTGTTATGATGCGTCTTTTGGCGAGTATTTGTCGTGTGCGTCGTCAATATCGTGAAAATGGTAGCTGGCGTTTATTACACGACAATACACCCTCTCATTATTCAACGCTTATCACAGATTTTCTAACTACAAATGATATTTTAACCATCAACCATTCACCCACCGTATTCACAGAATTTGGCCTCCTGTGATTTCTATCTATTCTCCAAGCTACGTTTTCCGATGAAAGATCAGCGCTATGCCGACATCCAAGACATTCAGAAGGCATCGACAGAGATGCTAATTGACCGCGCAAAACGTTGTATCGAAGTCGAAGATGACTAATTTGAAGAAAATAAATGAATTTTACCAAATTAGTAAGCCTTTGTTTTTATTTTAAAAAAATTCGCTTTTCTCTGCGACAGACTGTATATGCAATTGCATACGCGTTTCATAATAATACCTACTATGGATTTTAAATTAAAAATCTGTTTCCACAATGAGATTTATAGTGTAATTAAAGAATTAAATCTTACAGTTCTAGGTAGTTTAATCGTAGGACATCCGCCCGGCAATCAGACGACTGGGGTTTGATTCCTCAAGATTTTTTTGTTAATTTCTGCCTGAATTATATCTAAAATCTGTAAGTCAAATTGGAAAGAAGTGACCATTACATTTCGTTATTTATCCTGTTTTAGGATGTTTCACTACGTTTTTCCTACTGGAATAGCTTTATAATCAAAATCGAATATCATAAAAAAGATGGCAGAATTACAAAATAATTCTACCGTTTCCACTTCCGCCAAATACTTCTTTTGTATTATGTAAAGTATAATTGCTTACTACATATTGTATGATTCCAGTGGAATATGAAAGTATTTTATAAGAAACAAATTTTGGAAAAATTCTAACGCACACTAATTTAATTTTACCCCTTCTTTCTTCAAATAATAGCCAGATTTCTGATAAATAAAAACTGAACATAAAACATCTTCTTTTCAGCATTTTAACGTATTAACGGGGTTTAAGTTCGATTGCAGTTGGGTATTTAAATCAGTTCAGAACAATAGTTAAATTATGACCGTCCCCATCTACCGAATTCATTGTTTTGTTTTATTTTATTTTTGAGGGAGAAGCAGAGAGATAGAGTGGATACGGCCGAAACCATTGAACGAAAGTTACTAACTCAGTCTGTCGGCTTTTGTGAAAGGAATATTTTATGAACACTGGGGGAACAATGGTTTCTTTCTTCGCACTTCTAAATTAAGGCGTTTTGATAGGGAGGTCGCGCTGGGAACCAAAAAGGCGGCGACATCCGCCGGCAGTACTCCGTCTTCCTTAATACCTTCACCGGAAAATTCCATACTAACGCATTGTTTTTCATAATAAGCAGTATGTGCCGTCATATAAATAAGTAAATAAATCTATGAGAAGGAAAAATCAAAGTCGACAAGCTTAATGGAAATGAATTATTGTTCGCGAGAAAAAGTTTATAAACTTCCTTGTTCGGAACGATCGTTTACATGGGAAATTAGGGAGAATTTATAGTCCAGTTAAGCAATCTTGTTTAGTCTGTAGCTCGAGTAAAACAGGTTGAGATCTACACTTACATCGGCCATTTATTATTTAGGTGCCCCCTACTGTTACGTTGAACTACTTTCATTGCCGTTATTCACTGCAATTCTTCCAGTATCTTTACTTCTAGGTAGATGTAAATCAATAAATTCGTAACTACAAAGAAAGACTAAAAGGCACAGTAATTTGTAAATCGGTAATCGACATCTTTTTGGACAGATGATACACGATGGTTACGATGGATTATCCTTAGTTTGCGCGTTTAACAATTTTTAATGCATATTTCTTGTGTTTTACAACTTCAAATTGTCCTTTAAGGGCGTTAAAAGGGGTGAAAATGAAAGAAGTATCGGAATATAAAATGAAATAAAGACTCACTTGAAAAATCTAATAGTGATTTTTTAACAGATAAAGCGTGAGTCATGTCAAATTTTCACACTATTTTAGCTAATTATTATTAGGGTACCTTTGGTTAGAATTCTTAAAGTGAACACCTATTTTGATGCTACGGATTAATAATTTTTGCTTATTTATTTGAAATACAAAATTAATTGTGGTCTTTCTTATTTTAAAAAACTACTTCTATCTGAATCATTTTATAAATATTATACTTTGTTTCAATTAATATTCCCAAAGCCGAACCCTGTTTAAATTTAGGGAAGTCACAGATCTTAAAATATAAAATTATTTCTAAGCTTACTCTACTGTTTTGTGTTAACTACGTATTGAGTAGATTTTGTTTCAGGCCAAGTGCTATAGAATTTTTAACACCTTTAATAATGGGTGTTTTTTAAGCTGCATGAGAACTATCGATATCGATAACTATGGTTTGACAGCTGATAATGTCTAACTGTGTTGATATTTCTATTCAGTAAGGTTTGGCAAGTCATCACGAATCGTTTAACGCCAGAACAACGCTTCCAAATTGTAAAAATTTACTTTGAAAAATAAATCCGTCGCGAAATTCATAAAGCACTTCGTCCATTTTACGGTTAACATAATTGGCGTAGTGAGCAAGCAATTCGTGCAGTTATTGATCGTTTTCGCACTAATTTTACTTTTCTGGGTTCAAAATTATCAATGCCTATAAAATACAGCTCGTGCAAGAATTGAAGCCAAATGACCATCGTTTGCGTTTCATTTTTGCTGATTGGGCTCATTTGAAACTGGCCGAAGATGAGCATCTTTATCAAAGAATTGTGTTTAATGATGAAGCTCATTTCTGGTTAAATGGCTTCGTCAATAAGCAAAATTGTCGTATCTGGAGCGAAGACAATTCTCAAGCCGTTAACGAATCACCATTACATCTATTAAAATTGACTTGTTTGGTGCGGTTTACACGCTGGCGGCATCATCGGTCCTTATTTCTTTCGAAATAAGGAAGGAGCTGCCGTTGCGGTGAATGGCGAGCGATATCGAGCCATACTGGGTGACGTGTTTAGGAAAAAATAAACAAGGAAAACAGCAAAATACCCACTCATTATTATGGCAATTAATTGTAAAATACTGGGAATTTATTAATTAAAATAAAGATTGAAATAAGGGAGAGATCTATAACTCATGGATAGTATCGATTATAAAGTTAAGCTAACA
Organism: Dermolepida albohirtum; assembly: GCA_031893035.1. Lineage (NCBI taxonomy): Eukaryota > Metazoa > Arthropoda > Insecta > Coleoptera > Scarabaeidae > Dermolepida > Dermolepida albohirtum. The sequence goes on from JAVIWB010003107.1 coordinate 287,477, forward strand.
GATACGAGAGAGTGATAAGAGTAACAAGGAAAGGTTGTTCGAATAATTATTCTAAAAATTAAGCATTTCCACAATGTACAGCGATAACGACAAAATAGGAACACAGTTTAAAATTGTGCATATCAACCCGAAGGCGTAATAAACACTTATCTCAATATCCTTCATTCAATACAGCATAAGTTTACGTAACGGATTTTCTGAATTTTGCAAGTAATTTCGCATTAACGCGTTGCTCAACTTGAACACGAAATTTTTTGACTAGAATTGAAATACAGTCGCTTAGAAAACGGCAGATAGAGGTTCGAGTTCCCTTCTTCAGCGCAGAAATTTGTAATTAATTTTCTATGTATTTAATAAACGATGGAATAGCAGAAAATAATATAATGTTCACTAAAATTTCCCATCGTGAAAACTTAATTATATGTTTATATATAATTATTGACATCATTAACTTCGTTGTTCCAAGAAGTTAGATCGGACAATTTGTTTCACTGTCCTCGCACGAGGGCAAATATTATGCATGATTCGCCGTTACGTAGAACATGCTCTTACTATAATACATTGTCTAACAGCATCATAGATATATATATATATATATATATATATATATATATATATATACGAGGAGGAGTCAAAAAGTTCCCGGAATTTTGTTTTAACTCTTTATTACCACAACATAGGTACACAGTCACTTAATCGAGTTCAAAGTAGGCGCCGTCTGAACACACACACTTGCTCCACCGCTCCTGCCATTGTTGGAAACAACGATGAAAGTCCTGTTGTGGTATCTTCCGAAGTTCAGCCGTCGCGTTGGTTTTAGTGTCTTCTACGGTGTCAAAACGGTTACCTTTGAGGCCTTTTTTGAGCTTGGGGAAGAGCCAGAAATCCAATGGCGCTAAATCCGGTGAGTAGGGAGGCTGCTGGAGGACTGGAATGTTTTTTTCTGCAAGCCATGTTTGCACAACAATCAACGTGTGGGAGGGAGCATTGTCGTGATGGAGTGACTATCCTTCTTGCCATTTGCCTGGACGTTTTCTTCGAACTGCTTCCCTCACTCTTTTCAAAACTTGCACGTAAAAAGGACCGTTAACCGTTTGTCCAGCTGGTACAAATTCATGGTGCACCACACCTTCGTTGTCGAAAAACGCAATGAGTATCACTTTTGTTTTCGATTTGACATGACGTGATTTCTTTGGTCGAGGAGAGGACGATGTGTGCCATTCTGATGACTGCATCTTGGTTTCCGGGTCGTACGCGTACACCCAAGTCTCGTCACCAGTAACGATTGTCTGCAAGAACATCGGGTCCTCTGTGCTTTTTTCAAAACATTCGGCAGCCGTTAACTTCCGAGTTTCCATCTGATCCGGATTCAGCAAGCGCGGGACAAACTTTGCACTGACACGTTTCATCTTCAAATCATCTGACAGGATTGCGTGTATGGATCCATGAGAGATCCCCGCTTCTTGTGCCAACTCGTCGATGGTCATTCTGCGGTCTGCTCTGATTAATTGTTTCACTCGCTCGACCATTCCTTCGTTCCTGGAGGTTGAAGGTCTCCCACTGCGACTCTCGTCTTCCAGCGATTCCTGTCCACCCTTAAATCTTGAAAACCACTCGTAAACGGCTGTTTTCTTTAAAGAATCGTCACCGCAAACTGTTTGTAAGGCTAACAAAGTCTCTGAAGCACATTTTCACAATCTGCACATGAACTTGATGTTCGCCCCTGTCAGCGTCATAACTATGCACCATAAGGAATGTACTGTACAAAATTTATTGTGATTGCATCACAACTGCCAACACTAAGACACAATTCCGGGAACATTTTGACTTCTCGTCGTATATATATATATACATATATATTTTTCATCGCTACCGTTGTTGCTTTCGCGTTGTGCTGCTACACATGGCATAGACGATTGCTTTTGTGGCTATTTGTGTGCATACAAATGTAATTGATGTATTTATAATGACTTGCAGCAGTTTTTTTTGTTTTGTAATGAAATCGTAAATCTGTTGGGAAAATAAATATTGTTATTATTATATAACGATAATTAAATTAAGATAATTAAAACCATTTATGTTGATAAACATTTTCTCAAAACAATTCAGTAGCGCATTACACTATGCTCGGATCTTTTACGTGAATTTGGAATAGATTAAATTTCTAAACTTCGTTTCATTTGAAAGAAACTTACTTCCGAATTGGCGTTATAGAATTATATCCACCGTAAAAACTTCAGTCATTAATATTTAAAGGCATACATTTTCAATTTGCGAAATTTCAAACTTCAAGTAAATATCTGTTATTAGTTAGGAAACGAACCTGTGTATTAATATTAACAATGCTTGTACAATGAAACTTTCAACGAAGTTGTTAAATATTGTATTACAGCAGCCTTGTCGTGCTACGCTTTATATCCCAAACAACTAAAGCGGTTATTATCATATATATTGGAAAAATAATTACGCAGTTAATTAGACTGAATTTTCTTTTCATTACATCGGCGTTGGCGGGAAGCTCCGATACTACACCTAATAAAATTTACATGAATATAAAGTCTTTATGGGAAGTATTTAGTTTTGGAAGACCGTAAGATGATAAGCACGAAAATAAGTTTCGATCAGCGTAAATACATCCGGTAAAATATAAATTGGATACTTAACTGTGTTGCTATACACAGACTGTCACAGAGAAAATCAAACATTTTTCAAATAGAAACAAAAGCTCACTGTTTTTGGTAAAATTCATTTATTTTATTCATCTTCGCCTTCAATACAACGTTCTGTACGGTCAATTAACACGTCCAATGAATTTTTAAGTTCATCTTTAGAGATGTCCTTCAGATCGCTGTCGACGCCTTTTTAATGGCGTCGACGTCGGCATAACGTTGTCCTTTCATCGGCAAATGTAGTTTGGAGAATAGATAGAAAAAAACGTCATTTGTAATTAGAAAACCAGTGATAAGCGTCGACCGATGAGATGGCGCATTATTATGTAACAAGCGCTTGCTACCATTTTTATAATATTGAGGGCGCACATAACGAATGCCCTCCAAAAGGGTTTCCAAACAGAACAAAAGATTATTCTGTTTAGAAACTTTTCTCAAAATAATTTTAAACCGTGTCCTAGAAGGTGGCAGGTAATTTTGATGAAGCTTGTGGTTGATTAACTGGATCACTTAAGGTTGATTTATAACTTTCCCTTTCCGCATTAATTTTCGTATTCTGTATAGGTATTTCGATAAAACGCATACACAGAGTGTGCGTTCTGGCTTTCGAAGGTACAGATCGTGTATGTAATTTGTTTCGTTTGGGTTTCTGCCGGAGTTTCCAGATGCGACACTATTTATCTGCTTATTAAGACAACTTACTTGTCGAAATACGTATACAGAATAGAAAAATTAATCTGGAAAGGGGTTATATCAACCTTAAGTGATTAGAAGATGGCATTTTTGTTGGATCTTAGATAAAACATATAGAAAATGAAAATTTAGGCCAAATTAAAAGCTTTTAACAGTTGTTTGGAAAACAGACACGACTTTTGTCCGATAAATACGGACGACAATAGTGATGCGCTTCAATCAGAGTATTTTGGGAATGGAAAAATGGTACCAAGGTAAAAGGAATTCTGTCATAGGAGATAACTGTTGGAACTTAAGAGAGAAAGTTGTGAATGTTATATGTAAGAGACAATGCAATATTTCGTCACAATTTCTAAGAATTTTAAATACAATGGGTATTTTTTAACCTGCATGAGAACTATCGATATTGATAACTATGGTTTGACAGCTGATAATGTCAAACTGTGTTAACATTTCCCTTCAGTAAGGTTTGGCAAGTCATCATGAATCGTTTAACGCTAGAACAACGCTTTCAAATTGCGAAAATTTACTTTGGAAAAAGTAAATCTCTTCGAGAAGTTTCATAGAGCACTTCGTCCATTTTACGATCAATATAATCGGCCTAGCGCGCAAGCAATTCGTGTAGTTATTGATCGTTTTCGCACTAATTCTACTCTTCTCGATTCAAAACCATCAACGAGACAAAGAAATGGACGTACCGAAGAGAATCTTGCTGCTGTAGCGCGAAGTATTGAAGAAGAACCGAAATGTCTATTCGTCATCGTTCTCAACTTGTTAGCCTTTGTCCTTCGACGACGTGGAAAATTGTGCGTAAGGATCTTGGCTTACGTGCCTAGAAAATACGGCTCGTGCAAGAATTGAAGCCAAACGACCATCATTTACGTCGCATTTTTGCTGATTGGGCTCATTTGAAACTGGCCGTTTTATGTTTAGTAATGAAGCTCTCATGTCAGGTTAAATGGCTTAGTCAATAAGCAAAATTGCCGTATTCGAAGCGAAGAGAGTCCTCAAGCCGTTAACGAATCACCATTACATCCATTAAAATTGGTTGTTTGGTGCGATTTACACGCTGGCGTCATCATCGGTCCTTCTTTCTTTCGAAATAAGGAAGGAGTTGCCGTTACGGTGAATGGCGAGCGCTATCGAGCCATGCTGACTGAATTTTTGGTTATAAAAATTAATCAGCACTTACGACATTTGGTTCCAACAAGATGGCGCAACTTGCCATACAGCGCGCTTAACAATCGATTTATTGCAAAATCAATTTGGTGACAGCTTTATTTCCAGAAGTGGTCCTGCTCATTGGCCCCCCTCATTTGTGCGATTTAACACCGCTGGATTACTTTCTATGAGGCTATATTAAACTATTGGTTTATGTCGACATGCCAGCAACTCTTGAAGCATTGGAAGCCAATATTCAAGCTACCATTGGCGCCATACGGCCAGATATATTGAAAAAAGTAGCCCAAAATTGAACTGATCGAATGGACCATGTAACTCGTGACCGCGACGGACATATACCGGAAATTATATTTAAAAAATAAGTGCCATGAAATTATCTACCAGATTATAATAAAGAAAACTTCATTCCACCAATATTTCTGTCTTGTATTATCATTTTAAGTTCTCAAGCTCTTAAAAAAACACCCATTACAATAAAGTATGTAATAAACAGAAAAGAATTGCATTAAAATACAAACGAAATTAGTGCTAACTCGCCCATCTATATTTTTTAAAATAAGTGTTGCTATATTTTCTATAAAAATTAGTAGACGTCACCTGACGACAAAACTGAATGTTGAAATATCTGTATCAGTGTTATTGACGTTTTTAATCCTAAAGGGTCATCACTTTATAGCTATAAGCAGCGTACGGTTGAAAGAGTACATTTTCATAAAGGGTAAACAAGATTCTTCTTTTATAAAAAAAAAAACATCCATACCTTTATATGGTTACCTGTAAAACACAACCACTGTTTGTTTATTCGTTTGAAAGAACACCATCGATCGTGTATGCTTTTGTTTTAAAATTTCTCATTGTCAAACACAAAATCGAAACAAGTATACATGAGTGAATGTGTGCAATAAATAGCACATGTACAAGTTTGAACGTGATTTAATCAAATACGACGCAATTTGTTTTTCACGAAAACAACGTAAAATACGATCTGTTTTCTGACTACTCTAAAATTATTTTGTTTAAAACGAAACGGCCTTTTCAATTTGTATTTTCATGGATAATTGAAGAGTTCTTTTCCAGAGAAAACAAGTAGATATATAAAAACCGTTGCCAGAGTTCGACTAAATAATTTGTAAAACTGCAAAATTATTATTTTCTTTTTAAAATCATTTAATAATTATTCCAACCTCGCAATATAAAGGGTTTTCCAATAAGGACTTGACAACTTTTTTTCAAAATAAAATACAGACCATTTGAGATATTTCAAAAACTTTATTATCGGGTTGAAGTACAATCAAAACATTTATGAATGGAACTCGACTTCCTTCATATGGCCACCGCGGGCACGTTTGCAGCGGTCGATTCGTTGGAATCAATTTTCGATGACTCGGCCAAACAATTCGGCCGCAACGGCTGCTATTTCGCGTTCAATGTTGGCTCTGAGCTCTTCCAACGTTGTCGGTTTGTTGGCATAGACCAATGACTTGACGTAGCCCCAAAGAAAAAAGTCAAGAGGCGTTAAATCGCACGAACGAGACGGCCAATCGACTGGTCCATTTCTTGAGATAACACGCTCATCAAACTTACTCTTCAATAAATCGATTGTAACATGTGCTGTGTGTGTGGCACCGTCCTGCTGAAACCACATGTTGTCCAAGTCCATATCTTCCAATTCGGGCCAAAAATAATCGGTAATCATGGCACGATAACGATTACCATTCACAGTAACGTGACGATCATTATCGTCGACGAAAAATATGGCCCTATAAGGCCGCCGGCATGCAAACCGCACCAAACAGTTATCTTTTGTGGATGAAGTGGTGTTTCATGAAGCACATGTGGATTTTCACCCGACCAATAACGCATATTTTGCTTATTGACGAACCCATTGATCCAAAAATGAGCTTCGTCACTGAAAATGATTTTGCGATGAAATTGATCATCTTGGCGCATCTTTTCCAGAACCCAATCGGAAAACGTACGTCGCTTCAAATGGTCCATCGGCTTCAATTCTTGAGTCAGCTTGATCTTGTATGGGTGTAAACCAAGATCCTTACGCAAAATTCGCCATAAAGTTGTCTGGGTGATGCCCAACTCTTGAGAACGCCGTGGAATTGACTGATTTGAATCATTTGCTACGGACGTTTCAACGGCAACGATATTTTCGACACTTCGACCAACCCGTTGTCTCACTGGCACGGCAATATCACTCAACGAATATGTAGACTGAAATTTTTGCACTAAACTTGTTACTGCCTGTCTACTAGGGCGAGAATTACGACCGAAAATCGGAGTTAACGCTCTTAAAGTAGCGGTCACCGACTCCGAATTTCTGTAGTAAATTTTTATAATTTGCAGACGTTGTTTGTTCGTGTACTTTGCCATGATGAAAATGTTAAGTTTACTGAATAAATTGACAGTGACAGTTCGATGATTAGTGAACGGGTGCGTTCACAAATTGAATTAAAAGTTGTCAAGTCCCTATTGGAAAATCCTTTATAAGTTTATAATTCATAGCTATTTATTCGATGAATTCTAGAAACTCTGATAGTTGCTAACCGAACTTATTATTTGTATAAAACACATAGCTTGTAAAATTGAAAAACTATTAATACTGTAACAAAAGAACTGTCAGAACTAAATGCCTTCCAGAAATCTGGGAATTAGAAGCAAAAAAAGAGGAACTGCGGAACGGTGCAATAATTAAGAATTTATTTTTCAAAACCAAATTTTTTAAAATTGACCCCTTCGAGTAGAATAATGAACTCATTTTTCTCATTAGCTGTTTAGTCAATTTGCAAAAATCTATGAGAAGAATTGTCAGAACTATATTTTCCTTTAATTAATTTTTATGTCTCTTTTTTGTCTCAGTTCGTTTTGAATACGCCATTTACTCAATAGTTGCTTCTTTAATATATCTTTTTCTTTCTTCTAACTAACTAATGAACATGGGATCAGCATTTACGTTAGGAAGTATCTTTTGCCAAGATCGACACTCTTTCTTTCCATCTGTGCAGAAAATAAGAAAATAATTTTGGATAAGTTTCACAACAAGTTGTCTCAAACCTTGAGCTTTTGAGCTCCATAGCTCAAAATGTTTTTCATTAATGTGAACGGTATTCAAGATTCATCACGTATGATTCTAAAATTCTACAATGTTAGATCACCGAAGGTTCATATATAACCAATGGTCACAATAATTTTCGTTTTCTGTATACGTATTTCGATAACTAAGTTGTCATCATCGGCAGATAATTAAACAATGTAGCACCTGGACGGTAAAAATACCCATACGAAAAACAATTTCGGTACACAATCCGTACCGCTGAAAGCCAAAACGTACACTGACAGCGTATGGTTTGGCTTTCAGCGGTACACTGACAGTGAACGTTTTGGTTTTCAGCGGCACGAATCGCGTGCAGAAGTTGTTTTTCGTACGGGTATTTTTACCGTAGTTGTCCATGTGCGACACTGTTTAGATATCTGCTGATGATGATAACTTAGTTATCGAAATACGTATACAGAAAACGAAAATTATTGTGGCAAGGGGTTTTACATTAACCTTCAGTGATCTAGTTAATCAACCACAGGTTCCATCAAAATTACCTTCTACAATGTTCAACATAAAAAAATATAATAAAGAAATGTAATCACAAATATTTATTTATATAAAAAAACTATTATTCATAAATAAAAATATGTGTCTATAAAAAGTACTGCAAGTTAGAAAACATAAATAACCCGAAAAATAGCGACTCCCTCCCATGTAATGTTGTTACAAAAATTTTAATATTTAATTATACTAATGGTCGAAACTCGAAAAGAAAGACAATAAAGTTTAAAATATGTAGAACCATTTTTTAAATGTATTTCTTGATCATATCTTTTGTTTGTTACTTTTGTTTGAATAATAAAGTTCTCTGTTTCATTTCACTTCCTTGAAAAATCTATGAAATAACAGGTTAGTTAACTTGTACTGACTTGAAGAACAACTTTTAAGCAAATAATACCATAAGGGTAGTGTTGTAAACCTTCACATCTCCAACTCATACAATTTAAGATCGTCGGAGTGAAAAACACTATTAATTTTTAGTTTCCGCTTCCAAAAGACAGCCACTATTTGTTAGTTTCCATAAAGTTTCATATCCCATGACTATCCGACAGTGATGCCAACCCGTATTATCTTTTATAGTAAGTCGGTTTAGCTGCTTTGTGTTGGTCTCTCCATTTACGTTTCATATATACAATAGTTTCGGGAAAAACAATCTAAAGGAAGAATGTACGTTTAGGGCATTCTTAACAAGTTGAAAAAGCAACTTTATTTTTGCTGTATTCCCAGGTGAAGTTTCGAAATGAAGCAATTACGTCGCGGTGTCGGCCGACGTAAACACCTCTCTGAATTTTACATGTTTACACACATTGCACATGTTTAATATTGTCTGGTAAACATCTCGTCCGAAGGTAACGGAGATATTTTTAGGTACGGCTTAATTGTGTGCATTTCATAATGATTTGCAAACAGGAACCCTTCCTACACGCTAAGGATTAAAAGATGAAATTAGTGTCAGAAAAGTTGTGTGACATTGTTATAATGATGTTTTGTTATTTTTTTAATGGATTAGATAAAAGACGACTTTTTTGAATGTTCTGAGAAATACTGTATATTTACTACATCAATAAAATTTATACTAAAATACGAGGGAGCGTTTTTATATTCGCGGAATGGGGGACAAGGGGTGGAAATAAAAAAACCAAATTATTTTTCTTTTTCAATATATTCACCTGCAAGACGGATACATTTTTCACATCTTTCAATTAATTTATTTATACCCTCATAAAAAAATGATTTCTCTTTATCTGCAAAATACGCCGAAACTGCCTCCTTGACTTCATCATCGGCAGTAAATTTTTTACCCCGCAGCTCTTTTTTCATTTTCGGAAACAGGTAATAATCACTCGGGGCCAGGTCTGGGCCGTAGGGTGGGTGATTCACAATTTCGAAGCCCACCTTATGCAGGGCACCTAACGCAACGCGGTTCTTGTGGACGGGCGCGTTGTCGTGCAAAAGCAGAACACCTTTTGTCAATTTTCCCCGTCTTTTCTCTTTAATGGCTTCTTTTAGTCGCTCTAATATTGAAGCGTAATATACTCCGGTTATAGAAACACCTTTATCTTTATTATCAATCAACAATATTCCTTCCGAGTCCCAAAATACCGTTGCCATGAGTTTCCCAGCTGATTGTGACACTTTAAATTTCTTGGGAGGTGCTGTGCCCTTTTTATGCCACAGCATGGAGTCTTGTTTGGACTCAGGTTCATAATGATGAACCCAAGTTTCGTCTCCAGTAACAATTCCACTCAATACACCATCCTTGTCTTCATTACAGAGGTCCAAAAATGCACGCGAACACTCTACGCGCTGTGTCTTTTGCGGCGGCGTGAGCATTCTCGGCACCTTTCTTGCGCTGACCTTAGACATGCCGAGATGATCGTGTAGGATTTTAAAAATTGTTTTATCGGATATTCCAACCATTTCTGCGAGTTGTTTCTTCTTTAGTCGAGCATCTTCGAGTACAATTTGTTCAACTTTTTGGATAAGTGCTGGCGTGGTCACCTCAATGCTCCTGCCCGGCCTCGGGTCGTCTTCAAGGGATTCCCTTCCTTGTTTAAATAAACTATGCCACTTGTACACCATGGTTGTTCCTGGACAAGAGTCGCCGTAAACCAATGACATCTCATTCATTATGGTCGCGACTGATTTTCCTTGCCTGGTAAGGAACTTTATAACGGCACGATATTCGATTTTTTCCATATTTCACTTTTCACTCCTGATTATGTTACTTGGTTGACGATAGCTCAAAGACTAACTGTCTAATAACAATGAAACTTCGTATTTATACTAATCATGAGTCGCTGCACAGGCCACGCACCCAATGCGCCTACTCACCCCTCTACAACCCGCTCATTCCGCGAATATAAAAACGCTCCCTTGTAGTAATAATAATAATATTTATTTGGCCCACAGATTTTCAATCTAATTACGAGAGATAGAATATTACAAAACACTTGTACGTTGGTTAAAAATATATCAATTACATTTGTATGCACACACACTACGACAAAAATAAATCTACATACCATGTGCACCAGCACAACGTGAAAGAAACAACATTAGCGATGAAAAATGTATATTAAACTACATATGTGTTTAACAAGAACATCCTCTATGTAAAGGCAAATCACACATAATATTTATCCTCGCGCGAAGACAGTAAAACAAGTTGTTTGATCTAGCTTAGCTAACCTAGATGAGAACTACAGCACAGTTTCAGTGCAGTAGTTCAGCCCTGAAGATGTCCCATACAAATGGGTACGAAACGTCGGCAGATATACTAGTGACGCGATTCCAGCCCGGAAACCCAGAAGCAGATAACTGTCATTCCACTTATTTCTAATATTTTTTTTCAAAACCACTGTAATTCAAGTTTTACATATAGGACTTTTTCTGTACATATTGGTAAATTCTTGTCCTTTTCGTCTTAGGTCCTGATATTTCAGTCTGCTAGGTACAGAGATTGCAAAGGAATATAAGTACAGGATAACAGAAGCTTTGATTTGAGACATATTTTCTGACGGTTCATTAAAATGTGTATTCTTCATCCTATAACTAGCGTTTGAATAGAATTTAGAACAGAAATCTAAGACAATTCAAGTTTTGCAAACTTTGATAAAAATTGACTTTTTAACATAATGAAAAACTGTAGTCTCACTGATCCAAGTTTTTAGCCATAATCGAGGTTATATAGAAAAATGAAATAACTTTTTTCCAAAAAAAGATTATTTAATTTGTTGGACCAAGTTTATAGCTATCAATGGAGGTCATGTTGAAAAATAGAATTACTTTTTTCCAAAAAAAATTGAGATCTATAATGGATGGTAATGATTCTTCGACTGACAGATACGAGAGGGCGTTAGGAGTAACAAGGAACAATAAAAATATACTCAACTGAATACCAAAAACAAAATTAATAACACAAAATCTGCCTGATGATTGGTCAATCCATGAAACATATGTAGTAGATTAGGGTGTTATTAATAATAGAATGATTCCTTTTAACATTCTCTTAATTGGCAAATAGCCGTGATGCATCGCCGTCTGTCTATACGCTCTGGTAACTTAGTTATCGACATTGCGAGGCAGATGCATTCTCGCTTTTTCGTTCTATTAATTGGACGTGAGAGGGAGGCATGTTGATTATTCATCAAAAACAAAGATTAAATTATGTTTGTAACATCTGCCGAATCTCTATTACCAAACTTACTTTCTAAGAGAGGAAATGTTTTATTCTATACTCATTTCTTTCTTTTGTAGCGCTCGCTTCACGGACATACAAATTATTTAGTGATTTCTTTTTGTCATTGCAACAGCTTTTCATTCTAATAGGAAATATTATAGATAAAATTCTCTATTCATTATTAATTTTAAGAAATTGAACCAAGTAAAAGTAAAATATTTCTTGCTCTTGACCAATCATCGAACCTTAAAATAATCCGAGTGGATTTTCAATTGCACAAAACCACCGTGCCTTTTCGAAACGGACGTGCAGAAAAAAAGAGGAAGAAGAAAGGAAGGAAAGGATTCTCACCCTCTGTACGGGTCCTTGAGTAAATATTACACCGAATTAGTGAAACCCGAAAGTATGAGTGCGGACCTCGCGGCGACCGAACCGCACGAGACTCAAAAATGAAAGGGGCCCTTGCCCATGATAAATAAATTCCAATTACTTGTAATGCCGCAATTAATTTTAAAGGCTGCAAGAGAGAGGGCCGACGTTTTTTAACCGGAAAGTATTTGCAAAGATAATTCTTCTTTAAAGAGCCTCCAGACTAACCGCCAATCAGATCAATTGGTGCGCGTAATTAATCTTATCGTGGTACCCCTTTTGGTATTCTCTTTCTTTTAGACGGTTTCTACATTGACTAAAAATTTCATCTAAATCGATTATTCGAAAAGACTGCTGAGGAGAGTATTAATGGAGACTGGAATAAAATACAATTGCAAAGCAGCAAAATAGATAATTATCTGGACTTCATTTTGCAGTGGACTAGAACTCTATAGATTGCTTGGGAGAAAATTATTTTAAAAAGTACGATAAAAATGCGAGACCTGCAATTACAAAACTCAAATTCATATAAGCAGCCATTTATTGTGAATTTTGTGAGATAAGAATCTATAGAAAGATAATAAAGGAAAGTACTAGATTATGTAGGCTCTCCTCTTTCTTCTACAATCGAATTTCTTTAGTAATTGATTCCATGTCATCCACAATTTATTACGTCATGTCATGCATTGTTATCATTTTAGGTAATGATAAACTTCATGTGCATAGAACAATTTCTATGTTAAACTTCCTATATTTAAAGATATTTTCAATTTTACCAATCGTTTCCGAAAATTTTAATAATTTAAATATTTTCTTCTAGTTAAGAAACGCTACTTAATGTTTAAGTGGTAAATGTGTATGATCAGGTACACAATTTATTATATTCTATTAAAGAAGTAATACAAAGGGTAATAGGAAAATTTTGCAATATGACGCAACAATGAATCGTAGGAAACTGCTTGTCGCTGCATGTTGAGACATGTTTATACGTGCATAGTAGCCGCCGCGCCATGTCGATAGACTCAGTTATTCATTAGCAGTGAGAGTGTAAAGTGCTTGCGATGGCATTGTGGTCAGGAAATGAGATAAGGAGAGTTTTGCGTTATAATTTCGTGCGTGGTTTAAACATAGACCAGTGCTTCGAAGAAATGATTCTTGTTGACTATTATTAATTCTGAGACGACAATTAGACATAGAAATGTTGTATTGTCAGTTGTTAAAGTACATGAGATCATCGATGTTGAAAATGTGCCACAAAAGATATTTCGAATTTTTGGAAATTTTTCTATGGAAAACTATATTCTTTGTTAGCAAATTTATAAATATTGAGCTTTATTAGAGTATCTTTGACGAACATATAATTTTTAATCCTATATTGTAACAAACTAAGTAAACAAATTGTTTCAAATATTTACATCCTCTATCTATAACGTTAATATATTGTCTATTTTTAGATGTTCACATTTTGATTTACATTTTCACAATCAATCACTCTTTTGTATTTGTTAATTGTTTTACATTTAAATAAATATAAATAATATATAAATATACTGGGTGTTCTTTTGTTTCGTGGAATATTTTTAAGGGAATTCTCGGAAAACTTAATAGGCTAATAGAGCTCTTAGCGCCTGTTTACAGTAACATCAATCTCCGACCATCTAACTTATAGACAACGACCTACGCGACAGCTAACTTCGCGACCCGTAACATTTTTGTTCTGCAACAATGTAGAAGTTCATCAATAGTTGTATCAATCCAAGCTTTTGAATTCCTGGTATAAACACTTCCTGCTTCGAAGTTGGTACAGTGCACAAGTTCCTATATAATAACTTCAGTCATAAATAACTAAACAGCTTCTCCTGGCGCAGTAGTCATATGTTTTTGGCTAGATCAGATACCTACCGAATAATATTACTACTAATGGTTGACTTGACACTTGAGACTGCTCGGAGAAGTATAGAAACTTCCAGATGCAATATTTGGATTTGGATTATCACTACCACTAATATTTTCTGCATTAGTGTCATCACAATCGACATCGCGACTGGACCCAGAGAATTCATTACAATTTGCTACGAAATCGCCGTCCATTTTGTCATAATTTTCTACTTCTTTCCGCTCCTTTTTTCCCAATTTAACAACGAATCCGATTCCGAAGATAGGATCACCAAATCTTACACTTTGTTCACACTTGTTCGATGGTATTATCGCTTTAAAGTACTGGATCAACTTTCGAATATTTAAATTGTAAGCAATCAAATATTATTTCGGGAGTTGATAGAACAACTTTATGCATCTTAGAGTCACAGATTTATTTTATTTTCACTCACGAATAGCGGCAAATAGGTAGACACATATCGCATTTGGTGGTATATTGGGTTATAAAATCGAAGCGTTATATATTTGATTCTTGCTAAGCGGATAAGTATTCCATTGACTTATACAAGAAAGTAATCGAGATTTTTTAATTACCGATTTCTAGTGAAGGGTAATTATTAGTAATTACTTCAGCTTCTCTTCGTAATTTGAAATTAAATTAAATTTTGCCGAAAATGGTAATATTCGGAAAACGTACAATTAACATTAAATATTAACGAAAGACCGCCGAGGAGAAATTAACCTTTTATGAATCTTTTTTTTGCCGGTGAATAAAATTTTTACGATCTTAATAGTATTATGAGAATCTTGTGATGTTCTCCGCGCATATTAACATTAAAACTTAAGAAGAAAATGTGCAAAATTTCCCATCTGCGAAAGATAACAAAAACATTGCACATCGAGCATCCGAAACAACCCTCTTAAAAATTATTAATTTATTACGTGTTTTAATGAAGACGCCCTAATACACACCAAAAGCTCGATGAGAAGAACAGGGATACGTTTTAACGAGAACTCGATGTTCTCACGTTACCGCCTGTTACCCGAGTGCTATCTAAGAAAGCATTTTTCACGTTTTAAGACGCACATTCGGGAGCGCTAATTGCGAAATTATAAATCAAAACAGCCGCCGTGATTCCCACATTTACGAGATAGAAAGTTGGCTGCGATTTAATTAATACCTATAGCAATGTCGGCACTAAAATATCGCTAAAATGTTGTACACTAAACTCCTGAAATCACCATTCCTCTGCTGGATATAAAATACAAAATCGATGAGGAGGGTGAATAAAGAATTGGCACAATGTTTGTGCTCATTTAAAAAGAAAATACAGGTGAAATAATTTTTTATAAAATGAGTGCTTAAAATAATAAATATTTAGAATTTTACGAGTTTCACTAATTTTAGCTTTAATTAGACAAACAAAATAATTGTGCACTTAAATAGCAGTCATGCCAGAACACTAACCAAATATCATTTTTACTTAGTTAATTGGATTGAAACACTTAATATTTTGTTGCTTGACATTTATTGTTTATCACCTTATGACACCTGTGGATCAATGAGTTCACCAGTTGCCTACAAACAATACATTTAATAATAGTGCCAGTGTATTCTAATGTCGAAAATTGGTTAGGAAATCTATGAATACTCGTCGAACATGACAAAAAACGCCGTCGTTTCGCCATCATCAATCTAATCCGGCATCCATACACATACCACACGCTTACGAATCTCGACTTCGGGTATATCCGTGATCACAAGTTTTCGATCGTCATTTAAGAGTCCCAACTTGGAATTTATAATCGGGATTATTATATAAGGAATGGTTTGATACATCAACATTGGTTAGATTTGAATTAAGCCGGATTGAATATTTTATCTATCTTATAGTGAAGGTTACTTGGGCAGGTTGGTGAAACAAAAGAAACCACTGCACTTGGTGATTGGAAAATTCAAATGGGATTCTGTTGGCTATCTATTTTTTATCTAAGGAATGAATTCAGATTTAGTTAATTAACCTTCAAAAAAATGATACCACATAGAAACATGCAAATTATTAACTATGCATTTCATAGTTCTTTTGTTTTTCTTGTTTTGTTTTTTCCTATATTAACTTGAGGCCTTTTTCCTTTGGGCACCCCTAATTGTTATAAACTAAACATACGGACGGGTAAAATATATATAAAAATACTACGCCCATCTAACAGAAAACAAGGCTTGCCCCGCTGAAGTTGCATCGAGGACATTTGGCCGGTCCATCAAAATTGATTGGGGCACTCATAGCTGGGATATACACGTTCGTACAACCCATCTTTTCATCTATACATATTCAGTTGTTGCTTATATTTAATTCTAAAGAGTCGGTAATAGTGAGTACATTTATTTATCAACATGCTAGTCAGTTCGAGGCCATTTAAGTTTGTACAGGCCCGATATAGAAATATCTGAGCCCAGTAAAATTTATTATGTCAAATACCTCAATAAAAGGAATGTAACAATCGAATCAGTAAACCGTAGGATCAAAATCCGCACTGAATTTTTGTATCGATAGATAATCTGGTAAATTTAGTACCTTCAACAACTTCTGGGCTTTGGCTGTGTATATTTTTAAGTAACTAAGGACTCGTTACCCAGTTAATATATAAGTGGTAATTTTGCTTTTAGACAAACAATTAGTTAGCCCTAGGCTAACCCATATGTCTTTTCCTTGGTTTCTGTTAATTCATTTAACCAAGTGCAAACCTCTCTAATCAGGTTTTGTTCTATTAAGCGCATGACAGAATATAGCACTATTCTTTTCTAATACAGTGGTATCACAAATGAAATTTGTTTGAATGAAAATATTAAGAATTGAAAATATTGGTGCAATAATTTTTTTAACATGCAACCAAGATCATTTGGTGTATATGTAACACCCAGATCCTCTTCCCAAGCACTTCATCTTCTAAGGCTGTGATATCGAACTTTACTTTTGCTTTCCGATACATGGATACCAACACGCCCTCATTCCTCATACTTAATCTGTTCTTTTGCAAACAAAAACTTTAAGCTCTTTATGTCACTTTGAAGTGTTTTAAAGTCATCGACGGTGTTAATGTTATAAAAAAACTCAAATCACCAGCAAATAAAAGGTATCCACAATACAGTCGACGATGTCATTTATGAAAATTTATAAGAATATTGGACCTAGTTACCATCCCTGTACAATATCAGTATTGCAAATAGAGAACATTGCACAAATTTTAAAAACATTGCACATATTATTTTCTTTCAAGGATACAATGACAAAAGTTTCATTTCGGTTAGTTTGCCCAGAAATGGATAGTCAATCCTACCTAATGTTTTTTGAAAATTGGCGTAGAACAGTTCTATCTGTGCAGGTCCATCCAGAATTTCTAAAACGCACTGTGCAAAGTAGAAGTGAACTTGCAGATACTAAAGGAGAAGCGTGATGAATAGTGTTTTATACGCTCTAGCGACAATCATTTTAGACCAAACTCACACGTACCACTGACCCACGACACCACAATCACAAATTTGTGGTTACTCTTGCTAGATAAGAAATTATAATGAAGAAGTCTACGTTAACCGCATGAATGACTTTACGTCATTTGTATTCATTTATGTGAGTTAACGACGGTATTTTCATTATAATCTTTTGACTACTTATAAATATCTACAAATTTGAGATTGCGGAGGTGCCAGTTAATGACACGTTTGTGATTTAATCTCAGCACATGAATAAAATATTAAAACAAGTTTGCGTGTTTATTTCCTTGTTTAAAATTAGTTTATAGAAATATTTGTAAGTGTTATAGTAACTGGTACTAGTTTTTATTATCAGTTCTGTAACTATTCGTTAATTACTTTGAGCAGGTAGTTCAAATTTTAAAGAAGTTCCACATGAAAATTACAAGGTCATGTTTTAGTGGGGTTCAAACGACTTTAAACATGAAAAGCTTTCGCATTTCTAATACATAGCGAATGATTACGTTTTTTTTTTGTAAATATAGCATACCATTCACCGAATCAATTCAGTTTCGCTGGTCGAAGGAAAAAGATTATATATTTTGCAGAATTTCCCACCGGTTTTTCGCCTCGACAGATTCATTTTGCGATATACTACGTGTATAATTGGAGATATGCCGAAACTAGGGCCACAAGATTTGTACCTACTCCACGCCGAGAAGGTGACTGGAGAAACACATTCAATATTTCATGCTTCAGCGAACTTTCGGACAGTTAACCCCTAATATTAAGATTTATATCCTCAGGTTCTCTTTTGGAATTTATGAAGAAAAAAATGTGTATTTTATGCCTTCGTCCGTTACATATTTTTCATGAGTTCATGGGCTCGGTGTCTACATTCCTCTACATAAGAATATATACATACATACATACATAGATATACATATCTGTTTAAAATGTGCGGGAACGTTACATTCAATTGTTTTCATTCTTATAGAGTTCCTGATTCCTATCCATTCTATCCAATTTTTCTTCAGTCTTCCCCTTTTCTTTTTAAATTTGGTACCCATTCCATTGTTTGCTTCGGCAGTCTTGTTTGTCCCATTCATTGAACGTAGTCGTACCAAGTTAATTGTTTTTTTCAATATCGTTCATAACTGTCTACTATTCCTATTCGTCGACGAATTTCCTCATTTCTTATTATTTGTATTTTTGATTCACTAGCAGATATTCTCAAGATGTCCATTTCGGTAGCTTCTTTTTTTTCTTGTTTCCTTCCGTTATTCTGGAAATCTCAGATCCATATATTATGTAACTTTTTACCAATGCATTGTCGACGAAGCCAGATAGTCGGAACGGTACTGGCATTATATGAAACGCGTCTCTATCGTTACTTTTGTCGACATTTAATTGATTTCAACGTACTTGTAATTTTAATTGCAGTAAGACGTAAAGTTCTATGCTATCTGCTTCTGGGTTTCCGGGATGGGATTCTAGTTTGCAAGTATTATTGACTGCGTATCTATAAACTGACTGTTAAGTTATATGTCACGGCAGTGGTGTTTCTGTAGATAAAAAGTTATTTGAGATGCTCCTCGTTGCTGAGGGTGACATTGCGTTTAGGGGACTCCACTTCCAAAAAAGCAAATTAGGTACCTACAGAAATTACTGTTGGCTTTACATTATACCAATTTATAAACGCATAAAGTTTCTATTTCTTTTTAAATTTTCGGTTTACTCAAATATGTACCTTATCAGGAGAAAATACACAGTCTGTCGCAGAGTAAAACCGAGTGGCGCCATCTATTAACAAAATATGCGTCCCTAAGGCAGATCCTTCACCAATGGTATGTCAAAATATCATGATATTTGCGTTATTAGAAGCAGAGAAATTGCGCATAAAATTACAGTGTGTAATTGGCATTGGTCGAAAAATTAATTTTGAACAAAGAGCAAATATCGAGTTGTGTTTTAAACGCGGTAAAGCGTTTACTGAAACGTTTAATTTGATGATGTGTATGGTGATGGGTGTTTATCACTTACGAGTGTGTATGAGTGGTATAAACGATTGAAAGATGGTCGTACCGACACAAATGACGACGAACATACTGATGCAAGAAAATCTGTGGTTATAGAAAGTAGCATCGAACTTGTGCGTGAATTTATCAGAAACGAAATCCTCATTGCGATACATTGGAATGGAATTAGATATTTTCAAACATTTAATTCATGTCATTTTGACACAGCATTTGGGACTGAGAAAGATTTGTGCAAGATTTATACCACACAAACTAACTGAATTCAACATTGTCCAGACTTGATTAAGGCTCAAAAACGGAGGAAAACGTCAGGTATTCTATTGCAACTGGCGATGGATGTGGTATTTTCAAAATGATCCAGAGACCAAACGTCAAAGCTCTAAACGTAAGCATCCAAGCGAAGAAAGACTGAAAAAAAAACCGTTTAGAGAAGGCAAAAGTGAAGACAATGTTGATTTGATTTTATGATTCAAAACGCATAATACACAAAGAGTTTGTACCAACAAGTCAAACAGTCAATGCTGCATATTAACTTGGAGTTATAAAGCGCCATTTGGCGCGTATTCGTCGTGTAAGCCCTCAATATCGTGAAAATGGTAACTGTCGTTTATTACATGTTAATGCAACATCTCATCTCATGCTAATATATATTTTAATCGCCTTTGACATTAAAAAATATGGACATTGTTTCGTCATATACACTTTAATAAATATACACAACCTTGACAAGAACTGTACATGAACTACTATAAATATTCGTAAATTTTTTTCGCATTTAATTGTCTGTAAGCTTTACAATGAAGACACACATACATAGATATATATATATATATATATATATATATAGACAACCATTTGCTCGAATTACACACATATCTCTAACTCCCGTATACGCTAATTTAGTTAAATGTCTGAGAGATCAGTGCCGCTGATTAGAATTTAGAAACGTCAGCTATTTCCTGATACAAGAGAAAGCGCTGTGGCTTTGTCAATTTGATTGATATATTTCAGCAAGTGCCACTGTGCCGGTTTGATATATGGACGTATAATGTAATTAATTTACTGTGTTTTATTATAGAGTGCAAAGTCGCGAATGTTTTCCTTGCATTATCATTGACAGTGCGCTTTTTTCCCGTCCTCATCTCTAATGGTTAAAGTTCCGTGGCTGCGAACTTCGTCGAATGATTGAATACTCTTTCACATTTTCCTGTGATACATTGCAATTTGTTACTTATCTTCGTGGAATATCATCCGATAATAATATCGAAAGTACGTAATTACGAAGCAACTATATAAGGAAAGTAATTTAGTTTGAGTGGAAATTCAAAAGTGCAGTATTCTTTAAATATAACCGAAAGTACACTGAATTATTTAAAACTAAATTAAAAAATAAAAATATTTCCTTGACGAAGAGGGGTATAAAATCGAAACACTTTCTAATAGATAATAAATTAAAGAAGAAACTGTAAAACAGGAAATACTACTTTTATTTTCGGCAGATAATCGATTTCTTGATTATATTCACCATATTTAATTGAATATTTTAACCACAAGATGCATAAACCGAGCCTACTATTCTCGGAGCAACATTTCTTTGCCCATAATTCATATTAAATATTCATAAATTAATCCAGAGTTCCGATATTGTCTACACGGTATTCCGTCGACTGTTTCTCGGATCAAATTTTTATTTACATTTTTTAAGTACGAAAATAATCTTTTTTCTACATAGCTATGTATTTACATAAACCGTGCCTGTGAAGCTCGCAAGCAAATATTTTGTACTAACATGTCTCAGCTTGTTATCCCTGGCTAGTGTTGTTAGATACCGGTGGACATGATTTTTGATGACTTCTAAGTGAGACTTGTTATTTAGTGGTCTGTGTGTGCTAAAAAATCAAACTAGCTTCTACGCATCACGTCAAAATTTGGTTCTATACCATATTTTGCTTTTTGAAAAATCACAAAAAGCGACTAAGTTGTTGAGAACTGATATACGAGTAAAATAATTAAAGTTGAGAACTGATATACGAGTAAAATAATTAAAGTACATAGAATTAGAACAATCTGTTTGTTTAAATACGACAATTACATAAATAATTACACAATATTTTGTACAAATTGCAAGAGCTTTTATACAAGATAGCCATTTAACATATATGTAGGTTTCAGGGAATAAATTTCCACTTGGAGCACATTCTGTTGTACTGTCTGATTTGGCAATCCCTATGAGTATTCAAATAGCAGTCGGCCATTATGTGGGGAGTTTTTAAATCTTGATGAATGAATTCTTTTGCCCCGTTCATCGCTTACAGCTCCTTGGCATTCAGAAAATCTTATTAATAGTGTATTGGCTCTACTATATTAGTTTCGCACTCCCTCACTCTTCGTAGCATTGATTCTGGTAGCTGCCGAATGTAGTTTTGGGGTATCGCGTCTCAAGAAACATGCAATTCGTACCCGGAGAGCTTCTAGTGCTTGCGGCGTTCTCTGGGTTCACTAGTTTTCATCCCGTAATATCCTACAAGTATTTGATTGGCGAGAAGTCGAGAGATATGAGTGGCTATGTCAAAATATTGATAGGGGATTCTTTGAATCAATTTAGAGAAACTATGTGGAAATGGATACTAGCCTGCTATAAAAGTGGGTCCTCAAACTGCTGAAGATATGGAAGAATATGGAATTCAATCACATCATGATGGATTAACACCAAATGAAATCTACTTCTATACCATACCATAACTCTAGCGGCTTGGTGCACACATCTTACAACAGAAAATTGAACATCGCGACTTTCCACACGTCTTCGTATGACTCTCATGCAGCTATCATCCGGGCTAAACATATTTACATAATAACTTATTAAATTAGTAAATTATTAAGGAAAAGTATTAAATTACAATTGTCTATCTGATTTTAAATTATCCTGTATAAATAATCAGGGCATTCGCCAAGGTCCTACCCAGCCGAGTAATATACACGTTACGGGAAAAAGGTAGTATACGTTTCTTTCCATTATAATAGAAATGAACAACACAAAAATAAAATAAAAATAAAACCCTCAAATAATAAACGCAATACAACATGAAGATAGTCTACAAGCCAAAAAGTACAAACAAGTTCTTTTTAACCAAAATTAAACATCAAACACCTAAAGAAATGCAAACACAATGCTTGTTAAATACAATGCAAGTGTTGTGAAGGTACATATGTAGGACAAACAAAGTAATATCTATATAAAAGACCTTATAAACACAAACACGGTCCAAATAATAACAAAATTAACGCAACGGTCTTATGTACACATGCTTTGGAAAAAAAGAACATGAATTAGACTTCAATAACACTGAAATCCTCGAAATAAAAAACGATTACGACAAAACAAATAACATATTCTAAGTTTCATTCCAATAACAGAAACTACAACGGAATCGTATGCATAAGCGATATCATACATCGAACCAAAAAAAAAGTTCGATGACGGATGGAATAAAATATAATCTAATAAAAATTAACAACACAAAAATAAAATAAAATAAAATCCCCAAATGATGAATGACAGTAAGATACATATGTATATGGCGACAATACAATGAACTCCTAGGTGTTGTGCATGTTGTGTGATATACGTGAGCGATAATTGTTGTAGATCCAGCAAGCGGCTGACAATAAAGTACACAAATGCTTGCGTCGCTTCCTCTTTCACACTCCACAGCAGTTAAAATCTCACAACACAGAAAGCGATCGAAATTTAACCAATGACCTCGCTTAATAATAAAATGACGTGGCTTAATCTATCTGAGGCGAAAACTTAAGGATATTCTGATATATTTGATATTTTAGCATATTCGAGAAGGTTGCAATAACACAGAAATTTACACGTGGCCAACGCGGCGCATCGGCAAGGCAAGGACAACTTATACTAACATATGCAGTTATAGACCGCGGGTGAGGATAAGGTAGGTAGATTACGTTGATATATATATATATGACATTACAAAAGAAAGAAGCCTAATTGCCCATAGATTTTAAATACATAGAACAAACATTAAATTGAATGAAATGAATTTGTTTACAAAAAAGTATACAAATGTTTACAAAAATAAAGTCAATGCAAAAACACGATTAAACAGCCGATCGGAATAAATTTAGTCACAACGAAGATATGCAAATATACGTTATACAGGATCTTCGCAATGTGAAGAGTGAAGCAAAATATACGTAACGTGAAAATTGAACCACAACAGCTTCCACCACGTCTATACTAAGTGCTTCCAACATGTTCGCAGCGGTTCTTGAGAAAATGCCTGTTCAATTGTACGCGCGTTCGCGAGCTTTGCCTGTATGTAACAAGTTTTCCACGAACACTAGGGAGCTGCAGAGGTGAAGCGAAGCGTTTTACAGCGGAAGTGATTGCAGATATGAATCGACCGACAAAAGTTTAATACAAGTAAGAGAGAGAAAAGTAGCTTTAAATCGCAAGGCGGTAATTGCAATGGTTTGCAATTTGCGATCAAATACGCATGTGAATGCGTGAGTGCGTTTAAATATAACTAGGTTATTTAGAAAGATATTAAATAGCAAAGAGCCTAGAGTAGATACCTGAGGGATCTCTGTACTGTCTGAACAGATACCGTAATAAATGTAATTAGATCTGTGGCTCAAGTAACAGAAGAAAAGTATTTAAAAATCATTCCCTATTTCAGCAAGTAATTGAATGCGGCAAATATTTTCGAATTTAAAAACAATACTCCATGCTTGCATTTCAATTTTCTGCGAACAATGCGGTCTATTTTTTTGTACGAAGCTTTTATTTAAGCTATTCAATGGATTCGTCCAAAATAGAATACAGATAAAATTACAAAGAAATACAACTATCCATGTACAATGTAAAACAAAAAACTCTGTCTATTATGGGTATTTCACTGCCAACTACCTTCATTGAATTTGTCCATCCCGTATTGAATTGAAGAGTCGGAAAGTTTACTGGAAAACAACAAAAACTTGTAACTTTTGATATATAGAGCCCCAATACAGCAATTTGAAATCGCACGCCCTTATTCGGTCGCTGCCAGGATGAGAACTGCAGGGGATTCACAGTTGGTGATCCTAGTTTTACTTACGGACAAAACAGCGTTCCTTCGGCATACGTACTTTATGTTTATATATAATAAATATCAATTTATTTCTTTTATGTTGTGTAAGCGTGATAAATTCGGCGTTGTTTTAGCGGCGACTCGGTCGGTCGCTTTCTCCGCCGCGCGCTCCATCCACGATTTGAAAAATAATGGCTGGAGATAAGAGGACATAAATCAAAAGTCCCGTCGTATATCCGACAAAAATGTTCGTATATGTTCTTGATACGAGTATATTATGTATGTATATGCGAATATATACACATCAAGTTAAGGAAGAAAAGGTTGAAATATATGTCATACGTAGATGTATGCGTATATAACTAGTCATTTGGTTTGGGGATAAGCCCCATGTAGAAGTGGACAGTAAAGATTAATTGCAGTGGTTTTTACAAATTGAGGAAGAATAGAAAGGAATAACAGAAATAGAAATAGAAAGGAATAGAAAGAAAGGAGCTCGTCACACATATCTTTAAAACGATTGTCTGTTTATATATTTGTGTAAAATTCAAATATTTGTGCGAATAAGTTAAAAGAAATCTAATAAAAATGTATACTTCAACAAATCTTGTACTAGTTCTAAGTAAAGACCAAAATTTTTCACAAATAATTCGAGTGTGTTTTCTAGAGGTAGATTGTTTAATAGAGCATACAAAAGCAGTATCTCTCAAAACTATCTGCTTCTGGGCTTTCGGGCTGGAGCCGTGTTACTGGTATAACGGCCGATGGTTCGTGGGTACGAAACATCGGCAGTTATACCAGTGACGCGGTTCCAGCCCGGAAGCCCAGAAGCAGAAAGTATGGACCACGACCACGGAAGTCTACTTACCAGAGTATCTCTCAAATTCTCAAAACGTATTCGCGAATTACACAGAAAATATCCTGCATCCCTAAACCTCTTCAGCTTATTTTTACACATTAAAGATCATGGTTACAGACAGCGTTTTATTACTTTCATCAATTTCAATATTATATTCGAAGCTGCTCAAATTGCAACAGATTTAGAAATTATTCATAATATGAGGCGTGGTTTTTATGTACCGTTCATAAATACGGCCGCTGCAGTAGTGTTATCGCAATTCCACATGCGCACTGTGTACCTGCAACTGTTGGTTAGTCACATATGCCATATGGAAGCACTTGTTCGTGTTTACGTTTGTCTATACGTATTTCAAGTGCCTCAAACAATTGAAAATGCCGTCGATTATAAAATTCATTCTGATTCATTTTCTGCATGCGAAAGTTGTGAAAGAGGTCGAAATTCATTTGCATTTTAGTGAAGCGTATAGCGAAAACACCATAGGTATAGGAATGGTACACGAATGGGTTAGAGCACTTCAAGATTGCTGTGCTAGTATTCATGATTAGGCGAGTGGTGGGCAAGTGTCTTTTATTACTGAAAACTTAGTGCAGAAAATTGATGCAAAGATTTGAGAAGACAGGCAAGTTTTGATTTCGTCATTATTTGATAAGTTTCCGCACATTTCAAAGAGTGTGCTTTATGAAATCGTGACAGAGCTCTTAAAGGCTGACTGGGGTACAAAAACCAATCCGTATGTACTTAGTGCATTGATTTTCGTTGAGAGGTACTATGGCGAAAGTGATGAGTTGTTAAGTTAAGTTGTTACCAGCGATGAAACATTGGTGGCCGATGTGACACCGAATTAGACCAGCAATTCGTGGAATAGTATCCAACATTAACTAAGAAAGTGAATTTCAAACAAAATAATTTCAGCACGCAAAATCTTGTGCTCTAGGCATTGGGATAGGTAGGGGGAGTGTTGCTTATGAAATTTTGGTCTCGAAGTGCAACAATAGATTCGGAAATATATTGTGATACCTTAACTAAACTACGTCCTGCAATCCAAAACAAGAGCCATTGCATGTTCAGTAATGGGATTGTTTTGCCTCATGACAATACCCATACACACGTGGCTCATCGAATCCAAGATCCATCGCATCATACTGTGATGTATACGATGAACCTACATTGGTATCAATTCTGTTACCTTGTTTTCCGCGTTTATAAGTACGTACAGCAAATATTATTTTTATTTTATTCTAACTTTTAAAATATCGGCAATCTTCTTACTTATGATTTTTGTTTTAAAATTTAACATTTATTTTATATAATACGTTTTATTTGATGCGTTTATGAATTTTTTTAGTACGTACGTAAATTTCGTTTAATGATTATAAATATGTACCTATTTATACATTGAAGATTGTACATATAAATGCTCGTTCAATTGCTCCAAAATTACATTAATTATCAACATTTATTTTTAAGTATAATTACGATATAGCAGTGAGACTTGGTTAAATAATATTTCTGATAATGCAGTTTGCATTCCAAGTTATTCTATTGTACGTAGAGATAGGCCTACTCATGCGGGCAGTGTTTGCATTTACTTCAGGGATAGTTCACGGGTTGCTGGTATCTCTTGTGCCATGTATGTGTATATAACTAGTCATTTGGTTTGGGGATAAGCCCCATGTAGAATTGGACAGTAAAGATTAATTGCGGTGGTTTTTACAAATTGAGGAAGAATAGAAAGGAGCTCGTCACACATATCTTTAAAACGATTGTCTGTTTATATATTTGTGTAAAATTCAAATATATGTGCGAATAAGTTAAAAGAAATCTAATAAAAATATATACTTCAACAAATTTTGTACTAATTCTAAGTAAAGTACCAAAATTTTGTTTTATACAAAAACAAAAACATTCCTTCGACAGATATAATTGCCACAGTACAAACATATATAGAAAAATCTTGAAACGAATCTAAGAAATAATATAAGAAACAAAACAATAAATAATCTCATCAACTTCAAGGACGGTAATCAAAATAAAGTAAATTGTCTCTATATGAAGCTCTAGAACATAAACTGGTACATACTTAAAACAACCAAATTTAACAAAATATGAATACGCAAACAAAATGATCACTCTATTATCAGATACAGAAACAAATAAGAAATTAGACCAAGATCTACACCAAAAAATATAGAAGTCAACATCCCCAAAAAATATAAAAATTGGAAACATACTGTATACGCATTTCGAAATGCGTATACAGAATTACAAAAGTTAATGTGGAAAGGTGTATATCAATCTTAGTGATTAAGTTAATCAACCACAGGCTCCATCAATTTCAACTTCAAGATGACTTCCCGGTCAAAGGAGTACAACATTTTTCACAAGATATGTAGTAAAGTTAAGTTTGTAGGTGCAGATATCAATTTCTTGAATCGCTGTAAAAGTAGAAATGTTTTCCCAAAATTTATTAAAGTAAATGTTACATCAAATTGTAGAATGAACGAGAAACTCATTTCATATGCGAAAATGAAATGGTTAAAAATGGAAATGAAATATATGTACAGCAAAAGAAGTAGATTAGATCTAAAATTATATGAATTGCATTTAAAACTAAAATCACATGCAGGTACTTATCGGTCGTTTCCATGTTCCCTTTTTTCCAATGTCATTCATCTTAGTTTAAGTAAAACAATTTTTAAAAATCTTGTGAAACGAACATTTAGTGTAAGGTTCTCAACGGTGTGTACCGCGTACGGAGTGTGTTTTCGTACAGGTATTTTTCGCCGTGGTTTACCAGGTGCGACACTTTGCGGTTATCTGCTGATGATGACAACTTGGTTGTCGAAATGCGTATACAGAATTACAAAAGTTAATGTGGAAAGGGGTTATATATCAACCATAGTGATTATGGAAACATAAAAGTAATGTACCACAAGCCTTACATTTGAACTCGCAAAATTCCTTGCTTATTTGGTAAACCTTCAGAAAATAAATACTACTTAAAAAATTCTTTTTAAAAGGCAAAAAATCCTTCATAATTACAAACATTTTGGCTTAAATGTAACTATATACCAATACACCCACAAATTTAGCAATAAAGGCATTAGAAAAGCCCGCAAACCTTGAGGAGTACCCACCACTGCCAAAAAATGAGTTAAAAAATATTGGAAAACTGTCTTAAATATACGTATTTCAATTTCAACACTTGTTCGAGCAAAAATATGGCGCTGGTATAAGATCAACCATTTCTGATATGGAGGAATTGCAGAATAAAATGCTAAATAATTCGCCCTTTCACACATCTTCCTTTAAAAGATATGTTGATGACTACATATTAGCAGATAAACAAATTTAACACATTGGTTGATTGATTGATTTATTTATTTAGCATTTCTTGTTGCTATTACATAAGTATACAATTTCAAATTAAATATTAAAATTTTTCACAAAAAAAATATACATTAAATTAAAAGTATACATCTAAATTCAAAAATTATTGGTACTTAACATTAAAGCATTAAAAATTTCTCTTGACATATTCAATAATCCCACGATTAAATACATAATAATTTATTTAATTTTTTATTTCTGAAGGCATTTCATTGAAAACTTTCAGACCTTTATAAAATATAACATTTTGACAAAAATTTGTTGTTGCCAAAGGTAATCTATAATCGTTGGCGTTCCTCAAATTGTATGGTTGGACTTCAGCTACATTGACCAGATATTGCTGCATATAGTTTGGCATATTTCCTGTCTTAATTTTAAATATAAATAATAGAGTGTTCATAACGAGTCGTTGGTTGATGGAAAGTCACTGCAGCCTGTTCAACATATCACTTATATGTGTCATTCTGTTGCATCTCAGAATACACCGCATGCCTTTATTTTCTAATTTCCGCAGTCTTTCTTTCATTTGCTGATTACCTAAGAATAATATCGTGGACCAGTACTCAAAATGCGGTTTTATAATTGTGTTGTAGATAATAGTCGCAGTGACAGTTGAAACCCTATAGCGGATTGTTCTCAAAAATGCAATTTTTTTCGATATCTTTTTGCAAACATATTCAAAATGCGGTATGCATTTTAGTTTCTCCCACAAAAAACTTCACCTCACAATGAAAAGTGAAAATACTAATGCATTCCCTTGATATGACAAACGTAACAATAGAATGATAACATTTACTCAGCTGAGATAAGCTCAGGAGGTCATGTAGACCTTTATGTGATATAGAATGGCAATCTGACCGCTCAGAGGTATCTGGATGAAATTTTGAGAGCCGTTGTTCTTTCTTACGCTGGCGCTGTGGGTGAAAGATTCATTTTAATGGATGACAATGCTTATTCACATCAAACGAATATCGTGAACAACTGGATTAAACAATTGGGAATCGATAGAACGGACTAGCCAGTAAATTCTCTTGATGGTACTCCTATCGGGCATGTCCGAGATGCCTTAAGAAGACGGTTGCAGCAAGAAATAATTGCTCTGATATAGGAATAGAATAATATTCCACAAGAATTTTTTGATGTCCTGACTCAATCAATGCCGTTGAGATGTCAAACCTTTATTGCCATTCGTGGAGATCATTCACATCATTAACAGTAGATTTTTCGTCATCTTATCAATAAAACTTCTTATAAAAACTCATAATTGTGTGTTGATTTAATGATATTTATTCACTCTAGTGCTTTAGTAGCTTTATAATGTGCACAAACAAGTTCGAACGTGTCAATTCGTTCGGATTCTTATTTAAAAACTTCGTAACTAGTTAAATGTAAAAATATTTGCCAGGTGCTACATTCTTTCTTTATTTGTTTACTTTAATTTAATTGTTATGAGCAGTGTACATCGAAAAGTATAAAAATAGATTTTGAAATTGCAAAGCCACTATTATTTTTACAGGTTTGCAATATCATAAAGTTTTTATTTTATTATTAAATATTGTATACATCGAAGAACGAATCGCACTTGTAAACAAGCAGAGCTGCCCCTATCCACTTATAAATTCTATTAAATTTGTTCATATATTATATTTTATATTTGTATATAGAATTATTCACAATAAAATAATATTTATATTATTTTAAAAAAGTAATTTTAAATGTATATATTACAATCAGAAAATGTCAGTAAAGAAATCTTCAAATGTACAATTATAACAGGTGGATATATTGTTTCAGAAATTTGCAATAATACATCTTAAATTATAAAAGCCCAAGTTATCATAATGAGAATAACTTTGGAGAGACATCTCAAAATATTTTATGGTATATCAAGCACCTTACAAAAGCAACCTCAAACACGCCAAATAAAGAGGTAAACTCTCACTATTCAAACTTGCGAAACATTGTTTACACAACCGAGGAAGTACTACAGGCAAGAAAGGTCTACCTTGCCACGTTTACCGGAGATTGTCGCTCACTTTCAGAATAGACACGAGATTCTCGAGAAACGATGGAATTTCTCTCATACTTTACAATGAATCGGTATTTGGTTAAAACCGAGGACGTGAATGTCGACGTCTTGTTCGGAAAGTTATCGGATATGAGACAATGGTTCTCTTTCATAACCACAGTACTGCAAACGACATTTTCGTTCAGGTCCTAGTGATGGAACGTATGTTACTATGAGTATGTTTCTGCGTTCTGTTTTGGTGGAGAACATTTTATAGAGTCTAATGTTTGCCCATAATAGGTACTAGAATAGAGTCGTTGCGCAATTTAATTTACTAAAGCATACACCTATGTTTATGTAGATCCAAAGAGGCACGACAGTTCACTTTTATGACTTTATATGTCTTAAGAACTAAAATGGATATTTTTTAGTACTTTTTACTTTAGAAAAGGAAGAATAAAAAGTGATACGCTTTTTT
Source organism: Dermolepida albohirtum (assembly GCA_031893035.1). Classification (NCBI taxonomy): domain Eukaryota; kingdom Metazoa; phylum Arthropoda; class Insecta; order Coleoptera; family Scarabaeidae; genus Dermolepida; species Dermolepida albohirtum. Next base: position 318,905 of record JAVIWB010003107.1, read on the forward strand.
AAATTCGAAATATTACAGCGAAATCCTATCACGGGTGGATTTGATTACGAATTTGTAAACGCAAGATGCAGTTTGCTGACCCTCAGTCGTGTAAGGTATTAAATAAAATAAGCGCGCTACTTTGTCAAATAAATAAACACCAGCCGTCTACATTTGCACATCGTCGTGAGAAACGAGGAATCTCGGTATTAAACTTTCAAAAAATATAAACAATACAATGACAAAAAGGTAAAGAAAATGGGCAAATGGGAAAAGGTAACCTGGCTCTAATTAAAAAATAAATTAAAATGAAAAAGATGCACAAATTAAGGTGAAAATAGAAATAATATGTAGTATGAAAATTAGAAACATTAAGAAATCAAAAATAAGGCTCTCTATTCTAAAAGCCAATGTCCTGTAACAGAAAAAAACATTAAGCGGACTTTTCCGATACTGGGCCAAGTTTCATTTAAAAATTTTTTTTTCGAAAATTCACTATATTCTATTTGATCTACTTAATAGATATTTTAACAAGCTAACAAAAGATATACGAAATTTGTATATGTGTGTATAAGGTTATTTAATCCGTAGTAAAGGGACCAAAAAAACAATGTGATAACTGGCGTTTACTAAATTACAGAAAATAAACTTAGCCGATACTGCAACGAAAATGTTGACTCAGACTAAACCAGGTGCTAGTTGAAGAGATATAAATTAACTGACGAGACGGTACGTGAAGCACAAAGATGGTATTAAAATTCGCACTTAATTTTGTTCGAAAAGTCGTATTTAAAACTAACTGCCAAATCTTTATCTCAAAACGTGTAGCTCAATTCGAATTTAAAACTCTTTAATCTAAAGAGTCTAGAAAAAAACTGTGAAAAGCCTTTTATCCAGCAAACGCTGTAATTCGTACGTTCAAAACCTAATTTCATATATTCAATTTAATAAATATAGCAGGCTAAAATTAGTTATTATAAACACCTAGAGACATCTGGCTCGTGGACTTTCGCGGTCGTTATCTATACTTTTCTCACCTTGGCTTCTAAACTGGAACTGCATCCTCGGTAATTCTGCTGCCGATGACCAGAAGAATATCAAAGAAAGTATGGACAACGACCAAAGAAATCTACAAAACAGATTAACCAGCTTCTAGAAGGAGGATATCCAAAAGAAGACCAGAGAACTTGGAAGGTTACGAGTTGAATTGGTACATCTTATTTGTTCTTTAACACTTTTAGTTAGATGTGATTATAATATTGTTCCTAAATCGCTCTAAATCAAATACTAAATCAAATCTCCTTCTGACAGATCCATATATCAACGAACTGATTTTGCATTAGTTCGAGAACCATTCAAACATACCCGACGTGACCTCAATTATTTCTCCAACCTACACACAAACCTAGGACCCGCTTATATTTTATAATAACCTGTTTGTGATCTTCTAAATCTCATAACCTATCAACAAGCCGAAAATACCAAACACTATATCACACAAGGACAACCCTCCACAACATAATTCTTCCATCAACCTGACTAAATGACTCTTATCTACTAAAGACATTTTTGTTGCTTCCAAAGGGCCAAATATTGCGTATACTCCTTAATACGTTCCTACAGAAGACATTACCGACATAGAGTCCGCTCTTGTCAAAATGTCGTCTATCGCTAATACAGTCCATACCGAAACTTTAAAAATTATCACATAAACCACCGAAATCTAGATAGTGATGAGTATGAACATAAAATGGCCAATCTTTCTCCAGGATGGTTCCTAAACTTCCTAAACTTCTTGAACGAAATCCCACCTCACGAATAGAATGTACCATCGTAACTTTCATAAGAATGTCTTCTACTTCTGTCGACTGTAAAGGAAGCTATTATCCAGCGATTCCAAAGCCCCCAAACTATACGGCATCCCAAAAATTTACATCACTCCTCTGCGTCCTATTAACGGTCCCATTTATAAGCTAACCGTAATATCTCTCCAATATTAAACCATACATCGAAAAAGTTATTTCTTTATTAAAAACTTCAAATATTTTGTCCAAAGACTGAATGATCTGACGGTAGATCCTAAAGATTTGCTAGTTTGTTTTAACGTCCAATCCTTATTTATTAAAATGCCTATATTTAACACCAACCAAATAAACCGACAATTGTTATCCGCTGACAAACAGCCTGGTGACTTGGCCGCTTTGGTAATAATTTGCTTAACCTCTGTTTATTACCAATTCCGTGGCAGTTACTACGAGCAGATAGCGGGTAAATGTGCATGGGACCACCTCTTTCTCCTGCTGTTGTCGACAGTTTTACGGAAGCATTCGAACAACAAATACTACAATATATTCCTCTAAATTAAAATCGAAATGTTGGTTCAGATACGTAGATGACATTTTCAGTATTTGACTGCATGGCCAGTATTCCTTGCTTTCGTAAATTTCAAACACAATTCCATATGTTTTGTCATAGAGGTTGAAGCAGAAGTTTCTCTTCTTATCCTAGACGTCTCGATGATTCATCAGGAGAATATTCAGTTTACCGCGAACGCACACCACTGACCAGTATCTAAACGCCCTTTCCTATCATGGTGCCGCCTAAAAACAAGACATCGACAACTTTTTAATCCAAAAAGTATTCAGCATATTTGACGAGTATTTTCTACTCTTGCAGCAATGCCTTTATGAACAACAATTTCTCCAAACATAATATATATAATATTCAGCAAACCATAGACCGACATTTTATATAGTTTATGTAGTTCGACAACCCAATACTCAGTGTATATCATACTCCCTTTCTAAAGCCCATCTTACCTTATGTACAAGGTATCATTGAGGGCATCAGTAGAATAATTTTTGAAAACAATATTAAAAGTACGTAGACTTCCGCGGTCGTGGTCCATGCTATCTGCTTCTGGGTTTCCGGGCTGGAAAGTAGTTCAGTCCTGAAGGTGTCCCATGCAAATGGTTACGAAACATCGGCAGTAATAGAAGTGAGGCGGTTCCAGCCCGGAAACCCAGAAACAGATAATATTAAAAGTATCTTTAAACTCCTGTCCAAACTTTCAGAAAAATTTTCAGTAAAAGATTCTATTTTTCTAGAAGCACCTGGTGCGTACAGGATTTCTTGCTAATGCAATGTATATATTGACGAAACAAAATGGTCAGTTGGCACTCGTGTTTCAAAGCATGAGTGATGTAAGTATCAGGTTTCTGCGCGTAGCTTGTTCTGTATTTGCTAAGCATAGGCTTGAAACCGCACCATATCTAATTCAATTATACTAAAATCCTGTGCCGTACTAGTCATTACTATGACCGAAAAATTCGAATCTATAGAGATCTCCAAAAATCCTAATAACCTCTATGCAATCCCTGAAAATCCTGTATCTCCGAACAACTCAACTGTAACTGTAACGCTCCACAGATCAACGACTGACATCTCTATATAAACCCATCCACAGCAGACTTACTCTAGTTTCAAGGCAACAATGAAAGCAGTTGCAGCAATTAAGCCTTGAAGATGTCCTATAGAAGTGGAGACGAAATGTCGTCAGTGCAATTACTGAAGACGCGATTCCAGGCAGGAAACCAAGATGAAAAAATATGAATACATGAATGTTAAAAAAATAAGTGTCTATTAAGAAAATTTTTCAGACATTGATAAACAATGTACGAATGTTAAATGCGTTGCAAAAAATACAGCTCGAAGTAAAAGAAGATAAATGCTATTTCTACTAATTTACGTTAATTTTGTATCTATAATTACTCCCTCGGTCTGTTCAAATTAAACTTTGCCTTTAAAAGGCGGAGGTGCATGTGACGTAGGAGAAAACTTTGTAACTATATTCGTTCGTTTAATTATGAGTAATTGTCTGGAAAATTTCAAAGAAGTACCCAGTTTCTTAGTGAGTGATAAAATATTTCATTTTAAATTAAATAATTTTTGTGATGCAACAGACAACGTACCTGTTTCACCTTACTATGTAGGTTAATGAAGATTTTAATTGAGCAGAAGTAATGTTTACATTACAAAATAAGTTGATAAATTGGGGTATTCATGCAAAATGTAGGAGTGAGGTTGTCTTGCTGTACAAAAAATAATATCTAAAAACTTTAATAATTCGTAAATTTAGGGTAAAATTTTGTCGATTACCAACTCTAAAAAAATGTTATTTTAATGAGTTTTCGGATTTAGTGAAAGAATTCGGCGTCCGAGCTGACCTCTATTGTTTACATTTGTATTTTATATACTTACCAAGTGAATATTTAACTGTTTCACTCAGATATCATATAGTGCGAAGGAGTGAGAATAACTGTCCGAACGAAAGAACGAAGTTATATTCGTCCGACCTAATGGACACCAGAGTTTACCTGACGAGATTTCGTATATTCGAAACGCGTCGTAAACAAGGTGTTATTAATATTTGAATTATTCTCATGACGTTCACTTAATAGCATTGTCAAGTCGATAAAGTGTTTAGTCTATATCCGCATCGTCATGACATAGTTAGTTAGTTGTAGGCGAGACGAATAGGACTTTGTTCTTTCATTTGGATACTTACATGATTGGGCGGAAGAGGGAGGTATTGTTTTTTAGACATATAATATGGTAGAAGCGAACTTTCACAAACAATTTATCAATAGATTAGAGACTAATTTAGTAGATTTGACTAAGTGATTTTAACATAATAGCCTCAAACTAAATAAGTATTTTTTTTTATAACAAAAGCCGAGTTATGGGACATACAAATAATATAATAAAAAGAAGAATGTGTCTACAGTTCACATCTTTGCATAATTATTCTCCTACATGCAAGTATTACTTATAATTTAGAATCACATACTGACAAATTGAATTTTTTAATTATTCATTTCTTTGGTAATTGTTCTCGACAAACACTCTATCAGTTTCTGTTTCCAATACGTAATAATTTCAAATAGAATTCTACTCAAGTAAGATTTATTACAGAAGAAGAATAATACAACGTTATCCTGAAGCATTTAGAAGGGTAACTTGAGGTCAAGCATGCGTCATCGCTTATTATGCACCCCACAACCCTTAATCTTTCCCACTGCAGCAATATTGGAGTATTAATTTAGGTAGTGAAATCTCATCTGACGTCCCCAAATCACACTTTCGATTCTTCTCCTTTTTCCCTCAGCGTCAACCAATAATGAAGCGACATCGCTTGAATTGGTACGTAGAAGCAAGTACGGCGAGAATCCTTTTATTGGACGAATTAAATTCCATCGATTCCATTTATTATAAACGGGATGACAATTTTACTTGTTTTACAATAATATATAACTTCTGACTACGTTCCGAATCTACGTTCACCGCCACTTTTCTTACAAATAAATAGAAAATTGCCTGACAAAGTTCGTATATTAGTTTTAATAACTGATTTGCATATAATACGAAATGTAAAAAAATTTGGTTTTTTTCTCACTAAAGAGGATTCTAAATAAATTTGCTATGAATACAGAAGTAATTGTACCAGATTTTTGTAAATACTATCGATAGCCTCCTATTTTTCGGATATTGATACACAAGGTAAATTTGATGGAGCTTGTAGTTGATTAATTACTTAAGGTTGATATATAACCCCTTCCCACATTAACTTTCATATTCTGTATACGCATTTCGACAACTAAATTGTCATCATCGCCAGTTAATTAAATAGTGACGCACCCGAAAACCACTGCAAAAACCCGCAAGAAACAAATTCCGTACACGATTTGTACCGTCGAATGCCAAAACGCACACTGTGTGCAAAATAGTCACAAATAATGTGTAAAAAAAGGAAAAAATAAACATTTATATATACAAAATGAGGTCAGTCATCATATAAATCTAGACTAGCAAAAATCACAGCTTCGAATCAAGGTTTTGGAACCACTTAACGACTCCAGGTGTGGCTTTCACAAACTCTTCTTGTGTGCCAGGGAATGCTTGACAATCACATTCATACGCTATGTCTGATTGATCGCGTACAGGGCTCAGCCGCATGTTTCACTGTGTAGCATGTGGTCACATCTACCAACTTTTTAGCGGTAGATCAAATTCGTGCAGAGGCTGTTTGGTGTCCAACAAGAGTTGCCACTCCTTCGAAGCGCAGTTTCGTTATTCTCACATACATAAGTTCGCTGCATCAAATTCTTCGTCCGAAAACAGTTGAGCGATTAAAAATACTCTTCCATATTTTGGACAAACGCGGCATTAGCGGCATTTTCGTAAATTGGCAGGGCTGGATTTTTTGGCGATCTTATCATATTTTCTGTATAAGAACGTATGTCGTTAGATGTGCTGGGGCTCAGTGTTGTTCAAATCAGGAAACTAAAATTTTGGAGTAGATTTCACAGTCCCGGAAATAATGTGCATGGGTCTGGTTGAGAAAAGAATCCGCCTCTTATATGAGCTGTTAGGCCAAGTGGAGGCGCAGTACTCTGCCGTCGAATATAGAGGTCTGCAGAGTAGCTTCTTGTGCTCCCCACGATGTCCCAGAAAGTTTGTAAAGAAAGCTATTTCTCGTTCGTAGTTTTTACGGCGATGTCGAACGAGTGCTTTCTGTACGAAAGAGTCCTATCCAGTGTTACCCCAAGATTCACGTGGAAGTACGTTCCAATTTTACTAATTCTTGGTGTGAAACGCCATTATTGAAAGTATGCGCTCAGTTTTTGTCGGTTTTCAGCGAGGATGGCTTCAAGGACATCCATATGTTGGTAGTCTACATTGCTCAGGCAATATCATCTGCATAGGTAAATTTGTGGGGAGTTGGTTTCACATAAAAAATACGTTGCAAGATATTTTCTTCAAAAGGAAACCTTATTAAATGTAATTCAAATACGAGTAGCTTGATATTTAGGAATTAAACTTGGTTACGTAAGCCTTTTATTAGAGGATAATATATTTTTGATTAGTTCATGTACTTTGTTAAAAAATTAATAAATTTCGTGTTCATTAAAAATGCTACGAACTCAAGGCACCTAATAAATACTTTCTGAAAGACTTTGAACTGTATTTCCTTTTCCTGATTTTCCTTATGTTTCTGTTTCTAGATATTTAAGTTCTTGCAAAAGGAAGCATTATTAAATGTAGTTAAAATTCGAACAATTTAATATTTAGGAATTAAAGTTGATTACGTAAGTCTTTTTTTCGTTAAATAAGCCATTAATTTAGGCTTCACGAGAAAATTTCAAAATAATCCAATCAGCAGAAACGGAAGACCGGTGCGTTAAAATTAAATTTCGACCCGTTTTGAAATCGATCCCACCCCTTTTGTGTTCGTCCATAAACGAAATATTATTATCGTATTGTTTCGGCCGCAGAACCTTTGTATTGTTTCATGCAGAGAAAGCAACAGAGAACCAGTCGTCCCAGAAGGGAAAAAAACATTTCATCTGCAGCCTTGGTTGCGTTGAAAGAATAACGATGGCAGCAGGAAGAGCAGGGAAAACCAAGAAAATTGGAATAATAAACACACATACGCACGCACACACACACACATGCACAAACATATACTCACCGGTACAAAAGCATATACACATGCTGGAATATTTTACTGGGGTAACGGTGACGGCAGAATAAAAACACAAAGCGAAGGGAAAATTCCTGTATCCTTTGGCCCGAAAACGAGTTACCTCGTATTATAAACAAGTCAATAATCGATACATAAACATAACCGTGAGTTTATTTATAGGATGGAGAATAACAAAAAGGGAGTTCCGAAAAATATACCCAATTAGGTATAATAAAGGGAAAGTACGTTATATCAATGTTGTTGATAATATGTGCGCGGACAATTTTTCTTGAGTAAAGATTTATATAATGTCATTTACAAACTTTGTGACAATTAACGATCTAGTCAATAAAAAAAAATATTGAAAGAAAAGTTCAGAGTGACTGCTTCCAGATATATTAACTCTTTTATTAAGGCAGCACTACATAAAATCACTTGCTCTATTTAACTAAATGGAGTAAAGTTAAATTTTTGCGTGAAAGGAGGAGCACGCTCAGCAAAATGTGTGTCGATATAATACTAGAAAAGCAATAAGGATGGTGGAATAAATGGGAAAAAACGCTCTTGAGTAAAGGCCTCTAATATCTTCATAGTATACGCCAACGAGAAGTTATTTATTACATCAAGTCTGAACGAACTTGCTGACGTTACTAGACAAACAATAAAAGAAGTAACAAGTTTAGAATTTCTGACTAACAACATAGAATTAAATAATATCGGTTTGACGTCCCTACAGCTCAAATACCTCTAACTGCTTCCGAACATTGAGTTAAATAATACCTGTGGTACACCTCTAGAGCTCAACTATCCCTAACTGCTTCCGATCCGTTTCTAAAGTAAAGTATACTGCTGGTGAAACTGTTAAAGCTGTTAAGCTATAGGAGCTTTAATCATCTTCCACTTAGCTGTTTAAGCTGTCCAGGGGAAGTTTATTACCTGTTTAGTATCTGACATTAAACACATTTCCACATCAAGTTTAGTATTCTGTATACGTATTTAGACAACTAAGTAGTCATAATCAGTAGATAATTAAACAGTGCCGCACCTGGAAAACTACGACAAAAGCCCGCACGAAACAAAATTCTGTACTAGATCTGTACCGTCAAAAGGTAAAACGCACACTCTTTCGACGGTACAAATCGTGTACGACACTGTTTATTTATCTACTGCTAATGACAACTTAGTTGTCGAAACATATATACAGAATACGAAAATTAATATGGAAAGAGGTTATATATCAACGTGTGATTAAGTTAATCAACCTCAGGCTCCATTAAAATTACCAACCAAATAGAGAGGAACATGAAGGAAAATTGGAGCTCCCTTATAACAGAGTATCGTTTCATAGCTGAGAAAGAAGGACGGGAAAATGCCATCAAGAAGACCAAAAGGGTCATAATTGAGTTATACTTCAATTATAATTGTTTATCGTATGATATCATATGATCTTGGTGGCCAATTAACATCACCGTTTCTTGATGTTACACGTCCAAGAAATTTTTCTCTCAGTAAATCAATTGATTCTTCTGCAAAGTGACGTGTAGCGCCATCCTGTTGAAACCGCATGTCCTCTAGATCAATATTCATTAATTCAGGCCATAAAAATTCGGTTATCATCCAACGATATCGATCACCATTGACAGTTACAGCTTCACCAGCAGCATTTTCAAAGAAGTAAGGTCCAATTACACCACCTGACCATAATGCATACCAAACAGTAACTCGTTTAGGATGCATAGGTTTTTCATGAATAATTCGTGGATTTGTTTATTAACATAGCCACCAAGTTCAAAATGTGCCTCATCGGAAAACATTATTTTTTGAAAAAAATCAGCTGGTTGTTCATTGATGAAATTGACAAATGAACGACGTTTTAAATAATCTACTGGCTTCAGTTCCTGTGTTATTTGAACCTTATGTGCCTTCAATGCTAAATCCTTGTGTAAAATACGCCATGTTGTTGATCCACTAAGTCCAAGCTTTTGTGAACGTCGTCTAATGGACATTTAAGGATCTTCAGCAACACTTTCACGAACAAAACCAATATTTTCTTGAGAATGACCACTATGACTGTATTTTTCACTTTTTCGATCTTCCCACGGAACTGGTCTCTTGAAATTTTTTAATAATTCCACCAATAGTGCTTTCAGATGGACGATTATGTAAACCATAAAACTCACGTAATTTTCTAAAAACTCTTTTCACTGAACGCTGATTTTCATAAAATAATTCAACAATTTGAACGTGTTGTTGTACCGTGTACGAAGCCATTTTTATAAATGTGATAGATCACACTTTTTAAATGCCCACATACCCAGACAAATTCAGTGCGCCATCTATATTTTATTTATTCTTAAAGAAAACCGGGCAATTTGAAACACCGTTTATAACAATATTTTTTATAGCAGCGACCATCGTTAACAGAGACAAATGTGGAAACATACATTTGTCTCTGTTAACGATAATAGTGGTGCCAACTTTTCAACAAAGTTATCCATTTCACGCCCCGCAATAACAGTTATAAACAAGGTAAGTGAAACAGAAATTTGAAAATTATTAATTTTTAATTATTTTGTGCATCGTCGATTGTTAATATTCGTTTCACTCACATTTGTTGGTCGGTACGTAGATACGTACTTACCACAATCGATCTTGACCTGTCGCGCCTGAGAAAATAACACCACTCTTTGCTTACAGCACGTTGGTTGGACGAATAGGGTTGTGGAAGGGAAAAGGTGTAAAAAAGGAAGCCTCTATTAATTGTTATGAGTTTTTGATACTGAACTTTCTTAGCTGAACTACCTTCTTTTTATAAGCGAGCAGTAAAGAAGTTCGCTGGAAAATGGCTGAAAGTTATCGTATAAAACAATGTAAAACTGATTGATTTTTTATTTTACGAGGGTGGTCCCAGAAGTACCAGACCCAAAAAAGAAAACACAAAAATCTTGGAAAGATATATATTTACTTTTCAACATAAATCTCCTTTCAGCTCTATACACTTTTCCCAGCGATGTTCGATAAGTTCGATACCCCTTTTATAACTGTCTTGCTCCTCAAAATAGCCAATAACTGGCGACATCACTTCTTCATCGTTGGAAAATATTTGACCACTGAACCATTTTTTCAAGTTTGGGAACAGAAATTAATCCGACTGGGCTAAATCTGGCGAATAGGGTGCCTGAAGTAGCAATTCAAACTTCAATTCATTAATTTTGGCCATTGATTTCTTCGCTCAAACGTTGCAATAAGTTCGCATAATACTCGCCGTTAAGAGTTTTTCCTTTTTCAAGATAGTCAATGAAAGGTATTCCACACGCACCCTAAAAAATCGATACCATGACCTTGCCTGCAGATGAAACGGTCTTCGCCTTTTTTTGAGCCGATTCTCTCTTTGAAGTCAACTGTTTTGATTGTTCTTTTGTCTCGGATGTGAAGTGATGGACCCATGTTTCATCTACGGTTATGATATGGCGCAAAAATTCTGTTTGTTGCTGTGGAACTTCGCTAAATTCTCAATTGAGACATTTTCACGACGCTGTTTTTGCTTGAGTGTGAGGACACATGGCACCCATCGTGTACACAACTTTCTCATGTACAAATTTTCCGATAATATGCAGTGTACCGCACTTTTTGAAATGCCTACTATGTCTGCTAGCTCGCGCACTTTCAGTCGACGATCATCCAGTACCGCTTTGTGGATTTTCTTCACCATTTCTGGAGTCGTCACCTAATTTTGTTCGACCACTGCGATGTCGTCTTGGCAGCTCGTACGGCCTCGTTTAAACTCTGCTACACAATATTTCACTGTTGTAAACGAAGGAGCAGACTCATCTAGAGGAGAATCCAGTTCAGCTTTTCTATCAGTTGGGCCGAGACCTTTCAAATAATAGTATTGTATCACGTAACGATGACCAATTTTCTCCATTTTTACAAATTCACTAAAAACGTTCACTATTGATGGCTGCCAAACAAACATTAAACAACGTGACGTCTTCAAACATGAAACATATGCTTTATAGAGTGTGTACTTTCTAATACAGTGATATTTTTTGAACAACTACCGCCATCTCTAGGTCAGGCCGGGTACTTATGGGACCATCTTCGTATTAATAAAACCCTTAATATTTTGCGACTCTGACCATTTTCCCATGTAGTTCACATATTTATTCACATTTTTATCCGTCATAAATTAATAAAACTGTATTAGTTTATGAACTTTCAGAGGGCGTAAATTTTACATTTTACGCAAACAAATATCTATATGCAGCAGCAAGTGCAAATACATTATAATTTACCTAGTAATGGTAATGAAATTTGTAGGGGCAGTGTAAATTGCAGATCTAATAAAGGGGATGAAAACAAAGTTCGCTGTAGTGCGGCGAGTCACGCATAAACTACACTACGCACCCGAAGAATTCCAAATATACGGATTCGGGTTTTCTCCTGCTTACCTCGGATACGTGTCAATTTCGTTCACCTTTCAAAAATAGGATTAACTCCGAAATCTTATTCGACACCTCGTATTTATTAGAGGGAAAAGGAAGTTTAACCTATGGAAAGAAAAGAACATTTCATTTCGTCAGTTAGCGTTAAATAATTCAGAGCATTATTTCCGTTCAGCGAAATGAGGAATATTTTTTCTTGGGTTCATACATTTTTTAAAAGTAATTCCAAATACGTCGCGGACAATTTCTAATTTTATTTTTAAAATTTAAAGATACGCGACGGCGAATCAGTTATTAGTGAGCCTGACCAAAGACGGCAACACTAATAAAAACCTTATTTGTTTTCAACTTGCCAATCCTTCAAAACATAATTGTTAAAGTTTGTGTTTATTCGCCGACGGTAAGGAGGCTTTTTATTTCGACTTTAGCTTGTTTTGAAACATGAAAAAGGTAGAGTATCGATCGGTGACCAAGTTCTTATTTTTGAAGAGCAACACAAATAGTGAAATTAAAGCGGAGTTGGAGTTTGAATAATTATCGATTGAAACTATAAAGCTGCGAGTTTATACCTGCTTGGACAAATATATTTACGCTAAAAGGACGTGTGTACCTCCAGACGTTATCCTAAAAGTATATACGTGTGTTGTCTTTTAAGTCTTCCATATAAAACTGGAATAAAAGAGTAGATAGCTTTTAAAGACTTTATTGTTTTTCGAGGTATTCTCTGCGAAGATTAATGCACTTTTGCATGCGCTCGAACTAACTCTGGAAACAGTTACTCCACTCACTTGTTGGTGTAGTCAAAATTACGTTTTTGAAGATATCGACTGATCCTCTGACGAGTGGAACATTTGGCCACGCAGTCCGTTCTTAATTTTTGGACAGGTAAAGAAATCGTTTGGTCTTATGTTCAGACTGTACGGAAAATGGCCCAACAATTCGACGTTTTGTCGCAGTAAAAATTCAATTGTCTCGCGTGATGTGTGCAAACTTTCATCGTCTTGGAGGATGATTCGTCGTTCCGGTTTGGCTTTTCGAAACTCAGCAATGACTTGCGACAAACAAACGGTTGTATATCAATCAGCAGTAATAGTTCGTTGATCTTGATGTCGCGACCATCTTTTTAGAGGCGCTTCACAAACGAATGACTTTTGTCGGCTTTTCTTCACCTTAGAACAACCGAACATTTATTGGCATTTATGGTATTTATTTTCTGGTTCGTATGAATAAATCCAAGATTCATTATCACTGACAATGTTGTAAACGTTTTTAGAGTTTTCGGCGTTGAAGCGATCTAGAGTCTTCTGACACCAATTCACTTTGGCTGCCTTCTGTCCTTCGATCAACAGGTGCGGTATCCAACGTGAAACTAATTTCTTCACACAAAATTCTTTATGTAAAATTTTTTGAATTGAAATCTTTAAAATCCGAAATTATGCTTCAATCTGGTGATATGTCACGTGTCGATCTTCGTTGATGATCTTGCGCGCAGCATCGACGTTTTCTCCTGAGTGACTGCCGTTTTTTGATTAACCTGCTCTTGGGTTGTTTGCTAATACGAGTACTAACCTGTCAGCGTTTGAATTTTCCATATCAACGAGAAACTTTTGACTGATGTGGTGCTTCATTGCCGAAAACAGAAACCAGCTCGGCGAGGCATTCTTGTTGAGATAATTGTTTTCGAAACTTATAAAAAATTATTCCGCGAAAATATTCTTGAATTAATTTTATTTTTTAACTCACTGGTCAACTTCGACAGTTCGTTGTTGCTACAACATTACGCGTCTCACGCTGAAACTTTGGATTTAGATTAATTAAAGATGGAGGTTAATATTTAGTACTGATATTTAATTAGTAGCGCCATCTATGTCCCACTATGTAAAACTTAAAAGACATCCCGCATATGGTGCTAGATAACCATTGAATAAAATTACGCGAAGTTGGGGAGGTACACATTGCACATAGATCAGTGGTTTCTCTTTCATATCATGAACTGGGTTATCATGTATTTTTTTCTGTTTACCAAATAGATATAGATTAAAATTATTATAGTATAAAGTATATATATATATATATATATATATATATATATATATATATATATATATATATATATATATAATATAGTGTAATATTTTCTGTACTTGTATTACTCATATATCTACTGGTCTCAGTTGTGCTACCCCTATTAATTATGTTTTCGTTTGATACTCAGTATACATAATCCACTTGTGTTATGTAATCGAAAATTAACTGGTTACTATGGAGGAGAAGCTTTCTTTATATCGCATTATGTTTCTTTAATATCAGTTTCAAAACGATTTTCAATATATAAATATATATCTATATATATATATATATAGAGAGAGAGAGAGAGACCCATGTAAAATGTATTATTTAGAAAAGAAGTTTAAGAAGTGATTAAAAAGTTTAGGGACTTTTGTTGTACATTGCAGTCAAGAGAGGGTCTGTCCATAATAAATATAACACGGCTTGTGCGTCTAAAAGGTAATAGCCAGAGTAATATATTGTATAAAAGTGGTTGCTGAAAGGAAACAATAAATGCGACCGCCCTTTCGTCCATTGAAGAGTCATCAGGCGCGTCTTCCTGATGTCCATTATCCAATTAAATTCGCAGATAATCTTTAGCAATATTATTAAAATTCAAATGAACCAATCTGCTCCCATTTAATTTAATACGCCATAGTCCAGTTAATGACTTTTTTTATAATTGTAATTTAGTAGCTTCTCCTGATTTCTTTTGACTGCCACTATAACGGTATCATCTGTAAAACCGGCTTTTACAACATGTTATGCATCTGGAATTGATCTTAGAACATTACCTTGTGGTACTCCTGCCTTGAGCTCTTTTAGATAGGCAGGTCGTACAGACAGTGTACTGAATTTTTTTAAGCCTATTTATTCTATATACAAAGCATCGCAAATCGCGTAAGTAGAATTTACCTTCGAACCTATATTAAAAACTATTTTTAAATCAAATTCAAAACTTTCAAGTCCGTTACCGGACCCCCTTATCCTCTAAAACTATCTACTACCTAACAAAGTGGTCTATCTGTACTCGTGTCTCAGAGTATCTCATGCGTAGTTGCTTCTGCAACTATGTGCGAGATGCTTACTATGGTTGTAAAGTACGTGAATCAATAGGAATATCTTAAAATACTCCAATAGTAAGTGATGACGGTTATCTCTTACGCAATTCCTTGAAATATCTTGTCCCCAAACAACTCTTTCGCAACCTCGATGCTTCATTGATCTATGACAGACTTCCATATAAACCCACCCACAATAGATTTATACCAGTTTCAGTGTAACGACAGTAATAGCAAGTCTGACTCTGAGTAAAAACGACACTTCAGTAGCACACCGAGGACACGGATTCAACTTGCGTCAAAATGTAATTCATCAACTTTCAAAATTACAGAAGAGTATTTTAAGGAAGGCCTTTCTTAAAGGAGCTAAAGGAAAGATAGGAGTTTTTGAATTTCCTTAGCAACCAAGCAGCCCCGATAATTTGCCGGGTGGTCACCCCCACAGTGTATACATTTAGGTGTCTCTTTTTTGGGTCTCTGACAGTTTATTGTGAGATGTTTTCCAGTGCATCTGACGCACCTTGGTTCCTTGGCACAATATTTTTGGGCATGCCCATACGCCTGACATCTTTTGCATTGTGGTACAAGTCGATTTTTCTTTAGGGCAACAATTTCAATGCTGCTACCCATAATTTCAGTAATCGCGTATATTTTATTGATATCTTCATCTTGTCTGAAGGTTAATACGAACATATTTAATGGTTCTTTAGTTCGGAACCTTAACTTAGGAGTGACTTCCAAAAGTTTATATCCTCTTTTCTTTAAGTCGCCAATAATACTTTCGGTTTTGCACGTATGGTGGAGTCGTTTCGCCAATACTTTTATTGGTCGAGTTTGCTTATTTTCATAACTATGAAATGAATATTTCTGGTCTTGGAGCATACGTACAACCAGTCTGTAGCTTGCTTCATCCTTTACATTAATTTTGATGTTTTCGCTGTTTATAGTTTTAATTTAAAATCCCTCGATAATTTCAGTTAGTTTTTCATATATTTTATTGTAATCCCCAATTTCATCCACAATGATTGGAGGAGGCATTTTGAGTTTAGTTTCAGTATCTTTCTGTTTTTTTGGGTTATTCCGACTTTTCTGTTGTGGATTCATTGTGGTATTCACCGTTGTCCTAGATTTCTTGAGTATTTTAAGGAAGGCCTTTCTTAAAGGAGCTAAAGGAAAGATAGGAATTAGGATACACATTTATCAATGAATCGTATTTAAGTAGCAATGAATAACGACGAAAAGCACTTAACTTTAAAAAGAAATTCTAAATTTTAAAATATTTTGTATGTTTTCAGTGTTATCTTAATTACAATCCAAACAGCAAAAAAACAGTAATTGCTTCGTTTCAGTCCACATGTAGAAACTACAGCGTAATGAGGCAAAAAGTTAGAGCCGTACAAGTTTTCGTTATCGAATTACCTCCAGTGGAAATAACATTGTCCTCCCTCCTGCCGTGCAAATGCCGATCGCTGCTGGCCAAAATCTGTCTTGAACTAATTGGGAGAGTCCCGGACTAAATTAATGGCTCGTTCTGATGGAACTCCAAACTACGCGACGATCTCGGTCTAATACGTAAATTCAATGCCGATGTAAAATTGTTGTTTTCAGGTTTCCCTGCGGCTAACCAGATAGTACAACTACGAAACTTTATCGTTATTATTGTATTGAATAAATTACGATTTTATTAGGAATAATTGCGCAGATAAAATAAAAAATAAAGTATCCTGTTTTCCACGGAAGTCATTAGCAAAGTGCGCTGTGTATTTAAAATTAACTTTATGGAAAGTATTTTATCTTTATTGTACTTTATTTAATGTGGGCTGGGTGTGTTAATATTAACAACTAGAAAACGGATTATATGTAATTGTAAAGGGTTTTCCAATAGGGACTTGACAACTTTTAATTCAATTTGTGAACGCACCCTTTCACTAATCATCGAACTGTCACTGTCAATTTATTCAGTAAACTTAACATTTTCATCATGGTAAAGTACACGAACGAACAACGTCTGCAAATTATAAAAATTTACTAGAGAAATTCTGAATCGGTGACCGCTACTTTAAGAGCGTTAACTCCGATTTTCGGTCGTAATTCTCGCCGTAGTAGGCAGGCAGTAACAAGTTTAGTGCAAAAATTTGAGTCTACATATTCGTTGTGTGATGTTGCCATGCCAGTGAGACAACGGGTTGGTCGAAGTGTCGAAAATATCGCTGCCGTTGAAACGTCCGCAGCAAATGATCCAAATCAGTCAATTCCACGGCGTTCTTAAGAGTTGGGCATCGCCCAGACCACTTTATAGCGAATTTTGCGTAAGGATCTTGGTTTACACCCACACAAGATCAAGCTGACTCAAGAATTGAAGCCGATAGACCATTCGAAGCGACGTACGTTCTCCGATTGTGCTTTGGAAAAGATTCGCCAATATGATCAAAATAAAATCATTTTCAGTGACGAAGCTCATTTTTCGCTCAATGGGTTCGCCAATAAGTAAAATATGCGTTATTGGTCGGGTGAAAATCTACATGTGCTTCATAAAACACCACTTCATCCACAAAAAATAACTGTTTGGTGCGGTTTGCATGCCGGCGACATCATAGGGCCATATTTTTTCGTCGACGATAATGATCGTCACGTTACTGTGAATGGTAATCGTTATCGCGCCATGATTACCGATTATTTTTGGCCCGAATTGGAAGATATGGACGATGCCACTAGCCACACAGCACACGTTATAATCGATTTATTGAAGAGTCAGTTTGATGAGCGTGTTATCTCAAGAAATGGACCAGTCGATTGGCCGCCTCGTACGTGCGATTTAACGCCTCTAGACTTTTTTTCTTCGGGGCTACGTCAAGTCAATGGTCTATGCCAACAAGCCGACAACGTCGGAAGAGCTCAGAGCCAACATTGAACGCGAAATAGCAGCCGTTTCGGCCGAGTCATCGAAAATTGGGTCCAACGAATCGACCGCTGCAAACGTGCCTGCGGTGGCCATATGAACGAAGTCGAGCTCCATTCATAAATGTTTTGATTGTACTTCAACCCGATAAAAAAGTTTTTGAAATATCTCAAATGGTCTGCATTTTATTTTGAAGAAAAATTGTCAAGTCCTTATTGGAAAACCCTTTAGTATTAAAAATATCCCTACAAATATTATCGGTATTTCGAAATACAGATGATTTTTTTTGTGTTTGCGTTTTCTAACGAGTAGGAGAAAATAAAACACGGTAGTTTATATTAACGACGTTTTGGACTATTTCCCCCTTCTTAACTTATTTATTTAGTGGTTTTGCTTTTGTTCTCGTTTAGTGTGTAATGTATTATTTTAAAGCGTACAAGGCGTGTTTCTTAAGTAAGGGCCGTTTTGTTGTATACACTAATAGGTGGTGCACGCGCTGCAACCAATACTTACGTGGTGTCCCGGCATTCCTTTGGAACAACTGTGCTCAATTGCAGTTGCGTAGGTAACCTGTACGGTCTGTTCTGTATCTTGAAAGTGTTCAAGATTATCTAATCGCCCGTCCTGTTCGAGTTACGATCAGTGAAACGTTTTCTTATTGACAAGGAACACGTCTGCTGCAGACATTCACCGGCAGATTAGTGAAGTTTACGGAGCTATTGCCATGTGTGAAGGCAAAGTGCGAGTTAGAGAATTCAAAGCTGGCTGCGACAACGTTCATGATGAGTCCCGCTCCAATCCCCATCTGTGATCACAGACGATATGGTGGTTTCAGTTGAAACGAAAATGCTTCAGAACAGACGCTTCGCCATAACCACCTCTTTCAAGCGACTTTCCTGAAGTATCGTGATTAGTGTTGCACGAGGGTAGCTGTTGATATTTCGAAAATAACAAACAAAAAAAAAATTTTTATTGTCGAAAATAGTTTTATTGGTTTTCAAAATTTATTAACTTTAATCGGACAATAGTCGTTTGCTCGATACACCTAACTGTGGTTTTATTATTTTGTATAATAAAATAAAATAAATACGCGTCGTTCTCAATATACTAATATGTCGCTGACGAAATTGTGGAAACTGCAAGTCAGGACGGAGACGGCTACCCCTTGACCGGGTTCACCAGTGGAACGCACCTCGAACCTGGCATCTCTAGTTATTGTACAGGTAAATCAAGTAAGGCTTTTTCGAAACTAATTTCCACGTGTTTGTATTTGAGAATTTTGTTTTAAGAAAACTTATATAGTCTTGCGCATGAAGTCAGATATGAAGGGGCCCAACGAAAACGAATTCTTCAATAGTACTGGAAGTATCGATAATGAAGAATACGCGATTTTTACGACAATTACAATATTAGTTGAAACAACAGTAATTGTGTTCAAATTATAAACAACTAACTCATTTTTTGAACAGTGGCATTAATATTAACGTTATTTTACTATGCTATTACTACTGTATATACTGTATATAATAATTACGAACCCCCTTTCTTTAGAATTCTTCTTTAAAACTTAACGTCGTATCAAAACTCTAAGCAAAAACTGAAAAAGAATCTCAATAGTATGAGTGATAATTTAAATTAGACACAGTAATTACATTTTTAATTGAATATTTTACTCTTACATTGAACAATTAGAATCTAACATATTAGTAAACGAAACGAATTATGTTATTGTGAAATTAAGGGAAGCGAACCGGAAAATTTTAATTAATTTAAAATCAAAGAAGTATTTTTTTACTCCATAAATTAAAATGCCACGTACTACATATAATACTTTTTTAAAGGCTCTCGTTTTAATTAGTGCAAAATGTGTAATGAAAAACATTTTAGCAAAGCCCAGGAAGAGAGAATACATAAAAATTTGTAATGAAATAACGAAATTTGTTTTGCAGTTTGCTTCGCTAATCTAGCGTAATTTACAATAATAATTACGAGGGTAAGGTCCATAATTTTGGGATTCTTAAAATAAATCATTCTATTTGTTGCAAACAATGTCTTGTTTTTCGAAATTTTTTGTATTTTTTCATCAAAATTTATTTACGAAGGTTCTTGTAATATACACGTGTTTCAAAGTATTATTTTGTCCAAACTATCGATCGCTGCGGCTCGACTCGGCTGTTGGAGAAGCGAATACATAGTCTGATTTATTTAATAGCCGCTAGATGTCAGTTGTCTTCTGTTTTTCTTGATAACCGAAATATGTTTAAAATGGCTACTCCACAGAAGAAATCATTTTGTGTTCTCGAGTTTGCGAAGTGCAATTCCGTTATTAGAAAAAGTTCAGCTTGGTCTCTAAGGTCACCAGACTTAAATCTCCTAGATTATCTATTGCGGGGAAAGCTGAAAAATTCAGTTTTGTATGCAGAACAACTTGTTGTTAGAATTATGGTTACCACAAAAACTATTCGCGCTACCTCTTCAATTTTAAGAAGAGAGTATAGTCTGCCTACAGTAAATGGTTGGGCATTTTGAACAACTGACTTAGAAAAGCGACTTCTTTTGAAATGAATTTCATTATAATTTTTTTTTTACAGCGGGGCATAATACCTATTGTATGTAGGTAAGTTACATTAGTACAGTTACATGGACCACGACAACGAAAGTCTAAGTACCAGATTTACATTAGTAAGATTCTCGAAAATTACAAATGCTTGTAACGCTAGACCTTTAGGCATATGTTCAACACATTCTCAAGCTGTGACAATCATGTCGTAGGACACGCGATATATACACGGTATACGAGGGAGCGTTTTTATATTCGCGGAATGGGGGACAAGGGGTGGAAATAAAAAAACTAAATTATTTTTCTTTTTCAATATATTCACCTGCAAGACGGATACATTTTTCACATCTTTCAATTAATTTATTTATACCCTCATAAAAAAATGATTTGCCTTTATCTGCAAAATACGCCGAAACTGCCTCCTTAACTTCATCATCGGCAGTAAATTTTTTACCCCGCAGCTCTTTCTTCAGTTTTGGAAACAGGTAATAATCACTCGGGGCCAGGTCTGGGCTGTAGGGTGGGTGATTCACAATTTCGAAGCCCACCTTATGCAGGGCAGCTAACGCAACGCGGCTCTTGTGGACGGGCGCGTTGTCGTGCAAAAGCAGAACACCTTTTGTCGCTCTAATATTGAAGCGTAATGTTCTCCGGTTATAGAAACACCTTTATCTTTATAATCAATCAACAATATTCCTTCCGAGTCCCAAAATACCGTTGCCATGAGTTTCCCAGCTGATTGTGACACTTTAAATTTCTTGGGAGGTGCTGTGCCCTTTTCATGCCACTGCATGGAGTCTTGTTTGGAGTCAGGTTCATAATGATGAACCCAAGTTTCGTCTCCAGTAACAATTCCACTCAATACACCATCCTTGTCTTCATTACAGAGGTCCAAAAATGCACGCGAACACTCTACGCGCTGTTGTTTTTGCGGCGGCGTGAGCATTCTCGGCACCCATCTTGCGCTGACCTTAGACATGCCGAGATGATCGTGTAGGATTTTAAAAATTGTTGCATCGGATACTCCAACCATTTCTGCGAGTTGTTTCTTCTTTAGTCGAGCATCTGCGAGTACAATTTGTTCAACTTTTTGGATAAGTGCTATCGTGGTCACCTCAATGCTCCTGCCCGGCCTCGGGTCGTCTTCAAGGGATTCCCTTCCTTGTTTAAATAAACTATGCCACTTGTACACCATGGTTTTTCCTGGACAAGAGTCGCCGTAAACCAATGACACCTCATTCATTTTGGTCGCGACTGATTTTCCTTGCCTGGTAAGGAACTTTATAACGGCACGATATTCGATTTTTTCCATATTTCACTTTTCACTCCTGATTATGTTACTTGGTTGACGATAGCTCAAAGACTAACTGTCTAATAACAATGAAACTTCGTATTTATACTAATCATGAGTCGCTGTACAGGCCACGCCCCCAATGCACCTACTCACCCCTATACAACCCGCTCATTCCGCGAATATAAAAACGCTCCCTCGTACATATGGTTGAAAGTCTCATATTTTTATATTATTATAGCCTATGACTTACAGGAAAACTGAAGAAAAACAGTTTTCTATAAGAATCAGGGTTTAGTCTCTGGAGGTTTAATAAGCATTTTGAATCAATAGAAAATATTTTTCCTCTTTCAATAAATAATAGTAGTAGAACACATTTAGATATTAAAATTTCCTTAAAATTAATTTAATTAAATGTTTATTTAACATGCAAATATACAGGTTAAAACACGACTTCAACATACGGGTATATCTGTAAATAAAGATATAGAGAGGCCTGAAGGTTCTAATCTACAAAATACATTATTATTTCACATCCGGTTCTACTAATTACACTAAAACCATCGATTCCAGAACAAAATCATCCTTTGTCAGTTCCTCTACTCGTCCTTTATCTGCCTTTTTCCTATTCCTTTGTTCGGAATCGATTTTGCTCTTGTATACATCACCGTTACTAACTAATTGTGATGTTGCTTACTTTGTCAGTTCCGAAAGCCTATCTGTTTGGTAAAACAACTGTTAATACTCTCACATGTACGTATTTGAGACTATTAGCTATTGTGATGCAATACTACATTAGTTATAAATTAAAGAATTACCTTAGTTGATTTATTTCTTTCGAAATTGCCTGTGGGATACCCACAAATACTCAAATGTCGTCAATATTTAAAGATAAATGTATATATATTTTAAATGGAAATACATATATTTCTAATAAACAAGGGTCGCTCTAAAATTATTGAAATATTAAAAAACTGCTTTTGTTAGTATAAAACTTTAAAAGCGTAGAAAGTACATCGACGCCTATTCGAAGATGGGCTATTTGTAACTTCGACCATGCAACACGTTTTCTCAAATAGTAGTAAGAAATTTTGTGTAGGTGGTGATTTCTTCTGATACCGACCATGTAAAGTGTTTCTGAGGTTAAAAGATATTAGAAATACGGCGCGTTTCAAACAGAATATACGTATTACAAAGTATTATTTTGTACAAACTATCGATCGCTCGGCTATGGGAGAAACGAATACATAGTCAGGTTTATTTAATAGCCGCTAGATGTCAGTTATCTTCTGTTTTTCTTGGTAACCGGCATATGTTTTAAATGGCTACCCCGCAGCAGAAATCAGTCTGTGTTCTCGAGTCTACGAAGTGCAATTCCATAATTACAGTGCAAAGACGTTTCAGGTTGAACTACCAAATTGATCCTTCGAATGGATGGAACATTCGCAGATGGTATCGACAGCTTGTAGATACAGGCTGTGTATGTAAAGGAAAGAGTCCCGGCCGCCCTCGTGTTTCTGAAGAAAATGTTGCACGAATTCAAACTGCTTTCCAACGTAATCCTTCAAAATCAACTCGTCGTGCCGTACAAGTTACAGTTGTTACAAGCAACGTGTGGCATTTTGTAACGAAATTCATGATTCTATTGACAATGATAACACTTTCGCACAACGTATGGTGTTCAGTGATGAAGCGACTTTCCATGTTAGTAGTCTGGTAAACAAAGACAATGTTCGAATTTGGGGTCTACAGAACCCACATGCAGTCATTGAACATGTACAAGATTCGCCTAAAATCAATGTGTTTTGTGTGATATTCCAATCATCTGTTTACGGCCCATTCTTCTTAGATAGAAACCCGGTTAACGGTCAGCAGCATCTCGCTATATTAGAAAACTGTCTGTTTCCGAGGCTGAACGAAGATAACTTCATTTTTCAATAGGACAGGACACCCTCTCACTGGAGTCGCCAAGTACGTGAATAACTGAATGAAACTACCGATCCGTTTGATTGGTCGTCAAGGAACTGGCAACTTAGCATGTCTCAGCAGGGCTCGACGGTCACCGGATTTGACACCCTGTGACTTCTTCCTGTGGGGTTTAGTTAAAGGCAACGCTTATGTCGCACCACTCCCACAGAACCTGGAAGAGTTAAAAAACCGAATCTGTACTGCCATAGCATCAGTGACGAAGGACACGCTTTACCGAGTATGGGAGAAATTTGCATATCGATGTGATGATATTGTTCGTGTCGCTGACGGAGGACATATTGAACATCTGTAATCTGAACTTGAGAGGTTCGTAAATATGTGTGTAAAGTTTCATATTCGTATGTCTTAAAGTTTAATAAATATATGCGTTCGAAATACGTATATTCTTATTGAAACACCCTGTATAACGTCTCAATAATAACAGCAACAACTGTAACCATAACATATAGTTAGAAGACGAAAAATTATCAATAAATAACCAGAAAAAGATAAAGACAATTAACACATGTATTCTAGATCGATAAATAAAGATAAAGTATGTAAATAAAACAAACGTTTACGAGAAAGCTACAGATAGTAATGCATTAACCAGTAATTAGATGTAAAAAACATAAAAGGATATAAGGAAAGCTTCTAATATACAGGTATAACAAAATGAATGGAATACATTCAATAATAAACATTTAATTGTAGATTACATTATATAAAATGATGATATATATATATATATATATATATATATATATATATAGATTTGATCACTAAAGGTCGATATATATCCCCTTGCCACATTAATTTTCGTATTCTGTATACGTATTTCGACAACTAAGTTGTCATCGTCAGCAGATAATTAAACAGTATCGCACCTCGTAAACTACGGTAAAAATCCCCGTACGAAAAATAAATTTCGCACGCGATCTGTACCGCTAAAAGCCAAAACGTACACTGTATATTCGCTTCGAATGATTTTTAAAAATTGTTTTACTTAAACTAAGATGAATGACATTAAAAAGGGAAACAGGGTCAAAAGAGATAAAAAACTACATGTGATTTACTGCAAACGGATTAAAATTTTGTTTTTAAATGCAATTCATATACTCGTATAGGATTAGAATTAGAATTACATGAATTACATTTAAAACTAACAAAAAATTTAAATCAGTTTGCAATAAATCACATGTAGGTATTTATCTCTTATGTCCCTGTTTCCCTTTTATTAATGTCATTCGTCTTAGTTTAAGTAAAACAATTTTTAAAAATTATGTAAAGCGAATATACAGTGTACAGTGTAAGTAATTTGTTTTCGTACGGGTATTTTTACCGTAGTTTTCCAGGTGCGACACTGTTTAACTATCTGCTGATAATGACAACTTAATTGTCGAAATACGTATACAGAAAACGAAAATTAATGTGGCAAGGGGTTATATATCAACCTTCAGTGATTAAGTTAATCAACCACAAGCTCCATCAAAATCACCTATATACAGAGGAACAAAAGAAAACAAAACGAACAGAAACAATACGACTAAGACAAGTGTTTTTAAGGATAATACATTTGTAATTTACATTAGTTTGTTAAAAAAAGGTAACGAAATATTCTTGACGTAAGAACTTTGTTACTGGAAATTTTGGTGATAAAGCGTTTTAGGTTTATGTTCTGGTTCTATTCTAATATGAATCTATTACCGTCTTAAATACACATTATTTCCACCACCGGTACATTTGTTAACCCAAATGATATTCAAAAAATATAAATATTTTATATTTTAAAATTAACTACAAGATTTTGACATTTTAATAAGATTTGTATATTGTTACTGTGTCAATATAATTTTATCTTTACATTTGTGTAAAAATTTAGAGAGAAATGAAGCTTAGAAAAGGAATAATGACACTACTACTTTGTTGTACAACCTTTGTAAACCTAGTAATGAAATAAATTCCAATTCAATTTGAATTGTCACTTTTGAACTAAACATATTTTCTAATAGATTGCGTGTTATATTCATTTAAGTGTACATCGTCGAAATCCATTTCATGGGAAAAGTTTCCAATATGAGTGTGTCGACGTCGTAGCATTCGAGTCATATATCAAGTTTGTTCCTTTTTTGCGCCCTCAATCTACCGTCATTTCACCTACCTTCACCAAACCAAACGTACTATTGAAAACGCGTCGTCAGAGGAAAATAAGGAAGAAGGTTCGTTCGCCCACTCTTCGAGAAATTTTCTCGTAAAAGAACAATTCTTGTTTGTTCCAGCTGCCAGTTCGTCGACGGAGGAGAAGCAAAAAATCGAGAATCAGCACGAGACAAGAAGGAAAAGTTTCGATCGGCACCGTGGAAAGATTTCGCACAAAAATAATAATACTTAGAAGTTGCTGGCGAAAATGAAATATTGCTTTAAATCGCATGAATAGAGACCGAGTGTATATATACGATTCGTTCTCGAGCAATGTGAAATTTTTCATGTTTTAAGAGTGTGTCAGCAGGAGGATGAAGAAAAGCTGGGAAAAGGAAAAAGAAATTATAAATTTGAATGTTATAAATTATCCTCCCTTATATGTAGGTATTCCTTCTATTTAAGAAAGCGACTCTCTTGAACTGGAAGTCTAATTATTGTAGATAGAATGACTTTTGAACGCACAATTACAGAGGCTTGTGTCGGTCAGAATAATTTTATTTAAGTACAAAATTGTTATGTCCTTTTTGAAAAATCCAATACAATATTTTGAGAACTCAATCTTACTAAAAAAAAACAATCTTTTTAAGCCGCCTGCAACTCTATTCTGACCTCATTTGAATAGCGAAAAAATTTCGGAATTTTCCCGTTACACATGCATGCACAATATTTTTTGCAAGGCATCAAATAACAAAACTGACGCATTTCATAACAAATAATGTTTAAAAATACAGCAATAGGGTGGAGGTGAATTATGTACATGCATATCTTCGAATGCTTGGCTTTAATTTACAATAAAAAAAATGTAATTTTGATGGAGTCTGTGGTTGATTCACTTAATCACTGAAGGTTGATATATAACCCCTTATCACATTAATTTTCGAATTCTGTATACGTATTTCGACAACTAAGTTGTTATCATCAGATAATTAAAAAGCGTCGCACCTGGAAAACTACAGCGAAAAACACCCGTACGAAAACAATCTCCGTAAGCGATCCGTGCCGTTGAGAACCAAATGTACACTGTTTTTCGCCGTAGTTTACCAGGTGCGACACTTTTTAATTATCTGCTGATGATGTTTAGTTAGTTGTCGAAATACGTATACAGAATTCGAAGATCAATGTGGCAGTGGTTATATATCAACCTTCAGTGATTAAATTAACAAAAATAGTATCTACTAAAGGCATATAGATATATTATTTTAGTACAATTTAATATATTCATATTGCACAGAATATAAATTTTATTTAAATAATATATCTGTACGCTTTTAGTAGATACTATTTTTGTTAACATAAAATGCATATTTGACGATTTAAATCCAGACATATTTGTAGTATCATCCACGTAGATACACACATCCACATAGCGTAAAACACGAAAACGATTCATTCTGATTTTTCAAAATAAATCCATGAGAGCGTAAAATATCGAATTTCCTTTGAATTCGTATAAATTCACTGAAAAGGCATGGATAAGTCTATTGCAAATGCGCGAATAATCTTTCGTAAACATATTACAGTAAATTCGAGTGAACGTGCGAACATTCTCTGGGTTGCAGTTGAATGCAGCGATCGTTTTCTTCATATTTACTTGGCGCACTATCCCAGTAAGTATCGCTAATGGTATCGTTTTCCATATCGTTTCTGTTTCAACGGTTTGATTCGCAGGTGATGTTTGGACTGACAATTTGTATTGCAAATAATTTCAACCATATTCTTAGCGTTAAAATGGGTGTCAGTTATATACTAAAGAAATGAAATTATGTATGAGTTCGTATTATATTAAATTCTATTGTTTCATTGGCCGTAAAGTAACGCACAATTAAATTAAGACCACTAGCATTTCTCAGAAATATTTGTGACTATTTAGTAAGTAGAGAAAATAGCATACTTTCCGTTGTTAAAGTATCTTCTTGGCATTATTGACAATAATCCCTTACGATAACTAACAAACAAAAAGCTAACAAAAAATTTAATCACTTAAGGTTGATATATAACCCTTTTCCACATTGATTTTCGTATTCTGTATACGTATTTCGACAACTAAGTTGTCACCATCAGTAGATAATCAAACAGCATCGCATTTTGAATACTACGCAAAATGCTTGTCGAGAGCCAAAACGCACGTTTTCATGCGGGTTTTTGCCGTGTTTTCGAAGTGCGACACTATTTAATTATCTGCTGATGATGACAACTTAGTTGTCAAAATAAATATACAAAATACGAAAATTAATGTGGAATAGGGTTATATATCAACCTTAAGGGATTAAGTTAATCAATCACGGGCTCAAACAAAATTACCTACTAACAAAAGAATTGCTTGTGGGGGCTCGCAGATCCGGTTTATATAAATGAAGAATCATTTTTTAATTAGAAAAATAAATAAAGATTATTCTATTGTAACTGGCGATAAACCGTGCCGTTTCCAATGTGATCCAGAGACCTAGAATAAAGGCTCTGAATGGAAGCATCCAAGCGAAGATAGACTGAAAAAAAAAACCGTTTGGAAAAGTCAAAAGTCAAGAAATTATTGATTTGTTTTTATGATTCGAAAAGCATAATGCACAAAGAGTTTGTAGTTCTCAATGCTGTGTACTATCTTGGTGTTATAAAGCGTCTTTTGGCTCGTATTCCTTGTGTACGTCCTCAGTATCGTGAAAATGGTAGCTGGCATTTGTTACATGATAACGCACTATCTCATCGCTCGACGCTTATCACTTATTTTCTAACTACAAATGGCATTTTAACCATCAACTAATCACCGAATTCGCTGAATTTGGCCCCTGTGATTTCTACCTATTCAAGAAATTACATTTGCCGATGAAAGGATAGCGCTATGCCGACGTCGGAGCTATTAAAAAGGTGTCGACAGTAATCTTGAAGGACGTCTCTAAAGATGAACTTAAAAATTCATTTGACATGCTAATTGACCACGCAATGCTACGAAGTTTCTGTTTTTATTTTAAAAAAGTTCGGTTTACTCTGCGACAGACTGTGTGCAAAAACAGTAGATTAACAAAGATTATTAAGGAGCTTTGGTATACTTAATATTAATTAGCATCAACATTAAAAGTGTTTGTAATCCATGCCTTCATTTCCCCCAGTAGTTTAATATCAATTAGAGGGCGCATTAGTATACCATAAGTTATTATAATTTCCACTGTCGTTGTTCGACTTAAGATCTCTGATAGTCAGAGAATTCACCTTCAACAAGAAGGGAAACCAGGAAGAACTCTAAAGAAAAATTTTCTTCAGTTTCGATAGAACAATGGGCCAGTAACTTACCACTAAACTACCGGTCGGCCATCTATTTATTTAAATATAATTTATTAAATACAATTAACAGTTAATATTTATCTTCAAATTAAATGCAGCATTTCCCAATTTATCCTTCGAATAGTAACCTCCGATAATAAATTTCAACAAAAAATAAAATGTATTTCACAAAAACTCATCAACAACTAGAGTCCCTGAAAGTACTTTCTGCTTTTGAGAATGCGTAATTAAATTCCATATCGCGTAGGAGGCGAAAAATTCAGAGCGACAAAAAAACAGCCGAAATATGATTGTTAAATAAATAAATGGAAACGCACAAGGGAATAATAGTCTTTTAAATTCTGGACATGGAATATGTAGAGTTGAAAATTCGCCATGTTTCGCGATGTTAAATATTTTAATTTATTAATAAATGCAAACCTTCATAGGATCGTCAACACTGAATTTATTTGTGAACTGGTGTTTTTAAAAAGCAGTCGAATTACAAATTGAATGAAAAATCGTGCGGAGTAAATAAAATATGTGGCCACTTTCTCTTCACATTCAGAATTAATTAATAAAATGACAAGGAGAACAAGAAACACTATTTTTTATTGTACTTTAATAAACACATACGTTGATAAAAAAAAATTTTTATAATAATGGGTGATTCATTATGATGTACATTCTTTGATAGCGATTTTTCACAGATAAGCGCGAGTCGTGTCAAATTTTCACGCTATTTTAAGTATTGTGTGACATTTTGTTATGGAAACCCTCATCTCGGCACAGTGTCTACAAAATATTCAGATGTACAAAGGATACTAGGAAAGTTTTGCAATACAGCTTTGTTTATTTAATTTTTTCAAAGTAATTTCCTCTACACTCAATACGCCTCTCCGTCCTCCAAAACCAATCTTTAAACCAATTCTGCCAAGTTTCACTAGGGAGTAAAGCACACTCGTTATCTCAAGCCCGCAGAAGGTGCTCATCACTAGAAAACCGCCTCCCTTTTAGCTTCATTTTCACATGCGGGAAAAGTGCAAAGTCGCAGGGAGCAAAATCTGGACTGTAGGGAGGGTGCTCGAGAAGTTTCAATTCTGTCGTGGTCAAATATTTGGTGCAGGCTTTGGCGCGGTGAGCTTGAGCATTATTGTGATAGAGGACAAAGGCGTCCATTTTTGACTTTGGCTACAGGTCCTTCATAGATTCAATGACTTTAGGCGGACACTGTTCAGTATATCACTTAGCTGTGATTATTTTCTGTGTGTCCAAAACGACACGTTCCACTCGATTTGAAAAATACAGCTATCGTTTTCTTCTTTACAGATCGGGATTTTCTGACAACTACGGGTATGTCCTCATCATTAAAGACCCAAACTTTGTTTTGAGCTTTGGCCGAGACATCGTAATAGTACAGCCAAGTCTCGTCACCTATCACGCTGTTGTTCACGTATCGAGATTGTCCCTTATTAAACTTTTTTAGCATCTCCTGACACCAAGTCACACGTCGTGCTATCTGCTCTTCAGTCAGTCGATACGGCGCCCAGAGAGAACAATGTTTCGTCACGTGCAAATGGTCATGCAGAATCGAATGAATTGCTGGTGCATTTAGGCCTGAAAAGCCCTCTATCTGTTAGTAGGTCACTCGCCTGTCCTCGTCAAGCATTTTCCTCACAGTATTAACGTTTTCCTTCGTAATTGACGTTCGTGGACTTCCCGGCCTCTCAGCATCCTTCATAGTTAAATTTCCCCTTTGGAATTCTCTATACCACCTGAGTATCGCTGTGCGATGTGGACAAACATCACCTAGTGCAAGAGTCATTTCTTCGAAGCACTGGTCTATGTTTAAACCACGCACGAAATTATAATGCAAAACTGCCCTTATCTCAGATCGCGATCACGATGCCATCGCAAGCACTTCACACTCTCACTGGTAATGAATAACTGCCCATCGACATGACGCGGCGGCTACTATGTACGTATGAACATGTCTCAACATGCAGCAACAAGCAGCTTTCTACGGTTCATTGTTGCGTCATATTGCAAAATTTTCCCAGTACCCTTTGTACATGTGCTTTTATATTATCTCTCATTAAATTATTGACTGATGCCGCCTTTGTTTGATGAAAGTCCATAACTATTAAATACAGAAACACACATGTTTGCTATTATTTTAATAGTAGTAACAGTTATGTCACCCCTATTGTGGCTTGTTCAAACTGAGAGGTATCTAAATATAGCCTATTTTTAAATTAAGAGCTGCAGCGTTTTAATTTATCTGTGCTAAAACCTGAATTTATGATTGGTTGATACGCAGACAGGTTTATACAGACAAAATGCGTGATAAATAGCGTATTTGACGTATCAATATTCAAACATTTATCGGTTTTCGTTAATGTTCTTGTGTTCCCATTACCTTATTACTTCTTCAACGTAAAGAAACTAGCTTTTTTAGAATTTGTAAAGCATTTAAAGCACCATCATATTGCTCTTAATATGGGTACTCTATCAAAAAATTTAAGATCATATTCGTGTCCAAAGAATCGCAAACGTTTAGATTTAGGACATGTATCAATAACAGAAAAGCCGTACGAGTATATTTTAAATGAACTTGAGCTTCTTAAGCTTTAAATGAAGCTACCTACTGACGAAGGGATTCTTAACAAAACTGTTATAATTTCCAGTTTTCGACACAATGTATAAGTTTTGAAAGATTGACAATTGCTACAAATATAATTTTCAGCTTGCAGAAATTGCATAAAAGAACCTGATAAGACTTGCACAGTTACTGCATCTCCATCAAGCAAGGGGAAGAGACTTTCTTCATTGGATCGGAACTTGGCTTTATTGATGAAGGGCCATTGCTTTTTGAAAAGAAGAATACCGAAGATTATCATGTAGAGACAAACGCAGTGTTCTGGAAATGGACTGATAATGTTATACCAGAATTACCTAACAATACTGTTATCATCATGGATAATGCATCATAGCAGAACCGTAGACTGGGAAACATTTCTAGTAAAGAAATATTAATTGGGTTGGGTGACAATACTGAATAGCTGGCAAACCTTTGTTCGATTCCCAGCGATCCTACAGCAGAAGAAGCACATAACAAAGTTTTGATGGGAAGCTAAAACGATATTGCATGAACTATTAAACAAGATAATATAATTTTTTCGTATTTGGCTTACTGTTCTTAAAATACATCGGTTTTTTTGTGAGAAAACTCTACGTGATAGAAAAAAACAGTTTTTGATTTTGAATACAGCACTGAAAAACAAAAATGTGACTAAAGTTAAAACAATTTTTAAAAAGTATTTTTTTGCAGGTATGTGTCATTTGTTGATAAGTGTTGTACCAGGAACTGTGCATAAGATTGTTGTTAGGCATTTCAAAAGTATTCCTCCTGTATTTTAGCTTTCGTTTGAACGGGAAAGGGAAACCAAAAAAGAAATCCTGGACAGTAGGCTATCGGACTCGAACCAGACGCCCCTGACGTGATTAGTCAGGGAAAGCACTGAGCTATCAGTCGACAAAAACAGTTTATATTTGTTTGTTTTTTGGGTATTCGGATATATTATTCGTATGGCTTTTTATGATGTTTACTAAGTAAGCTGTCAATTATATCACCCTTATAACTATTAATAAATATAATCTGTTTTATGATATTTAATTATTTTTGAAATTTGCCAGTGATAAGGAGAGTAGTTAATAGTCTGTGTACTATTTTTTG
The DNA here is from genome assembly GCA_031893035.1 of Dermolepida albohirtum. NCBI lineage: Eukaryota > Metazoa > Arthropoda > Insecta > Coleoptera > Scarabaeidae > Dermolepida > Dermolepida albohirtum. Next base: position 351,875 of record JAVIWB010003107.1, read on the forward strand.
AGTAAACAGGGAGCAGGAAAGAATGTGTATAAAGATATTAGAATACAAAGTTTTAGTTGTACCATAAGTGACTCCAACTAAGCTGTACCCGTACAGTAATATATCTGTAAGCATTCTTTTTATTCACATTTTGCAATTTTTCATTCAAAAAATAAAAGCTCTAAATTATCATTATTTCAAACAATTGAAATAAACAGACATGAAAGTAAGTTAGAATAATTCTCCAATTTTCCATGTTCCCGTGTAATTGTATATCACCCTCACCCTTAACTTAGTTTAGCTGATCAGAATATTCCGTTTTTATTAGATACCTCTTAGTCTGAAGAAGCCGCAGTGATGGTGAAACAATTTTTACTCCTTTTGAAATTAATATCTTTCATTAAATATTAATAAGTTAATTAAGCTCCTGTTCAGTTTCTCTATTAATTTTGGCTTAATTTTGAGAGATTTTTTAGGCCATTTTAAAACACACGTATTCGAATAACGGAAAGGAAAAGTAACAATTCAATGAACAATAAAGTATGGTCCTACTTGCGCCCTTCATCTTACATTTAGCGAAAAAGGGTCATTTATTCGCGAAAGAGCGTTCAGTAAATTTATCATCGAGGCAGCTTCATTAAGACAATAAATTGCACATAGTGTTGTACGGACTCCGGCGATCAGGGATTTTCAAGTAACTCTCGACGACCCGGAGTTGAGTATTGTGTGTGTGTTATGAATTCCTTGCATCTTCCGCAGGCGCAGCGCTCCATTTGACGGTGCTCGTGCGGTCGGTAGTCGGATCAACACAGTCAGACGGTACAAGTGCGCTTTCCATTTATGGAGTTAGATATAGTAACGTGCTCTTTTCGACTCAATGCGATATAATTTCCAGACGGGATTAAAGGCCAAGAGTATTACCGTTCCTGATTAAGGTAATTGAGACCAAGTACCTTTAAACTAATTGCACGTTAATTAATGAAATGCCACCGGATTAAATAATATTGGTTTTTGTTTTATTGGTGTAGTTATTGTTCGTGTAGGAATACTAGCTTCGGTTAGACGATTTAACTTGTTACAATCGCGTATGAAATCGTCTTTAAATCACCACGCAATCTAGAATTAAATTTATTCAATTTTTGATGTACATAAATATGCTTTTGTATGCTAGTGTGCGTAATTTAAATAAATTTTCTCATTGCTTCATCTCGTTTTACAACAGCTATTAAATGCTCATTACATGCACTTATCTTCACATAAATTTCGTTATGCTTCCTCCTTTTTGTATTAGTACCCATCACTATAGCTTCCCTCGTTTAATAGTTGGCAGCAGTGGTAACAGCAATGTAAATGACAGGGAATTATATTCGCATAACATTGACAACATGTAAATATAAAATTGTAGCTTTTCTTAAAGATGGATAAATTCTATTTATTTTAATAACTGTCCCATATACTTATGTTTCATTTTATTTTTATCGATTCAAACGATGATACTTTAACATTATATTAGGTCTACCGGAAAGTTCTATCCGTTGTTAGAATAAAACAAAATAATAAATTTTTTATATCTCTAATAAACTTTATTAAATAATGTAATATCCATTATTATTTATGACTTCTTGCCAGCCTGATGGCTATTTGCGTACCCCATTTTTGAAAAATGCCTTATTCCTAGAGGAGAAAAATTGAACCAGTGCTTGTCTGATATCTCCTTTTCAATTTCTTTCGTCAATTTAATTCAATAAATTTTGCAAGAACAGAACAAATGATAATCGGAGGGTGCTAGGTCCGGGAACTATGGCGGATTCGACAGAATTTCCCATCATAACTCGAACGAATTTCTGATGTATCTCCAAAGCAGTTTGTGACCTGATATTATCATGAAGCAGTATGATGTCCTTCCTCTTGAACATCGTCGGCCTCTTTCCTTGGAGTGACGGGTTTAAATTATCCTATTGCTTATAGTACCTCTCCGCATTTAACTTTTCGTGAGGTTTCAACAGCTCAAAATGTATTGGTTCTCGAATGTCCCACTATATACACAGCATTCTCTTACTCAGCCTCAACTTCGGTTTAGAGGTGAAGGGGGCAGGTTTTCTGGATTCAGAATATATCCCTTTTCTTACGATATTTTCATAGGTAACCTACTTTTCATCCCCAGATATCATCCGGTTCAAAAAGGGTTCGATTTTGTTCCGTGCAAGCAGAGATATGCACATGATAACTCGATATTTCAAATTCTTCTCACTTAATTCATGTAGCACCAATTTTGAATATTTCCACACCAATCCCAGTTTCCGATTATGGTCCAAAATGGTTTGTTGAGCTGAATCAAGTCTTTCCACAATCTTCGATGTTGTCAGAAAACGATTTTTCTCTACCACGATCTTGATAGTATCGTCGTCGATCGCAGATGATCGCCTAGAGCGGTGATTCATCAAAAAAGTCGAAATCACCTATTTGAAATTTTTCGAACCATCTTTAGGTTCTATCTGAAACTATACCTTCACCAAACACTTTCAATAAATTTCTACACGCTTCTGTAGCATTTCTTCCTTGTTGGAATTTGTAGAAAATTCAGTGGTGTATATCAGACAAGCACTGGTTCAATGTTTCGCCTCTAGGAATAAGACAGTTTTAAAAGTGAGATATACAAGTTGCCATCACGCTGACAAGAGGTCATAAATAATGATGGAATGGATTATTCAATAAAGTTTATTCGAGGTATGAAAAATTTATTATTTCGTTTTATTCTAAAAACGGACAAGACTTTCGGGTAGGCCAAATATATTTGTATACAAATTGATCCATTTCTCTTGATGCCATTAATATTTTATTGTTAATTCAAAATGGATAATCATTACCCAAATGTCAATTTTATTGGAGAATATGGGTAATTGAATTAATAAGAAAATGTAAATAAATCACCTTACCACGTCAATGTTGGTACCTGTATATCTATTTCGATTCCGAAGTTGTCATCATCAGCAGATAATTAAGCACAGTGACGCACCTGGATACACGGTAAAACCCGCACGGAATAATTCTGCAAAATTTCCTCTCTAATATCCCGCTAATCAAGGTAAGCTACTGTGATACACGCAATGTGTATTTTGTTGTCAGCAGGGAAGTTAAGCGCAATTCTTCTGTGCGAGTTTTATCGCAAATCTAGACATTACATTGTGATTAATTATCTGCTGATGATGGCAACCTAGTTGTTGAAATGCGTTTTCAGGGTAACGAATATTGATCTGGCAATGGGCTTTATTAGTCTTTCTTGATTAAGATTACACAAATAATTCTTTTAATTCAAAGGTAAATATATATGTACATTGTGGATAGCATCTATGGAGTAAAATTATATTTAACGTTAGTTTAGAAGATTAAAAAACCCTAGAACAGATTAATTTTTTAATTGAATTTAACGCCCTTTAATTAAACATTTGAATGTACAGGGTGATTCATGTATTTGCAGTTATTATTAATAGTAATAATAATAATAATCATAATAGTATATATTTGTCCAACAGAAATAAATGATTGGTAAATTTTGTTAAATGGCTCACCCTGTATATTCTTATAATTTTTAATTCTAATTGATTATTTGTTTTTAACGACCTACAACACTTATGATTTAAATAATAAAGATTAAAGATGATGATTTTTTTAAGTGTTTCAATGAAAACGCAATAATTGGTGAAGTAAAAGGTTTTAAAACCTAAAATATGTTTTTGCAGAACTCCTTATCGTTTGATGTTACTAATTATATAATATGTAAATACATAGTTAAGTTCTTTACGATGGGGAATTAGTGAAAATTATTATTCTCTGCTATGCCATCGTTAATTCAAATCGCAAAAATTAATTAAAAATTTTTGCCCTGGAGAAGGACTCATAACCTTATCTGCCGTTTGCCAGACGGCTGCCTTACCAATTAGGCCGCCAGGCAGTGTAGCTATAAATCGTATTATGGAAGCATACTTTTGTCTTTTAAGAAATTCCAAATAAAAAATTTAATGACAGATTCTGAGACCTAGTAGGCCATCTAATGATTTGGAAATTGAGTTTGTAAATCGAAACGGATTTACTGCTCTTGAATTCAAATTTGGACCTGTGTCACAACATTTCAATAAACTGGAAATTGAGTTTGTAAATTAAAATTGATTTGCTGTCCTTGTATTATAGTATATGTTTTGCCACGTAGCAAGTGGTAGGTTATTAATTTAATTTTCTTTTTCGTTCTGCGGAAAACTTAAATATGCTTCCTAATGCGGTGACTCTTAAAATAATATCGGATCAATTACTTGAAGTCCTGTAGCACCAAGTCAGACCTTGACTCGAAAATTTCCTTTTCGTGTCAAGTATAAGTTATTCCTTGGCCGATATCACATTCTTTCACAATGAAATAATTCTCTTACTAGTCATCAGACAAAAAATGTGTTTAGAACTATTGTCTCTGTAAATAATGATTTGGAAACCTTTCGCAAAATTAAATTCGCCTTTCATAGCCACCCTAAAACAAATACTGGTGTAGATTATATTCAAGACACTTCATGCTGTCATTTCAATTTTCGTCGTAGTTCTTGTGACACACCACATTCTCTTTTCTTTCTGATGGAGCCTGTAGTTGATTAACTTAATCATTGAAGGTTGATATATAACCTCTTTCCACATTAAATTTGGTATTCTGTATACGTATTTCAACAACTAAGTTGTCACCATCAGCAGATAATTAAACAGTGTCGCACCTGGAAAATTACGGCAAAATACCCGTACGAAAACAAATTCCGCACACGATCTGTACCGTTGAAAGCCAAAACGCACACTGTATTTTCGTTTCACATGATTTTTAAAAACTATTTGCTTGTCTAAACCAAGATAAGACAGATAAAAAAAGGGACAGAAAAGACAAATACCTGCATATGCTTACGTACATTTCTTCAATACGAGATTTATTATTTTTTATTAAGATTGTACTGTAATTGTCGTATTTTGTTGGATAATAAATTATTTTTACTTTCATCTTGGCTTCCGAACTGGAACCGCGCCTTCGACAATATTGGCATCAACGTTTCGTCCCCACTTGTATAGGACATCTTCAGATGGATAGTTAAACCCTGAAGATGTCCCATGCAAGTGTTGACGAAAAGTTGGTGCCAGTATTGTTAAAGATGCGGTTCCGATACGAAATTCAAGATGAAGGAAGTACAGACAACGATTGCGAAAATCTACGAACCAGATTAATTATTATTGTTACTGTTTTAATTACCATTATTATCACTATACTTGTCATTTTTTCATTACATGAACTTGAATTTAGAATATAAATTTCGTTAAAATGTGTGATAACACCGAATCGCATTTGCAAAGTTCAGCGTTTGTGTAGTCTTCTAGTAGAGTGTTCCTCATTTTATTAGTTGTGGGTCCATGTCCTTTCCCTAGAGTATTCAATTTTTGTTGAAGATGACAACTTAGTTGTCAAAATACATATACAAATATATATGTTAATGTAGTAAGGGGATTTTCACCTGTTTATTTAATATAGAACAACGACCAGTAAAGAGATTTACTTTTCATTTAAATAAAATAGCGCCAACATATGCAAATGTAAGTCCGTACTATTCATTTGCGAATAGAGTTGCGCACCTTGTCCAGAATGCAGAGGTGTATTGTAGGGACAACCTATAGATACGAATAGCGACAGTGAGAGTAGGTAAGCTCGAGCTATAGCACTACGTGGATGTACATTTCCCAGAATGCAATGTTACGCGGTATATATAATATAATACTTATTAAAGATACATTATAGGTCCGCGTACTATAATGAACTAATGAGGATGAGGTCAGAGAAACAAGTTCCGAAACGTCGATAGTTGTTTCAGTGAGACGTTTTCTCGGCGATGAAAATATATCCTTGTATGCATAAAACCCCCATTCCATGTCTAATGATGTAATATTGGCATATGTAACTGAAATGATCTTTAAAATTATTTGACTGATGGGTACACGCATTATCACATATCTGTCTTATAGTGCTAAAATCTAAATCTTTCTTTAACGCTCATCAGCTTTACCACAACGCAATCTTTCTTACATTACAGTGCGTAACAGTAATCGAACCTCGTCCACTATTTGTCTTCTAATGACGCAGAAGGATTTTATCAATTCTCTGTTGCTTCAAATAATCCTGAATAGTTTCTCTGAATAGTTTGTAAATCTTTTTCAAAGTAACAATTTTGAAATTTTATCTTTTCTTTAGAGCTTCAACTTCTCAAGTGTGAAGCAATGGACTTTATTTCTTGAAAATATTTACAATAGTAAAGGGCTACGTGCAATCAGATTTCCCCCTGTTTAAAAATCGGCTGTGATGGTTCAGGAGTATGGAACCACACTGTGAAATTCTCGAATACATTCGACTTCTGTGTATGTCTACGTTTGTATACTCTGTTGAGTATATTTAGCCAGACTGTCGTTCACGGCTATTATTGTGATCGGCTGGATCTTCCATAATACCACACTTTCCTGTGTTATGACTCATAATATAGTTCTAATGATTATTATATTTGTGTAACAGCCACCGATCTGTGAAATGCACATCCAAATAGTGCTATAGCTTGGGCCTAACTACTTTCACTGTTGCTATTAGCATTGAGCGGCTGTCCCAATAATACATTTGTACATTCCGTACAAAGTGCGCAACTCTGAATACGCGCTTCACAAAAAAATAATACCAGTATTTTAGCTGAAAGAAAAAAGCACATTTCATATTGTACAATCGATAAAGATGCGTACGTCTTTTGTTTATGTAGTTCATACGCGCATTCACAGCCCTCTCTATTACATATATTGGGTCTGGGAAAAAGTTCGTGGCGTTTTTCCCGATAGATGGCATTGGTTGCCGATAACTAAAGAACAACAAGTCACAGCGACACCACCGACGGCTCGTTTTTTAGATGACCTTCCGAACGTTAGTTTGAGCGTAGAAACATTGTAATCGGTGCAGTGGTTGGAAAGTTATTCGCACTTGAAAATGGAGAAGAATAATGAGAAATTTCGCTATATTCTGCAATATTATTATGATAAGGGGAAGAACGCTGCGCAGGCTTGTGATAAAATTTATGCTGTGTACGGTGAAGGTACTTTATCGAAATCTGTTGCGCGGAAATGGTTCGCTCGCTTTCGTTCTGGAAATTTCAATGTGAAAGATGAGTCACGCTCCGGTCGTCCAATCACTGAAAAATCTGATGAAATTCTTGAAAAAGTCCAACAAGATAAGCATATCAGCAGTGTCGATATTGGCATGGAGCTAGGCATTGACCACGAAACTGTTTTGAACCATTTACACAAAGCTGGTTACAAAAAAAAGCTTGACGTATGGGTTCCTCATGAGTTGAGCGTGAAAAACATGATGGACCGAATTAACATCTGCGATGCGCTGCTGAAACGGAATGAAATCGAGCCGTTTCTGAAACGTTTAATAACCGGAGATGAAAAATGGATTACGTACGATAATCGGAAGCGTAAAAGATCGTGGATAAAGGATGGTGAGCCGTCACAAGCGTTCGCTAAGCCAACATTGACGCCAAAAAAAGTGATGCTGTGTGTATGGTGGGACTGGAGGGGAATCGTCCACTACGAGCTACTTCCAACTGGTCAGACGATTGATTCTCAACTCTACTGTGCACAACTAGAGAGATTACGCCAGGCGATTGAAAGAAAACGGCCCGAATTGATTAATACGAAAGGTGTTGTCTTCCATCATGACAACGCCCGACCACACACTTCTTTGATGACCCGTCAAAAATTGAGAGAGTTTGGTTGGGAAGTTTTGATGCACCCACCTTACAGTCCGGATATAGCACCCTCTGACTATCATCTGTTTCGATCTCTGCAGAACTCTCTCAATGGAATTAAGTTGGTTTCAAAAGAAGCCTGTGAAAACTACTTGATTCAGTTTTTCGACCAGAAACCACAGAAGTTTTTCACCGATGGGATCATGGATCTACCGAAAAAATGGCGAAACATTGTCGATAATAATGGAGCATATTCGGTTTAAATGAATTCGTCCACGCGCCATGCGGGGACCAGTTGAATTTTACTGAAAAAACGCCACGAACTTTTTCCCAGACCCAATATTTCAACAACTCTAAACTCGTAAAAATGTAAATTATTTTGCCATACATTCTGTGCATTTCATGCGTTGTATTTTATACATACATTGTATGGTTATAAAACCGAATTATATTCGTAGCACATTTCCGCGATAACAAAATAACATTTATGTCAATGAACATTGGATTTTATTTCATTTCTAACTAGTCGAAATTGTTAATTGATGTTACCATATCGGAATTCGTTAAAATCCTTTATGTACGACCCGTTTACAAAAATTATTTGGTCATTTTCTACTACGAAAATCGCTTAACATAATCTGATAGAGAAAAGAAAAAAAGGGAATTTATTTTTTTCCATCTCTACTGTGTGTGCAAACGCAGAAAGAAGAAATATTTACGATTCAGTGCAATCGTTCTGTAAGATTTAAAATCGCAAGGACTGTAAAAAATACGGTCAGTCGATGTGGCGGAAGAGGTACTATGTACTATAGAAAAAGAAACTTTGTGAGTCAGAAGGAATATAAAATCGTCCGAAAATAGAACAAAAACGTCCGTTATCTGGGACACACATTTTGTGGATTAAAATTGCTATTCTCGTTAAAATTGTGAAGTATGGTCCTTTTTTCTTCCGGACACCGGATTAAGCGAGCTTTGAGAAAATAGCGTAAAAAATCTTTCTAATTCCGGGATGGAACGTGCACGTGCATTAAGTAATTTAAAGCGATGTTGGGTTTTTTTCCATTCAATTTATGGGTCCGAAATTCGAGAGCGTATATACGGAGTGCAGATAGTTTGTTCCTGGAATGCTGCATTAAAAATGTATACGTCGAATGGCCAACTAGAATCTATTGTGCCATTCAAAGATCACTCTCATGTCTTTCTCAATATGATAACCTAATTTTGAGGTATATATATTAAGTGTCCTATAACAAGATTGTCACCCATTAAATATGTGTTAGTGAAGCAATTTCAAGTCAAAAATGTCTAATAAACATTTACCGAAAACTCCCGTAAGATGAGCCATAAATATCAGTAGTTTTAGATAACTCTACAAAGGGTACTAGGAAAGTACTAGGGAAGTTTAGCGATATGACGCAACAATGTATCGTAGGAAGCTGCTTGCTGCTGCATGTTGAGACATGTTATATATATTAATTTATATTTTAAGAGGTTAGCTTTGAGAATATGAATTAATCTTATGGTTCGCAGATTTCGCAGTCTAATTGAGCTTCAATCTCAGAAATCAATAGCAGACATACGTGCATAGTATCCGCCGCGCCATGTCGATGGGCTCAGTTATTCATTAGCAGTGAGAGTGTAAAGTGCTTGCGATGGCATCGTGGTCACGAAATGAGATAAGGGCAGTTTTGCGTTATAATGTCGTGCGTGGTTTAAACATAGACCAGTGCTTCGAAGAAATGATTGTTGCACTACGTGATGCATGTCCACATCGCATAACGATGTTATAGAGAATTCCAAAGGTGAAATTTAACTGTGGAGGATGCCGAGAGGCCCTGGAGGCCACGAACGTTAGTTACGGAGGCAAACGATACTAATGTGAGGAAAATGCTTGACGAGGACAGGCGAGTGACCTACCAATAGATAGAGGGTACTTCAGGCCTGAATGCATCAGCAATTCGTTCAATTCTGCATGATCATCTGCACGTGAAGAAACTTCGTTCTCTCTGGGTGCCGCATCGACTGACTAAAGAGCAGATAACACGACGTATGACTTGTCCCGGGAGATGCTAAAAAGTTTAAAGGGACAATCTCGGTATGTGAAAAACATCGTGACTGGTGAGTCTTAGCAGTTTGGGTCTTTGATGATGAAGACACACCCGTAGTTGTTAGAAAATTCCGATCTGTAAAGAAGAAAATGATAGCTGTAATTTTGAAGTCGAGTAGAATTGTGGAACGCGTCGTTTTGGACACACAGAAGACAGTCACAGCTAGGTCGTATGCTGAACAGTGCCTGCCTAAAGTTATTGGATCTATGAAGAACTTGCGACCAAAGTCAAGAATGGACACCAGGTTTCTCCATCACGATAACGCCCCAGCTCACCGCGTCAAAGCCTCCACCGAATATTTGACCATGACAGAATTGAAACTTGCCGAGCATCCTCCTTACACTCCAGATCTTACTCTCTGAGACATTGCACTGTTCCCGCATGTGAAAATGAAGCTTAAAGCGAGGCGGTTTTCCAGTGATGAGGACCTTCTGCGGACTTGGGACAACGAGTGTGCTTTATTCCGTACTGAAACTTGGCAGAACTAGTTTAAAGATTGGTTTCGGAGGATGGAGAAGTGTATTGAATGTAGAGGAAATAACTTTGAAAAAAATTAAATATACAAAGCTGTATTGCAAAACTTTCATAGTACCCTTTGTATAACAAACTAAACAGATCCCTGAACCATATTATTGCTTATGTTAGTAGTTTTTGAATAACCTAAAGCACGTCAGGTTCAGAAAACTGTATCAAAAATATCAAGGAATAATCATAAACAAAAAAATTTAGTTGAAGCAGCAGATGCAGGAATGTTTATGTGTATAGACAGAAAGAAGCTTTCTGCGATTGAACAGGATGTATTTAATCAATCTTTATTGACATTTTATATACATCATTCCTTTTGGTGAACATATAGGGTCAAAACTGTTTGTGTTTTACCTTCAACTACTGTTCAATGTTATTGTTAATGTTACCCATAGCCATTGAATTCGCATTTAATATTATAAAATATAATTTGGGCTAGATATAAAATAATTAATGATAAATTAAAACAATGTAGAATTTTAACACTACCAGTAATACTGGGTGTCATGTGAAAAAGTTACATACAGGACCATGTGCTATTTGTAAATTTATCTTGATGTTTATTATATATTAATTGTTAGAGCTGTCATTATCATAATTTTCATGCTCTGATATCGCCGTATAATTGGTAACACCTGCGCTAACCGACCTAGTTTTATGGAACTACATATTAACAGATAGGAATCTGTTTCATATAAATTAATACAAGTATTACTTCAATATTTTACAAACGCGTAAATGAAAATTGGAATTAATTATTTCTACAAACTTGTATATTTTAATACAAAAAAGTTTCTCTGGTATAGATGAAGCTTTGTATGAGTTATTTGATCGCTATAGAAGTTCCGAGGTTTCTATTAAATATAAGTCATGAAAAATAGTGTACGTTCTAAGATAGGCCGCGCTAAGAATTCTGGGATTTATATCAGAGCAATAATTTTCTTGAGTTCTCGGGAGACGTAACTAATGCCCTCCTCGATTTGTTCTCTTCAAGCCAAAGCACATATGAGGACCGTTCAATGTATTCTCGCTACTAGTACCAAGAAATAACGCAGAAATAATAGAATTTATTTTGATTTTTAAATTTTCCATAACCCCAATGCATTTATTACATCGCCAAATAAACTTTTCAATAAACCGTAAAAAATAATCTTCCTCCTCGCATGGAAAATGCATTTATTGCTGCCTTAAGCTTTTCTTTACCTGAAAATCGTTAGTAGAATTATTAGGTGGACGGGATTATCACAAAGAGGGTTTCATTTAAAGAATAATGCAGAATTTGTTAATAGACATAATGCAGCAACCAACTCAAACATTGCTGTTATGTTATTCTGCTATACTTTTATACTTTTACTGAACAGGATCAGAAGTATAATTACGTAAATACAATTCTTATACATATATGCAAAAAATAAAACACTATATCATTTACTTTGCAAAAGTATGTTTCGATCTCTAAAGAAAAGTCTAGTAGCTATTTCATACATTTATTAATATAAACTGAAAATGTTTACATATACAGTCTTAGTCCCTCTGATAGCCTAGCTACGTTTCAGTATTAAGTCAAATATACCGGATGTTCCACAACATGATTGCTACAGCCTAAATATGTGTTACTGAAATAAATTCGAGCTAAAAATGTATAATGAATATGTGCCTAAAACTCTGCTGCAACTGAGCTAAAAGCATTTGATGTTTTAGTTAGATGAATATCGTTGGCAAAGTTGTAAAACTGTTCTCAGCAAGGTCCATCAATGTTTAAGAGAAACAGACAAATTTCCTGCGCTACTTCTGAAACTCCCGTGCAACGAGAATTTGCTCAAAAAGAAGCAATACTTAATATGGTTGATGCTCCTACTAGTATCCCAAGAATAGCCAACAGATCTAAGGTAGTTTGCATGAAAATATGTATGGAGAACTTTACACAATTTCGGATTGTACCCGTACCATACGAGGGAGCGTTTTTGTATTCGCGGAATGGGGGACAAGGGGTGGAAATAAAAAAACCAAATTATTTTTCTTTTTCAATATATTCACCTGCAAGACGGATACATTTTTCACATCTTTCAATTAATTTATTTATACCCTCATAAAAAAATGATTTCTCTTTATCTGCAAAATACGCCGAAACTGCCTCCTTGACTTCATCGTCGGCAGTAAATTTTTTACCCCGCAGCTCTTTTTTCATTTTCGGAAACAGGCAATAATCACTCGGGGCCAGGTCTGGGCTGTAGGGTGGGTGATTCACAATTTCGAAGCCCACCTTATGCAGGGCAGCTAACGCAACGCGGCTCTTGTGGACGGGCGCATTGTCGTGCAAAAGCAGAACAGCTTTTGTCAATTTTCCCCGTCTTTTCTCTTTAATGGCTTCTTTTAGTCGCTCTAATATTGAAGCGTAATATTCTCCGGTTATAGAAACACCTTTATCTTTATAATCAATCAACAATATTCCTTCCGAGTCCCAAAATACCGTTGCCATGAGTTTCCCAGCTGATTGTGACACTTTAAATTTCTTGGGAGGTGCTGTGCCCTTTTTATGCCACTGCATGGAGTCTTGTTTGGACTCAGGTTCATAATGATGAACCCAAGTTTCGTCTCCAGTAACAATTCCACTCAATACACCATCCTTGTCGTCATTACAGAGGTCCAGAAATGCACGCGAACACTCTACGCGCTGTTGTTTTTGCGGCGGCGTGAGCATTCTCGGCACCCATCTTGCGCTGACCTTAGACATGCCGAGATGATCGTGTAGGATTTTAAAAATTGTTGTATCGGATACTCCAACCATTTCTGCGAGTTGTTTCTTCTTTAGTCGAGCATCTTCGAGTACAATTTGTTCAACTTTTTGGATAAGTGGTCACCTCAATGCTCCTGCTCGACCTCGGGTCGTCTTCAAGGGATTCCCTTCCTTGTTTAAATAAACTATGCCACTTGTACACCATGGTTTTTCCTGGACAAGAGTCGCCATAAACCAATGACATCTCATTCATTATGGTCGCGACTGATTTTCCTTGCCTGGTAAGGAACTTTATAACGGCATGATATTCGATTTTTTCCATATTTCACTTTTCGCTCCTGATTATGTTACTTGGTTGACGATAGCTCAAAGACTAACTGTCTAATAACAATGAAACTTCGTATTTATACTAATCATGAGTCGCTGCACGGGCCACGCCCCCAATGCGCCTACTCACCCCTCTACAACCCGCTCATTCCGCGAATATAAAAACGCTCCCTCGTATGTATTAGTTATTTTGAATACGAAATTGTTTCAGCAACTTTCCTTAAGCCGTGACAATCGGGACACCAGTATATAAAATGAAATATCTCGTGAAGTTTGTCTTCAGTAAATTATGACATGCATTACATACAAATGTATGTAGGTACGTTGTGTCTTTATCTAAACGTCATTATTTTTTAGAAAGGTGAATATATGTAGTTGATATTTTCCAGGCTATAGACGTTTTAACAGAATTTTACGTTTACTAATTGTTATTTTATAGTTCTATCCTACTAGTTTGCGGTTTTGATGTTTGTCAGAAGAGAACCTTTTAATGTGCTCCTATGCACTTCGTATATATGTTTTAATTATAACAGGGTTTCTGCTCGTTTGCAAATTGTGCATGGGAAGCCCTTTGTGCAAATATATAGTTCTTGCTCATAAGTTTAAATTACTGAAGATCAATTTCGCTCATTCTTAAACAAGTGCACCTTCGCTTAGATATCTCATAGTATTGGAACATGAACGTCAGATTTAGGGTGACTGGAGTAAATTGAAGTTGATCATACTTCAAATAATTGCAACACGTTCTGTGGTCCCCCGACATTCTATATTTCTGTGATATACGCTATGTGTCTTACCTTCTATAATGCTCCACGCTACAAACCCCTTATATATGTGCACCTCGTACATATCGTGTCAATATAATACGACGGAAGGAGAGGGATGCGAGCTTAGCGATTTGAGGATGATAAGTGATCACACTGACCCTAGAATTGAACGCAGCAGCTCCATATCAGTAATACATGTTACCGACGTATTCAAATACGTAACGCAGCAAACCACCGCATTGCGCAGACTCTAGGGACAGTTTGTTGAATATATATAGATCGTTTTAGATATTTACATACAGTTTAAATGGAAATAAAAGTAGTAATAACATAGTTAATTTATACCAGTGAATGAAGTAAATATAGGACAACATACACACGCCTAAAATATATAAATTAAATATAATTTGTAAGTAATAGATGAAAAATAAATAAATATTAAATTCTCAACTATTTTTAGTCTATTTTGATTTTTATAATGAAATGAATTATTTTATAAAATTTGGTGTAATGACATAACAAAAAACATATATTTTGCATAAGAAAAGTGTATAATTTAGACCTTGCTATATATGAAATAGTCACATATATGTTTTTCTCATTTTATAAAAAGGTCATTCTATTAGCATTCCATCACCAAACGCACATTTTCTTTTATTACAAAATCGATACGAAACCAAATTGCCATCATTTTCCATTCTTTCTTTTTAGGTGATCCCTTCCCATATACACTGTACATATTGAAACAACGGCCCATCGTCCAGGCACTAGATATCCAATCTGGGAACGGCGAAAAGCACTCTCGATGTGAAAGCAGCAATAGAAAACACGCACACAGATAATCGTCGACATCTACCACTACTACGAGTACCGTAGAATCAACCGCACTCACTTCCCCACTCAAAAATGTGATTGGTTTGGCATTTTTGCTCTCTGCCCAAAAGTAAACATAATACATGCACTGGATGACATTATGGATGGTAAACAGCGAGTAAATTGGTCTAGAATGTTATAAAGACGACAAAATCAAAGTACTTCTACCGGTACAACAGACCACTCTAAACCAACTATCCACTCCGCGTAGATCTATCGCATTTCATTGGTAGCGCGTTCCCGTTTTCATTGTGCCTCTCATCGTAATGAAAAGGATCAAACAGTTGTCAGCGTTCACTTTTACAGTACTATGGTGCTCTTTAACCGAAAACGTCATAGCCACAAACCACTTAGTTCTGCAGCAATATTTGCCAGGTAAGTGATGACATTAGTTTTACTCATGTAAATATATAAGTAAATTTATTTCCGAATTATTTATGAATAAACTGGCAAACATAATATTAACTCTGAATGAAATAGGCTTCGTTGTGAGTCGTTCATGGCAGTGTGCGTTTTTCATCTCAAGATTGAAACCAGAGATTTTTTTGTCATTCGCAATCTAGGGCGAATACATTAGTTCGCTTTTGCGAAAACATTTCACGACAATTCGAAAGTAATGAAGTTTGGTTTCAAGAGAGAATTCAGATAACCTTTTTGTTGAGTTACGTATCTTGAAATTTCATATTTGTATAATAATTACTTGCCTTGGGAATACCGTATAGAAAATAAAAATGTATATTCTACCTACACAATTTTAGTTTAGAATTTTTAATTTTGTTTTTAGTGATACGGATTCATGCGAATCGGGATTCCTGAACTTTTTTTCAGTGTAGACAACTTGTGAATTTTTTCGGTAGTCCCCTAGCCAGCAAAATATTAAATTTACCTAAATCTATTAATACCGTCATCCTTAACAATCTCCCTAGGGGAGCACGATAATATTAAATGGGGGACGCAAGCATGTCGATAAAATAAAGAAAAAATATTTTTCTTGAAAATTGTTTAATTTACTGAAAGAAAAGGAATGAAGTACGATTTGACATAAATTACAAAACTCCCTTGGGCCTATCTTGTAGAGCTACGTTTTTCCAAGGAACGTATTTAGCTGAGATCTATATTTCGTTTTAAAGGCAGCCACCGTAGAACATCCAGTTTCGCGAAAGTGGGGTGTTACAAATGGTAATAGTATACGAAATGCTCATGTTTTCAGTCCAGATAATTCATCATTCACCTTTACCCAAAATTCAAACAGCGATATATTATTACTAAACTGTTTTTAACTTTGCCACTTTCCTTTAAGTCCATAAACATTTATTCTTCAGTAGTTGTGAGACCTTTGGGAGTTGTTTGAAATGGGTCACTCGTCATTTTCAATGACGCGTGCTGCTTTCGCTTTCACAGCTTCAACGGACTCAAATTTTGTTCCCTTTAATTCATATATCATCTTAGGAAACAGATAGAAGTAGCACGGCGCAAGATCCGGCCAATAAGCTGGATGGTCTAACACTGAGATGCTGTACTTGGCTAGAATCTTCTTGACTGACAATGCGGAATGAGTCGGTGCATTATCTTGGTGGAGAACCCATGACTTGTCCTGCCACAATTCGGGTCGTTTTTTTCTTATTCTGTCAAGGAGTTGAGCAAGAACGTGAAGGTGGTAATGTTGATTAATATTTTAACCTTCAGGAACCCAGTGAAAGCACACAATCGTATGAATATCGAGAAAAACAATCATCATTGCTTTGAATTTGGATTTGCTCATTCGAGCTTTTTTGGCTCTTGACGCTTCGAAGTTTACAAACATTAGGATCATCAAATGTAAAAACATTTTGGCAAACACTTTTTGCATGTTAAAATTGTTACGTAAAATTTGCCGTACGGATTCTCTATCAATTCCTACAGTTTCAGCAATCACACGAATACTTAACCGACGGTCAAATCGAACCGGATTACCGATTTTTTCGATATTGTCATCCGTCTTTGACGTGGAAGGGCGACCCGGGCGTGAATCATCTTCAACGTCTTCTCGACCATCTTGACAACGCTTAAACCACTCAAAAACACGTGTACGCGATAAACATTTATTTCCATACACTTCTTTCAATAAATTATATGTTTCAGTAGCGGTTTTTCCAAGTTTCATGTGAAATTTCACAACAATTCGTTGCTCGTTTGCTACACTTAACATTTTTCTGCCGAAACAAAAATAAAACTACTAAAGTAGGCTACGGCCGTACAGATTTTTTACAGAGGCTAGAGGTACTGCATTCGAAAGAGAAGGCTTCATGATAAATAGCTGTCAGTCGTTGGCGTTTGGCGCATGCGCACTTCTTCTGTGCCAGGCTCAGTCTCGTTATTTATTAGCCACACTTCGTATATATATATTAGTTGGATATCGTTACAGCTCGACTCCAAAATATAGACCAAAACTGTGATTTAGATAGTAAACTATTTTGTGGTAACAACTGTACGTTTTTTAAAAAGGTACATAAATCGCGATAGTATCAAAATATGGTCGATGCTCCATCTACAGCAGCTGATATTGTTTTTGATAAAGGTATCGCTTTTTACATAAAATAATTTTGCACAGAACTCAACATTAATTCGCCTTTAGTGTGCTTTAAAGTGATACATCACACGACTTGCTTCATATAAGCGTTACAATAACAAGAGAAAATAATGAAATAGGATAAGGCGGACCCTTTTCAAGAGCTACGTGGCGGGTATATTTTAGAAAGGTGGTCAATAGTATTCTTACAGACTGTAAATTTGAAACGTAATCCTACAAATTAAATAAACTAACTAAATTAAGTGGAAATAAAATATTCTGGAAAAATTAACTACGTGTAAATGTTCTTCGTGATTGATATGGTTTTCTGGTAAAGAGACCCAAACGAAGAAATTTCTGTTTAGAAATACCTGTACTGTAGTAAAGTATATCTAGAATCAACAATGTTTAACAATAATGTTTAGGTGTTAAATCGACTTGTACGAGAAAAAAATAATTTAAAAACACAATAATGACAAAAAGGTAAAAAAGATTACCTAATAACTAAAACATACTTAACCGTTCGTGTATTTTTGAGATTCATGACTTTTTAAAAAGTAAATTAAATTATTAATATAGTAATCGTTATTAATAACTACTAATGAGAAATGAAGGCGCAGTAATATAGTTGTAACCTCAGTTATTTATGTACATCTTGATTACGGTATATTGTCGTCGCACACCAGTTAATAACGTATGCATGCTGTAGGATTTGCAAGTTGTAAAGACGTTGCATTAATTTCGTGTCACTTTCAACCACAAATTAATTTTCGTCACGACATTACTGACGTTGACAGCTTCATTATCGAAATATGAAGCAGGCGTTTAACATAAACTTAATTTGCGAGGAAGGAATATTCGTGAATGTACATACACCTCGTTCATAGAAGTTCGGACATTTGACTAATTGAAGTCTACAGTTGAAGGCAATTTAAATCTGAGCAGAAAATTGAATTCGATGATAACATTTGAATATATACTAATGAGAACATAATAAAATGATAGAAATTAACTCTTCTTTGCATTAATGAAATCCCAGAAAAACTTTTTTTCAACTCCAAGTTGCATCACAATCTGTTCCAAATAAAATATTCAGTGAATTTGATGGCAAACAAACATGACATGATGGGAAGTGAGATATGCGATAAATTCCCTTTCAAATGAAATTGTACACTATGTTAATCACTTAAGGTTGATATAATTAATAATTCCTTTCCACATTAATTTTCGTGTTCTGTATACGTATTTCGACAACTAAGTTGTCATCATCAGCAGATAATTAAACAGTGTCGCACATGGAAAACTACGGCAAAAATACCCGTACGAAAACAAATTCTGCACACGATCTGTACTGTTGAAAGCCAAAACGAACACTGAGTGCGTTTTGGCTTTCCACGACAATTGTCACACGAGATTGGCCCTCCGCGGTAGATAGTAGGTCGCCATCTTCAAAAACCGGAAATGATAAATAGAGGATGCAGCGAAGACCCTTATGAATTGACAGTAGAACAGACAGCGACGTATGCAAATTTGTAATCAACTTCTTGCCAATCCACATGATCTCTATTTTGATCAACTAAAGGTAACGTGTGGCGAAAAGTGGATCCACCTTCGCAATTCAAACAAATAAAATCAGTGCTTAACTCGTAGCTAATCTGCAAAGCCCGTGATCAAGCGCAAAAAATTTGAAACAAAGGTGATAGTGGGTGTTTTTGTACGTCTATTATCCACATGGAATTGGTACTGGAAGATAGAGCTTTATACTGCAGTTGTAAAAGAAAGATACTCCGCATTAGTCAACAGAAATCGCATACTATTCAATCAAGGTAATGCTAGACCGTATATTGCCTAAAAGACTCTCCAGGAACTGAAACAATTGGATAGGGGGAAATTCCTTTCACATCCAGCTTATAGTCCAGACTGAGCACCGATTACCACTTTGGTACACTTTCTTGCCGGGTCTATTTTTATTAATTCCCTGAAAGGTGGAAGAAGGATGCCGTGAGTTCTACACCACTAAGCCAGTGGAATGATATGGGCGTTGAATATAAAACTTTACCTGATAATGGCAAAGAAAATTATTGTTGACATTATTTTGAATATTAACTATCTTTGTGTTCTTTGTGCCGTTAAATTAAGTTTTGTTCACAAAAAAAAACGAAAAACTTTTAACCTCATACTAAATTTGTAAATTACGTTGAGATACTCTATTTAGGTACACATTTATCTATCTCATTAGTTATAAGTAGTCTGCTATTTCTATTTAATGAGTAATTTGTGTTGCGTTATGTTTCGAGGCAATTAATCTATGACTACGTTACTGGCCTATTTAGTAAATTCAGGACTAATTTAATAAATGGATCAGTAACTCTCGATGTGATTACGGATGGTATTGGTTAGCCGCAGCCTGCCAAACAGGTTGTAATGTGATATCACGGGACAATAACAGTTACCGTTTATTTCCATGTATTTATAATTGCACGTCCTAAGTGAAATACGAGACAATACTGCGAAAACCCGAACTTTGTTATAGTTTTAATTCTACTGAGTACAATAAAATAATCATTATATAATAATAAACACGTTTCCTAGATATACAATTGATATCAGTCGGCAAAGTATATATACAGAGAATGGAGCATATATTATGAGGAAGAATTGAGTACTGATATCTAGTCAGCCTGGAAAGTTTCTATTAAACAAAGTTGAATAAGGATGCTATGGTTACAACGATGGTGTTTCATCACTTTCTTTATATTTTATACAAACTAGATAGCTTTATTGGTTTTCATACGGTACTAAATGTACATGAACCACCAGTAAAACACAAATACAAGTAGGTTCTCTGTATAACGAACAGTAGAAGTGCATATAAAACTGTCCATTGTTCAGAGATGTCCATTGGTGGGAGAAAAAAAAGAGTATAAATAATTTTTAATTAATTTATTCTTTCCACATCTAACTTATTTAAAGAAATCTGAAATTTTAGTTTGTTTTAAATTTTAAATTCTTCTTTTTACAATTTGTGTTTCTACATTACATACTATCTCAGCAACTTTTTCTGTTTGAGTAATGTTGCCAGACAAGAAAAAGAAGTTTTGAATATCCTTTAGCTTTTCATAAGCTTCGTTAATGTTTTTAGTTTCTGAAATAATATTAACATCATCTTCACTGTCTCTATCACGTACATTGGTACGATTTTGAAATTCACGCACACATACTTGTACGCTAATATTGGGACTCTGGGTATGTAAATTATCACCAATTTGTGCATACGATATGTTAGGATAGGGTTTACAAAGCTCTGACAGTAGCACATCGTCTTCAGCACTGAAGTCTATATCCTCGCAAATATCTTCGGCATTTCACTCACCAAATCTAGCTTTAAGAAAACATTTGTTGATAGTTTCAGCGCTTACAGTTTTCCAAGTAGTAATAGTCCATATTAGAGTATTGAGAATGTTAATAAATTTCTCAATACCTTCGGTAGATTTACAATGATCCATAGACAATAAAAGTCTCTTAACTAAAAGCTTTCTGTAGTTTGTTTTAAAATTATTGATAATTCCTTGATCAAGTGGTTAACAATGAGAGGTGGTGGTTGGGAAAAAATATTAGTTTAACGTTTTGTAACTCAAGTTTTCGGTGTGACGTGGTGTTGTCTAAAAATGCAGAAACTTTTCTATTCCTCTGTTGCATTTTTTATCAAATTTGGTTAACCAAAATGTCATAATTGCACTCGTCATTCGCGCTTTTTTATTAGAATACCACTCCACTGGCAACTTCTCAACGTTTCCTCCTTAAAAGCATCGTGGATTCTTACTTTTCCCAATTACTAAAGGTCTTCCCTTTTCTCCAACCATATTTGCACACAAGAGAATAGTTAGCCCTAGATATAGTTAGGCATTTTGTCTTTATATTCCGTTTGTGTGAGATTTACCTTTTGATCTGAAGAGACCACAGAATTGGTGAAACGATTGTTACTATTTTTTAATAATATTTTGTGAAAATCACACAACTGAGATTTTGTGTTAAATTTAAGTAAAATTTAGTTTTGAATTCATCAATTGATTACAAGCAACGGCTCAGCAAGATCTCCACGAGTCTCCCACTGACCTTAATTGACTACTCTCTTCATGATCCAATGAATCCAAAATTCCGCTAAAAAGAGAATTAATGACTGTCATTCTAGTATAATTTTTCATAAAACCGTGTCACCTGTCTTACGTAATAGGTATGTAATCTTTATTTTCCGCTAACCAAGCAACCTTAAAAACATGGCATATTCAAAAATTTTTACAAAGCCAAAAATATAGGTTTGCAATGCGCCACTTTTCAATGAGTTGCTATAATTATAAAATGTTTATATTTTGCATGTAATATCTAATAATATCAATGCAACTAAGATATTGTATTATACTCATTATTAAACTCTCAACCACTCAACAAAATTTCATCAAAATCAGAATATAACGTTTCCTTCCCTTCTATAGCCGCTAGTTTACACATCATAAACTTAAATTAATTATTACATAAATGTATTTAACGTAATGAATTAATTAGAGGTATTATACTTCAAAATATCGTTGATGGTAATGACCCTCCATTTTATTAATTATATAGCAGCATACCTTTGCGTCTATCTTAGGGTGAAACACTAATGGAGTTCAACTACATGCGGTGTATTAATAAACAGTTTGTTATATAAATCAATCGCTGTATTTCAGTCGGTGGATACGAGGAAGTTTTTTTTTCTTTTAGAAATCAATCATGAAGTGGACGTTGTTTTAAATAATTACCGGAATGATTAATATCGCATTAGTTGAATTCATTTATTTTAAGAACGAATCAAGAATATGGTTTTACATTCTACTAGACGCTGAAATATTTAATCTTGTTCATAATTAATGATCTCCAGTAAAAGTTCTGTAAAAGCAGCATATTAAAACCCCCTTCTTTCGCGAATTTAATTAATATTTAATTTGACATGTGATGGTTGACTTATGGTAGGGTATTTTGAAGTTCATTTACTAAGACGACGTCAGGTTAAAAGTTAACATTTTGTTTACGTAGTTCAGTAACTATTAAGGCGCACAAACTTAAAACTGTAACATCAAAGGACTAACTTCTTCTTGTAGCGCATCTCTGTACTCTGTTAAACCCTCGCTCTCAAATAAGGTGTGTCGAGCATCGTCTTCTACAGAGGCCTACTACCGACAAACTGTGTTGCCACTTTACCCATTCTGGCTAAGAATAGTAGTAGTTTTCCTCACCCTGGTCGCCATCTATTTAGTTAGAAGTGTTACGGATCAATCTCCTCATTCCCCGTCCTCTCGTTTCGCCAACGTTTTTGCCAATCAAGTCGAGTGAACGCTTTAGCTCCTGCCTTCGCTTCTTCCGGATTTTCTTCTCGGATCTCGCAGAGCCTCTTCCTTTTCTGAGCCAGTAGTTCGATAGGGGTTACTCGCGCAATCATCAGCACCGCTGGTTTAAAAGCCGTAAAATGTGAGCTTGCGATCCTGATTTGTACTGAAGCCATCGACTTCCTGTACTTCTTCTACCGCAAGACGACAGTCCAAGTCGCGCATACTTACAGTAGTATGGACTGAATGACGTTTATCCTTTGTTGGCCCTCTTATATTGGTCATAAGTTGGCTTAACGTCGTTACTACTTTAGCGGATTTATAGCTCGATTGCCGAATCTGTTCCCAAAAAGTCGTCTTGTTATCCAGCTGCATTCTAAGGTACATAATAATAATAATAATAATAATAATACTATCTTATCCAACAGCAGTCTAACACTAATTATAGGATAATTTATACTTACAGCAACCAAAAAAAGTGAATCCACATGAGAAACACAGCGTATAGAAAAGGAAAAACTGTACAAAAATTCTATAAGTAATATAACAAAATCAATAATAAATAGCAATTCATACATATTGATACTACAAATTAAGCAATACTCTCAGAAATTTAAGAAAACCATAAAAATCATTAACTTTCTTAAATTCTGAAATTAAAATTTTTTTTCGACAAGCATAATGTTACAGTAAACAAATCCACATCATCGCACTACGAAGATAGTTTGGCAAGTGCTGAGTTACGGGAAACATTAGGTGAATCTGCTCCATCATCCGCCACAATAAGTAGATGGGTAAATGGATTTAAACGTGGTAGAACAAGCTGTGTTGATGAAGCGCGCTCTGGAGCACCCAAAATCGTGTCTTCTAAGGAAATGATTATAAAAATCCATATTATTACGCAAGATCGACGACTCAAAGTGAGAGAGATATCAAACATAGTAAACATTTCAACAGAACGCGTACACCACATTTTAACGAAGGAATTTGGCCTTTCCAAGCTTTCAGCAAGATAGGTGCCGCGATTGCTTACGACTGATCAAAAGTTCACTCGTTTGCGCATTTCCAATGAGTGTTTGGACATTTATAAGCGGAATCCGGTTGATTTTTGTAGGCGATTTGTTACATGCGATGAAACTTGGATACACTACAGTACACCTGAAACTAAACAACAGTCGAAACAATGGTTAGAACGTGGTTCTGCGTCTCCAAAGAAAGCGAAAACCACTTTATCGGCAAACAAGGTGATGGCATCAATTTTTTGGGATTCAAAGGGCATTTTGCTCATTGATTACCTTCAGAAAAGTGCCACAATAAACGGACAATATTATGCAGAATTTCTACAAAAATTAAATGTTGAGATTCGTGCTAAACGGCCAGGAATGGCAAAGAAAAAGATTCTGTTTCAGCAAGACAATGAGCCCTCGCATACCAGCGCAGTTGCGATGTCCAAAATCCACGAGTTACATTTCCAATTAGGACCGCATGCGCCTTATTCGCCGGATCTAGCTCCTTCCGACTTCCATCTTTTTTCCAAAATTGAAAACGGCACTAGGTGGGAAGAAATTTTCGTCTAACGACGAGCTTATCATCTTCATAAATGAGTATTTTGCAAACCTTTCGGAATCGCATTTTAGAGATGGCATAAGGGCATTGGAGCACCGTTGGAATAAATGTATTGCTCTTTTAGGAGAATATATTGAAAAATAAAAATTATTTTGTATTTAAAAAATTCGTTTTTCTTTTCCATTCTCACTACTTGTCAAACTAACCTCGTATCTATTCACATTTCTACATATAGATATAACAGGCGAGTGATGTGAGTGATGAGCGGTAGCCGTAATTGGTACATTAAAACGTCTCTGGCTTCCATTACACAACCTAGGAACATAGAAACCAAACAATTGCAATACATCCGGAGCATAAGAAACATTATTGTCCAATTTAGAAACAAAAACTTTGAGATATAATCCTACAGTTAATTAAAGAAACGTAGCAAAATTAAGCTAATAACATGTGACAAGAATCACAAATGAAATGCCTGGGTGTTCTAGTCGGTCAGCACCAGCAATTTACTGACCACTTTCTATCCATCTGTTTCGTTATTCGATCTTGTCGAAAATTTTTAAATCCTGATAAGCTAAAGATACCCATCTTTACCCTGGTACGCCCCAAACTGGAATATGCGTCAATTATTTGATACTCTCATTATGTCTACCAGAACTTACTATGTGAGGAGATGTAAACAAGGCTTTTGAAATATTGAATTTACAAATCTTCTGGTAAATATCCTAACTTTATGTTTAAGCTAATTAAAAATGGCATCGAGGCTCTGAATTTACTATGTACTTCGGTATCCAGGAACCAAAATATGGAATAAGGTCCAGTGGAACATTCGCCGAAGCCATAATTAGAACAAACTTTTTTGCCTCAACGCTTATTACACATGGTTAAAAATGCCAGCAATATTTATACTTATTCTGTTTACTCTGCCGCTGCAATCAACCACCATTAAACTTAAATTGCCCATGAAACACTTATTGATACTGCTCAAACTTTTGTTAGGCTCTAGTCTTTCGTATACGTGGGATGTCGTTTAAATTTTGCTTAGTCAGATATAGAAGGCGCCACTAATAAAATGTCAGTACGAAAAATTAACCACCATCTTTAGTTAACCTAAACCCAAAGTTTCAGTGCAGTACGTGTAGTGTTGTAGCTACAACAAACTGTCAAAGTTGATAAGTTAGTTAAAAATCGGAATTAAACCGATACCATTTTCGCGTAATAATTTTTTATAATTTTTGAAGACAATTATCTGAACCAAGTACCAACAAGCACAACAGTCAATAATTTCTTGTTGGTAGGGAGAACCCAAACGTGGACAATCCAAGAACAGGTTCACCAAAAATGACGATCACTCAGGAAAATGTCGATGCTGTGCTCGAGATCATCGACGAAAATTGACATGTGACATATCGCCAGATTGAAGAATTATTGGGAATTTCAAAGACCTTAATTCAAAAAATTTTGCATAAGGAATTGTGTGTAAAAAACTTGTTTACCGTTGGATACGGCATGCGTAGACCGTAAAACAGAAAGCATCTAGGGTGAATTGGTGTCAAAAAACTCTAGATTGTTTCAGAATCCGAAACTCTAAAAACCTGTACAATATTTTCAGTGGTAATGAACCATGGAATTACTCATACGAGCCAGAAAATAAACGTCAGTTGTTTGTTTGGGTGTTCCAAGGTGAATAAAAGTATACAAAAGTTTTCCGTTCTCGAAGTTTCTCCAAAAAGATGGTCCCGTCATTTGTCATGTAGCAATAATTCCTCTATAAAATCAAAGAACTGTTACTACCAATTGATAAACAACTATTTATTTGCCGCAAGTCATCGCTGAGTGTCGAAAAACCAATCCCGAACGACAAATCATCCTCCACCAGGCAAGTTCGCACACAGCAAGAAAATTGAATTTCTAACGCAACAAAACGTGGATTTGTTGGACCATCCTCCGTACAGTCCGGGCCTAAGTCCCAGTGATTTCTCTACGTTTCCGAAAATCAAGAACAGACTGCGTGGTCAAAGGTTCCAGTCGCCAGAAGGAGCATTTGATTACTTCGAAAACGCAATTTTGATTACCAATAAACGAATGGAATAACAACTTACGGAGTGGGTTCGAGCGCATGCAAAAGTGCATTAATCTTTGTAGAGAATTCTTCGAAAAACAATGAAGTCTTTAAAAGTTACCTGCTGTTTTATTCCAGTTGTACATGCAAAACTTAAAAGGCAACCCACGTGCTTTAAATTTAATTTATAAATTTCTAATTTACTTTTCCACTGGTTACAGTTTAATTTAAGATTGTACTTGGTATAGTCCCCTTAATGAGCAATCTGTTGGATACTAAAGACTATTATTATTATTACTATTAGTATTAACTTTGTTATATCGTCAACTTTAATACGAGAACAAAAAATTTCGGTCAGCTGATCTATTATTATAATTCTAGTGGAGTGAGTTCGCCTATTTTAGAAATTCTCCACTTCTGTTTGTTGCCGCACTATATTTCATTTCTATGCAATCTACATACAAACTTTTATTGTAATCCAGGCATTCTTTCCAATTTAAAGTTTTAAACTTTACACTCAAATATTTATTCCCGCAGTTTGCAAACAATGTGTGTTACTGTTGCACATCTTCGAGCTAAAAGTACGTCTAAATTCGTCGATTGTTTAGCAACAGCATGAGATCTGCGAGAACGCCGCTGGAAATTTCAATTCTCAACTTTACAGAAGTTTTTCTCATGTTATTTGTACATGTGTGTTTGCGGCAGTGTGTGTAGGAGCGTGTATCTGTCACCACTGCGCCTAACTCAACCAGACATTCGTGTCAATATGACTGGAATAAGAAATTCCCAATCTCGTCTGCCTCCATTCATCCACGACCATCAGGCTTGTCGCATATAAAACAATAATAAATCTTTTGAATTTGCTTGAAAACTGGGCAAGAGTCCGATTCAATTTCGATATTGCCACGGAAACGTCGGAATTCTTGTACGTTTTCGTTTCGGACATATTTCCGGATGGAGGTCGTCTCTTGCGAAATTCTGCTTACGCGGAAGGTTCTATCTTAAAGACGATTTCACATTATTGGGTTATATATTTAAATTTGGTCGTACCCTCGTCGAGGGAATCTGAATGTTTTGCGTAAAGGCGGGCAGGGAGAATGTTGTTCATAAAATATCCGAATCTATAATATTGCGTTAGATAAATGTAGTCCCTGTTGGCGCAGCGAATTTCTCAACTAAAACTGATGAAAGCCGTATCGAATTGATCTCGCTGGAACATACCAATTTACTAAGGTTTCTGAGACATTTATTTCGGATTCAATATTTTTTGCATTGCTTTTAAATTTATTTCGGAAATTGTCATTTGAGTTTGCTAATTGAATAAAGTTCCAGAACCCTAACATTTTTCTTATCGTGTATTCATAATTTCCAAATAATTTAAACATTTTAATCAATTTATTTCCGATAATCTATTAAATAAGGTTTAGCTGCATTTTAAAGCAGTTTATTATTTACTAGTTACTAACAACATTTAATAAAGAATTTGTGTTAGAATTGAAGATAAGTCATTTCTAACACAGCATAACTGTATGTGCAAAGGGTACTAGGAAAGTTTTGCAATACAGTTTTGTTTATTCAATTTTTTCAAAGTCATTTCCTCTACACCCAATACAGCTCTCCATCCTCCGAAATCAATTTTTAAACCAGTTCTGCCAAGTTTCACTAGGGAGTAAAGCACACTCGTTGTGCCATGCCAGCAGAAGGTCCTCATCACTGGAAAACCGCCTCCCTTTTAGCTTCATTTTCACATGCGGGAATAGTGCAAAGTGGCAGGGAGCAAGATCTGGATTGTAGGGAGGGTGCTCGAAAGATTTCAGTCCTGTCGTGGTCAAATATTCTGTGCAGGCTTTGGCGCGGCGAACTGGAGCATTATCGTGATGGAAGAACCAGGTGTCCATTCTTGACTTTGGCCGCAGGTTCTTCATAGATCCAATAACTTTAGGCAGGCACTGTTCAGATACCACTTAGCTGTGACTGTCTTCTGTGTGCCCAAAACGACGCGTACCACAATTCCACTCGATTTGAAAAATACAGCTATCATTTTCTTCTTTACAGATCGGGACTTTCTGACAACTACGGGTGTGTCCTCATCATCAAAGACCCAAACTTTGTTTTGAGCTTTAGCCGGCACATCGTAATAGTACAGCCAAGTTTCGTCACCTATCACGATGCTGTTCACATACCGAGATTGTCTCTTATTAAACTTTTTTAGCATCTGCCGGCGTCGATGCCGCACCCAGAGAGAACAAAGTTTTTTCACGTGCAAATGATTATGTAGAATCGAACAAATTGCTGGTACATTTAGGCCTGGAGTACCCTCTATCTGTTGGTAGGTCACTCGCCTGTCTTCGCCAAGCATTTTCCTCACAGTAGCGGCGTTTTCCTCCGTAACTGATGTTCGTGGCCTTCCCGGCCTCTCAGCATCCTCCACAGTTAAATTTCCCCTTTGGTATTCTCTGTACCACCTGAATATCATTGTGCGATGTGGACAAACATCACCTAGTACAAGAGTCATTTCTTCGAAGCATTGATCAATGTTTAAACCACGCACGAAATTATAACGCATAACTGCCCTTATTTCATTTCGTGACCACGATGCCATCGCAAACACTGTACACTCTCATTGCTAATGAATAACTGAGCCCATCGGCATGGCGCAGCGGCCACTATGCACGTATGAACATGTCTCAATATGCAGCAACAAGCAGATTCCTACGATTCATTGTTGCGTCATATTGCAAAACTTGCGGCTAGTCCCCTTTGTATAAACCCATGCTGATGTATAGATAGATGCTGTACATTTGCTGGCATATCATACATGTAGGTAGACATTTATAGAAACTAGGATTTCGGTGGTTATTCAGACATTCATGTAACGAAAATTGTCGAGATAATTTGTATCAGCAACACGAAAAGTTTTATGCAAGTGTTTTCAAAATTAATTGACGAAATTAGAATAATTTTTAAAACGTAAGCAATTAATATAAGCAAAGTGTAACAATATTGAAACCAAAACATATTCAGTCAACTTTTTTTAAACTTATTATCATTTCTATGATATATCAGTTAATTGGTTTGCATAGTATAAAGAAACATATTGTTGAAAATATTACCTGGAAAACAACATATTTCGAAAATTGTTTAATAAATGATTTCTAGTGATTTTTAGCACTGTTTTTGAAAACGGTGTCCCACTTTTAACAGTACTCTAATTATATTTTACATTTACCGAAAATGCATTATCAAATTACCAACATTAACAATTCACAACAGAATTTAAATTGATTTTGTTTTTGTTATAATTGAATATCGCTGCGTTAGTTTTAAACTAAAGCGAACAATATTTTCAAATTAAATCACATTTTATGATTAATAAATAACATATAATACGTATAAAATGTTTCAAATAATAATATCGAAAATGAAACTAGTATGCATTGGACTATTTTGCATGAATGCATATTTTATATCGCGCAGTTTGTTTATAATTAGCGAAAATATTATGATTACCACGACTCTTCGATGTTCATCACGGATCAAAATTAATTGATTATGAAACGTGCGTTTACAAAAATATATACATATACATATCGTAGTACATATGTATAATCCGTTTTGTTACAATAATCTGTTTGAAAAATAATCGCTTAACAACGTTTACAAATAATTGGTATTGCAATCCTGAATTTAGTCCACTTCACGTAGCGTGAATGCCAGTACATTTTATGTGCTTTTGTTAAATTACTATTTTTGTTTTGTAGTAAATCAAAGTAAAAATACTTAATTCAAAATAGGCCAATAAGTCATGTCACATAGTGACACATTTCTCATAAAATACCCGATTTTTGTTTAATTCATTAATCCGTGATGAATAACATGGAAAACACAACAAGAAGTGGTGCTAATTTTTTGACCAATTTTAGTAGAAACGTATTTCAAATGTAATAATTGATTTTAATTTCAAAGGAAAATAAAAGAAAATTCAACACGAACACTCAGTTGGGTAATTTTCACAAAATGTTTTCTGAAAATCACATAACTGTGGTACGTAGACTTCCGCGGTCGTGGTCCATGCTATCTGCTTCTGGGCTTCCGGGCTGAAGATCTCCCATACAAATGGGTACGAAAGGTCGGCAGATATACAAGTGACGCGGTTCTAGCTCGGAAACCCAGAAGCAGATAGCAAATAATTGTGTTTTTGTGTTTAATTTTCTTATAAATTCTTATCAAGTAAAGACCATATCGGTTAATTGTAGTGGTACTTCTCGAAAATGTCTACTTACCACATATTACTTCTTTTAATCAGTGATGACGTACAGTTTACTAATGTGGAGTAATGTAGCATTATCAACTAGGGTTTTTGGGCTGCAAAATATAATGATCAAAACTATAGACGATCTTATGTAGGTAGAACCTTTCAAAGACTTCCTTATTGACCTAGGAACTGTCATGTTTTCATCCCAATTTATACACGAACGTGACCGAGATAACAGTGCTGGATTTTATACATATGAGGTCATTTGATTTTAACTTGAGATAAGCCCCAATCAGCCACTCTATGGAGAATATAGGGATTATCAACCATGCCGTTTCAAGTAGTCTCCATAGCGCTTCAACTTTAGTCAGAGGAACGGAGATTGCTGAATCGGATTGAGATCTGAAGAACAAGTTAGTCTGGGAAACAACCGTACGGAGTGATGTTCCATAAAATTTCCTATTACATGTTCCACATGGGTTGTGCGTTGCCATGCTATTAGATATAGCACTCAGATGATTGTCTGCTCTAAACACATTAAACACAGTTCTCATATGCTGTACCCCACACTATGACGCTCTCCTGTTGGTCGTAATGCTGTGATCGAAGATATGTTTCAATTAGACACCCATAAAGAACGACGAACCAAGAAGACCACAACCACATCCGGCGTGGTTCGGTATTCGAGATCCAGATGTCGTGTCAGTAAGGGATGTTTCAGTTGCTAAATACAAGTAATTCCCAGTTATGCATTTACGCACCAATGGTTAGAAATAGATAATCGATGAAGATTAATATAATTCCTTTTCACAATTATTTTCGTATACTATATATTTCGACAACTAAGTTGTCATCATCAGCAGATAATTAATCAGTGTCACACGTGAATCCTCGGATAAATTTGCACAAAGTCCGTACTAAGCTTACACCGTCAAAAGCCAAACACACACTCTTCGACGATGTATGTGTGATTAATTACCTGATGATGATAACAACTTAGTTATCAAAATACGTATACAGAATAAGAAATATTATAATAACCTTAATTAATTAATTTAATCAACTACTGTCTCCATTAAAATTTTCCGGTTAGAATTAGGTTAAATTAAATTATTAACTGTCTCAATAATTTAATAAAGATTGCAATACAAATATAGCTTCATAAGGTTTCTAACAGAAGTTGAATGAATTCTAGATGAAAAACATTTCTAAATGAAAACTTCAAACCGCGAAACAAAATAAATACTCTACTTTATAACTTGTGGTAAAGAATTTTAGGTCATGTTACGGAGCCAGACTATTGGTGTTACACAGTAAGTTCTACATTGTCCATTAAGAGTTCAAATAATAAAAGCAAGTTGATTTAAAATATAAATATAGAAACCGCGGAAATGGGAAAAAAAAATTTTTTCTTAGACTAATACAAAATAACAGCATATTACAATTCACTGATCTTCATACAAACGAAAGTAAATTGTTTCATGCAAACATTCTGCTGCGATGATTTATTTGGCTCCCAAGGGGTGAAATAAATTGTCTTTGAAGTGTATTCGAAAATATTGTCACACACAGAACTGCGAGACGATGAAAAATTTCGGTAAATTCTTTTGATAAGTAACAACACAAGACCCTCTCTTAATTAAAGTGGCTTTTAATAATTAAAAAAGGAAACAATTGAAAGGTTGCCGCATATGTACAGGATCCGTAAAGTCCGTGACCCAAATATATGTCTCGCAAATATAATTGAAAGAAAGATTTATTGGTTGGCATTCAATAGAAGCAGATATGAATAAAACTGAATCAGTTGGATAAATGACTGTTATATATTTGGTATAAATCAATTCCAGACGCACATGAAAATCCTACAGCGTGTTCCAAAAGTAAATGATGGAACTTTGGTTATTAACAATATTATTCTTTATTTTACAGAGGGAATTTAATTTATCAGTCTTCTTAATTCAAGATTATCGCAGTGTATTTTTAATACCCTTGGTATAGATTTTCAACAGCAATTGCACTACACCATCATTAAAAATTAGGGATTCGAACATTACCAATTAAAGAGCTATAGCTCGTTTGTGTAATATCTCAATACTTTTTAACAGTACATCTGCCATCTATTACATCTAACTAAACTATCTACTGTATCTAACTTAATAATTTTTGAACATTTGGATACTAATGGTCATTGTACCAATTTCTTAAATGAATGGATTAAAACTATTGAAAAGCCTTAAAGGCTTTCAATTACTGCTCTAGGTTCTTGCGTAAATTACTTCATAGCAAAGCATAAATATTTATTATCTAAATTACAATTATATGTATGTACCACGACAAGCTAATAGATACAGTTTCAGTTTTGCAATACCAAGACCTAGAATAAATGTAATAAGATTTTCTGTGACTGTGATGTATATGAGTACTGAGCGAAAACTGATTATTTGATTTTTTCGGTTATATTTTTAATTATTTTATTCAATTATTACTTTTTGTTGAAATAAACTGTTTATTTTGTTGTTATATGAGATGTTATACGTTGGACTGAAAGTAGGTATATTTGATGGAGGCTGTGTTTGATTAACTTAATCGCTTAAGGTTGATATATATATATATATATATATATATATATATATATATATATATATATTATATATATATATATATATATATATATATATATATATATATATATATATATATATATATATATATATATATATATATATATATATATATATATATATATATATATATATATATATATATATATATATATATATATATATATATATATATATATATATATATATATATATATATATATATATATATATATATATATATATATATATATATATATATATATATATATATATATATATATATATATATATATATATATATATATATATATATATATATATATATATATATATATATATATATATATATATATATATATATATATATATATATATATATATATATATATATATATATATATATATATATATATATATATATATATATATATATATATATATATATATATATATATATATATATATATATATATATATATATATATATATATATATATATATATATATATATATATATATATATATATATATATATATATATATACCTTTCCACATTAATTTTCGTATTATGTATACGTATTTCGACAAATATGTTGTCATCATCGCAGATAATTGAACAGGATCGCACTTGGAAAACTACCCGCTCGAAACTAATTCCGTACACGATCTGTACCGTCGAAAGCCAAAACACATGCTGTATTTCGTTCCACATAATTCAAACAAATTGTATTCTAATTTTAAACAATCCTAAGAAAGGTACCTGAATGCGTTTACTACACCCTGCCTTGTCTATCGTATAAGAAGTCAAAGAGGGATGAGTTATGGGTAGAACCCATGTGAGTGTTCAACATATGGCCCTTATTTTTCAAAATGAAAATGTTTTCATATATGTATATCCAATTCACTTTGTACCAAATGCAAACAATCCGCGGTTGCAGTATTATTACCTGATCCAAATTCTTGCAAAATATTTAGCCTTATTTTAAATTCAACCTCAAAATTACTCATGAATAAGTCAGCTGTAAATGGAGAAAGGCGATTGCCCATCGTAGTTCCCTGCTTCTGTTCATAGAATTTACCTTCGATTTGGAAACAATTTTGGAAAGTTCAAAGAGTTGTCAGTCGCACATATTCCTTTCCTTTTTCTACTTCGATCTTATTTTATAAAGAAATTCGTCTAAATGTTTTAAAGTTTCTGGTATCGACACCGAAGAAACAATGGCGTTACTTCGAATGATACTAAAATTTCCTTCCAATTTACAATCTTTAGTTTTTTGAATAAATTCTATCGAATTAGTAACTGATAGGGTTTCAAATTTTTCGAGCAAATTTTTGTATTCATTCACTAACCACTTTGAAATCAAGTAAGCAGGGGAGTTAATCTCTGAGACAATTGGTCTCATTGAGTTGCTTGGATTATGTATTTTCGGCAAACTGCACGGTCTAGGAATCAATGGATTATAATCTATAATTCTTGTTGGGGGTTATTAAACCTTGGACATTTTTTAACCTGTTTTTTGCGTCCCTAATCATTTTTGGTAATGGATTCTCAAGAAAAATCTATTACCAAAAAAATTAGGAATACATTTTTATTGTCGACCTAAAGTGATTTTGTTTGGAAGTGGTAAACCGACAAAAAGGTGCCTTAGTCCCATCAGCTCGGGCAGACCACTTACTATCCGACAACCCTTAGAAAATCAGAATTTTTGAAGCAGTGTGTTTCAGCGCTTTCGGAAGAAGAGGCCATCAGTAGGTAGAAGCGGAAAAGATGTGTAGAGATTTTCAAATGCGTCTAGCACCTAGGTTCTACATGACTGGTTTTTCTAACTTGATAGAGTATATGAATACAAGAAATAGTTCGGCATGATTTTCTCAGTTAAATTCAGCAATTACTGGATAAGTGATACTTCACTCTCTTAATATCTTCTACAGTTGTATATTGTATCAGGTTCGAAAACAACATTAGAAAATTCTCCTGAAAGTTTTTCGACCATACAAAGACAACACACATGATGTGTGTTGATGTGAAGCGCTTGATCAGTTATTTGTTCAAAAACACTAAATATGAAGGACGCTATGAACACCACTAACAAAGTCATGAATTCCATCCGTGCCCAAAGCTTGCAACGATGTCTCTTCAAAACACAATTGGAATCTAGCAAGTCTGCTGATGATACTGAAAGGTTTTCGACCATACATGATGTGTGTTGATGTGAAGCGCTCGCTTTTAAAAATAAACTAAAATAATTAGTAATTTATTAGAGATTTCGTCCAGTCGCGGAGGCCCCCTGATACCCATGATCAATAAGGTTGATATATAACCCCTTTCCACAATTAACTATTTGTAAATTCTGTATACGCATTTCGACAACCAAGTTGTCATCATCAGCAGATAATTTCAAAGTGTCGCACCTTGTAAAACACGGCGAAGAAACGAAAAATACACTCCGTACGCGATCCGCACCGTTGCAAACCAAGATGTACACTGTGCGGATCGCGTACGGAGTGTATTTTTCGTACAATTTCTTCGCCGTGTTTTACAAGGTGCGACACTTTGAAATTATCTGCTGATGCTACCTTACTAGGCCATCATTGCCTTTCCCCACTAGAGAGTAGAAATCTATGGCTAAAGATTCGCTTTGAATGAAGTCCTAAAAACAAACTAAAGGAAATTTAAAAATATTTCCAAAGATAAATACATATTTGCGTACATAGTCAATGCAGGGTTTTAATAATTTATCCCGGCAGTTCTAAATCTAAGATT
The DNA here is from genome assembly GCA_031893035.1 of Dermolepida albohirtum. Taxonomy (NCBI): domain Eukaryota; kingdom Metazoa; phylum Arthropoda; class Insecta; order Coleoptera; family Scarabaeidae; genus Dermolepida; species Dermolepida albohirtum. The sequence continues at coordinate 388,148 of JAVIWB010003107.1, forward strand.
TTAAAATCAATGTAGGCCTTATGTTAACAAATTAAAATACGTTCAGAAGTTTTATAATTACAGTTGATTCTTCGCTAATTTCAAAGCCATTTCACTACGTATAGTGTAGATTAGCGTGCACAGACCTGTATTAAAATAATTACATTCCCTTACGGAAGCCCATCAAAGCGAACAAATCATATTTACGAGCAAGTTAGGTGCATTTTGGATCTATTTTTAGCACGAAATAGAATGCTACGAGGTAATTGTATTCCTTCCTATGTATATCAGAACCTGGGCGATAACCAAATTACAATTTGTAATACTGTATTAAAGTTCGATTAATTCAAATACGTGTAATTTTTGGTTATTTGTATTTATGCTTTAATACCACAAACACCGTAATAATATACGTCGGAAATGGTAGGAAATATAAATGAAGATAAGGCTCTAGAATATGCAAATTGTAATATTAGGATATCTTGACAAATTTGATAAACTATGTAAATCAGCGGATCGTTTGCTTGTATTTATTTACATTATATTTGGAAATTACTTAAATATACGATGTTTATCGTACTCTTTTGTCTTACTCTTATACATGCGTAAATATTATGTCAGTTCATTAGATGGACTATCGGATCCACCGAACTACATTCAATTATTAATATCCCAAATTCATCGGGCATCATCTTCTCATGCACAAAAATTTCAAATCTCAAAGATCTCTAAGAAACAAACTGAATAAATGTCATACTAACGCACGCAAGGCCTTTTGAGCAAGATCGTAACATTAGATATTGAGAAGTTAGTACGCATATACAATATGTTCTTCGATCTTGATACGACCTAAAAGATATTTTGACTGGCACAGCTTGGAAAAAGTACGAACAGCTATGGTCCTTACTCATTAATTTTCGAACACGATAATATGAGGGTTATTTTTCAAATAAGATTCGTTTGTGAATGAAAATGAGTTGTTGCATAAAAATGGGTGGTTCGTTCCCAGCATGTTTTGCGTGTGCTTAGACGACATTTACGGTCGTATCGTTTGTCTGTATGCTAAGATATAGAAGTATATAATATTTAAACAAATTGATTCGACCGTTGACTGTGAGATACGATCTGTAATTCGATTCTTAAGTGCAAGAAACTTGGCAGCAGCGTGATTATGCCAGGAGTGGTAGTAAAGTTCGAAAGTGGGATGGAATGTATAAGGACGGACGGTTTAATATGCATGATGAACTACGCTCAGACCTTTTATATTTTGTGAAGATTTGGTTTATGATATGGACAACAAAATTCAAAAGGACCGACGATTCACGATTTCAAAGTGATTAATGATTTTAATATCATTTTTCTACACCGTTGTTTCGGAGAAACTGAAGTATCGAATATTGTGTTGTCGTTGGGTTTCAAGACTGCTTTCTGAAGATCACAAAACAGATGTGACTCTGCTGTATTGTTTTCGACTCGATACGATCAGCAAAGAGATGATTCTTAGACCACACCGTCACAGGAGATGAGACTTGGGGGTCTGACATGATTCCTGAATCCTAATGATTTTCAAAGGAATGGTGATACATCGTTGCCAACAAGACTGAAAGTCAAATAGAAAACTTCAACATGAAAGGTGATGGCAACTGTGTTTAGGGACAGGAAAATCAATTCTGATGCGTATTGTGCGACCTTGAGAAAACCCCGGCGTGCTATACAAAACCAGTACGTCACCTACTGCCTTCTGGTGTGATTTTGCTTCATAACAATACAAGGCCACCTATTTCTGTACAAACACAAGGTCTAATCAGATCTTTGGGATAGAAACAACTGAATCATCCATTTCGTAATCCAGAACTAGCACTCAGTGGTTTTCACCTATTTCGGTACTTAAATGAGTTTCTTAGAGGCCAACGGTTCAACGAAGAGTGTGGAGAACTGTAGTCCTGGAATAGGCTTCTTTAGAGGCGGCCGACTTCTTTGACGTGAGAATTCAAGAACTTGTTGAATGGTATGAAAAAGGTTTCAAAAAAATTGAAAATTATGTAGAAAAGTAGATAAAAGTAGGTAGAATATGGAAATAAACATATTTTAATGATATTTGCAGTAAACGGACCTTATCTGAAAAATAAGCTTCATAATAGTAACAGAAGAGAGATTAATCTCATGTAGGTATTATGTGTAGGTGAAATTATAGATTTTGATGTCTTTAGGTCAGCGGTGCATAAATGGTCAGTCGCGGGCGTGAAAATATATTCACATTTCCGTAAGACGTACGACACGTATTTAATTTTTTAAAAAAGTAGAAGCTATCGATTCAAAACTCTTTTGCATTACAACAGATGTAGTTCTAGTCATGACTAGCAATCAAAATTTGTTTGTTGCTTTGTATCTAGCTCGCGATGACCTTCCATCGTTTTTCTCATTCTATTACATCGTTCATCGACCAGTTATACGTTCAGAAACACTAAATATGAAGGACGTTATGAATACCACTACCACGTGAATTCCATCCTTGCCCAAAGCTTTTAATGATGGCTCTTCAAAACACAATTGGTATCTAGCAAGTCTGCTGTGGATACTAATTTACTTCTATGTATTATCATAAGGTTGTGAAAAATTTTTAGAAAAACTTCAAAAATTACCCGAAATAGTATCTTTTCTATATCAAAGGGATAATGACAACGAAATACCTAAAAATGACTCTGTGATTTAGTATTCTCGTATGACATATCATTTAAAACATTTGTCGATATAATTAGTGTAATATACACTTAACCGCGATGATGGCTACCCCCTACATAACGCTTGGCAATCCTGCATCTCTAATCGACCCAACCGTAACCGTAACGCTCCATTGACCCATGACCCATTATCCATATATAAACACGTCCCCCATCGACTTACACCAGTTTCAGTGCAGTAGTTCAGCCCTGAAGATGTCCCATACAAATGGGTACGAAACGTCGGCAGATATACTAGTGACGCGGTTCCAGCCCGGAAACCCAGAAGCAGATAGCAGTGTAATATACACTTTCGAAAGCAAATCGTATCCACGGACTAACTTTAAAATGTCTTATTACATTACAGGATTTATAATAGTAAAGTCTAGTTACAAAACTAAAGCATTTAATTACAATTGTTTTTTTTATTAGGAATATTTGTTTTATTACTTTGTCATTATTTGTATTTGTTAACTTCATTAACTCTACGTTCTAGCTGTTTAGTATTGATATTGTTTACCGTCGTGTTTGTTTGACTACTCGTAAATTTTCTATGTCAATATACATATGTTATTGCATAATTACGTCTATTTGGTTAAATTCCTCCTACCTTCTGATGAAGGAAGATAATTCAATACAGTAATGTGAGAGCTGTTTCTCGCCTAACCAGCCCGAAGAACAATCTATGTAACAATTTCTTCTCTCGTAGATATAATATTACATTTAGGACTGGTAAAGATACCACATCATTAACAACGTGATCAAATCAACGAAATTAAGATTAGTATAAATATTTGCTTCCAAGCAATAAAGGAAATTTTTGAAATTACTTCTGTTTTCGTGATTTTAAGATCTGCCGAATGAGTTTTCCAAGTTGTTCCAAACGAATAAAACCAAGTAAACTCGATGTGGAAGTACTCGCCAATAAAACTTTAATGCGCCAGTGGAAAATGTATTTTAATTAAGTTTTTACAATTACAAATTCGTTCAATCAAAGTTTTCCCTGTTTTATTCAGCGTACATGTATCCAATGTAAACGTAATATATCAAAATTTTATGACGTCTGCGGATATAAATTTTGTTTTGCATTAGATTTTGTCAGTTTCATTTTAACTCCAATTATACGCAAACATTGGATGTGATTTTTTTGGAGTGGACAACTACGTTGGGTTATTATGACTCGTTATACGGTGTACGGGATTTTTATGGATTTAGGCACTGACACCAGCATGCTAATCCTGTTTATTGTAACACAGATCTATACCGCGTGGTTCAGTTTGACCAATCTTGATACACAAACGCCAGCAATTTTTAAATCGTTTTCCCGTATCGAATCTCGAAATTTAAATGTTAATCTCTGCATAATTTCGCAATACTGACTTTCAGAACATTTGATTTCACAAATTTGGGTCGAAATATATTTTTTTCACGAATCCCGATTATTTTGAACTATTTTACTCTCTCTTTTAATGATCTTAGTTTTGTAATGTGTATTTGGTAGTGTTTATTAATCAGGTTATTTTTGTTAGAATATTTAGGGGGGCGGGGGAGATTATTTGTTTATTTAAGAAACGAAAAAATTATAAAATAAATACAGCTAATAATGGTTTTTCCTGAAGCATAGTAAGAACCGGAGCCCAATATCTTGCATGTGATTCAAATATACATCATCTTGGTTTTCCTTCTGTTATATTTTAAATTCTCTTTAACATACTTAATCTTATAACATACACTTCTTTTTTTCGGAAAGTTTCAGTATGAATAGATGAAAATAATAATGCAAGAATGGGCTGAAAAGTTCTTGGAGTTAAAGTAAAGAAAAGAACATTGGGCGAGAGTATCCGCCTTGTCTGTAGATGAGGCTATTTGGTATAAGTTTCCATTTCTTTCCGTCATTTTCTCAGGCACAAGACACCCAACAATTGTTTGCAGATCAAGCTTATGTTCTTTACCATATCATCATACTGCAGGTTCCATATTTATTATATTTATTCCACAAGATCGTCGCCCTTTTCACTTGAATAGGTACGATTTTCTTGTTCTTTGTTTTGCAATATTTATTTATAACTTAGAATTTAATTTTATCCCGCCTTCCACTAGCTACTAAGACGGTTTCTAGCCAATAGTAATTTTTTCCGATTTAGTTTTTTTTATATATAGATTTTTATTATTATTTAGTATATGACATTCTCCTTTTTCATTTATTTATTATGTGTTAACACCGTTTCATTTGAAAATAATATATTAAAACTTATTTTTCCGTTGCACATTTGGCACACATAAAAAACGCCTAGCACTAAATAAGGAAATATATAATAGTATCATATAATAATAGAAATACATGGCGAAAACACATTAGCAAAGCATTTCTTGGATCCACTTTATTAAACCTGACCTCTCGACGCTGCCAAAAAAATGGTTCTAAGAGTGAAGTATATTTTTCTGTTTTCTGTCACTCTTCATGAACTATTGTGACTGTTGATATTTTATATGTCGACACCAGTTGAAGACACATTTACGACAGTCATCAATGACAGTGGGATTGAGATACGCTCAATTAGTGCGCCCGCTTGTGAGAAACGAGCTGCCTGTCCACAGATGGGGTGGCAACGTATTTTAACTCCTACTGACTTTACAGGTCAATACACGAACAGATACTGCCTCTCACTCGTCTAGGTAAAAACAACTCCAGGTTGTACGGGCTTTCAATTATTAGCCCCTCTAGTCCACCTTAATCAGTCGAACCCTGAGAAAGAGTCTTAGGAAGCTCCCAACTCCTTCTGGACTAGCCCACTTTTGGGACGATGGGGTATGCAAGCATATCTTAATTTTATCGTCTGCCAACAACGGCTTAGTGGGCCAAGCTCGAGTTCGTGTGATTATCAAAGGCCAAAGTCAATACTAGAACGCAAACGAGGCATCTACCGCAAGCTCCTCTGTGTTAACTGTGTTTATGACTTGCCTGAGATTTTCGATATCGTTGGATCTTACAATTATTCCTTCTGCATACAAATAGATAATTTAACCATTCGCAATTTGTATTCATTTTTATTGGATCCCGATCTAGATTTCAAGACTTTTACAATGTATTTGTTGGGGTTTGGTTGACATAGATAGAAACATATAGAGACTCATTAGAAATCTGAAAGTTGAAATCTGGAATCAACATATGTCAACTTCAGCAGCATTAGTTACAAGATAAATATGGCATCACCATTGGGTAATCCGTTTCCGTCGCTATAGCAAACCTCGTTATGAAGGAACTAGAGAATAAATTGTTAAATAATCCTTCCTTCCTAATATCAATAGTAGTAACAATCCATTCAGACAAACTTTAACCTATTTTATTTCTTTTATAGAATATTTCAATTTGAAATAGAAATCGAAAATAGCTGCTTGAATTTCATGGATATACCAGTCACACAAAGATGGTAACATTTACTCGCATTGGTACACAAAACCTACTAGTTCATCAAATTTCGATTTAAATGTTTCCAGTAGCTACAGAATAAATACCCTAGTGGGCGGGTGGAATTTTCAGACAAAACAACAGCAAACGTAAACAAAATTAAAACAATAAACTAAAAAACAGCTGCCTTCCGAACTTAATAGAAAAACACGTTAAAGGAAAACTGTTTACACTCGAAAACAGAGAAAACAAATTAGAGATTATAAATATGGAAAGCACCGGGAATACCAACACAAGCAACAACAAATCAAAACTTCATGACTTTACCATATGTACCACACCTATCAGAAAATCTAAACAATTTCTTTAGAAAATACAACATTGAAATAATATACGAACCGAAAAATACAAACAAGCTCTTTTTTAACAAAACGAAACACCTAAAGAAAGCAAACAAAGTATATATAAAACAAAATGCCAATTTTGCGAAGTTATATACGTAGGACAAACAAAGTAGTGTCCACAAAAAGCAATATGTGAGCACAAATACAGTCTAACTAGTAACAAAATAAATGCAATTAATCTAAATATGCTCTACAGAAAAGAACATAACTTCGACTTTGACAACACCGAAATCCTCAAAATAAAAACAATTATAATAAACATGGAGACATTATCAATCTTAATGACATTTATATTAACTTATTTTCTTACAAAAATAAGTTGTCCGCATCTGTCTGTATATACAAACATTTGTTAACGTGAATTTAAAAACACGTGTACTTACATACCTGATGTACGATAAAAGGATATGAAATAACACAGATGTTTGCCTAAAGCACTGGCAAGAAATATTCACAAAGATCAAGTTTTTAAACACGGTAAAAGTTAGTCATTTTAAAAATGCTTGTGTGACTGTAAATTTTTTACAACATAAACAGATAAAAAAATATAACAAAAATGTAAGAACTCACAAATATATACTATATATACTACATATATATATATATATATATATATATATACATATATATATATGTATATATATTAAATAAAAAATAAATAACTTGAAAAAGGGACAACCTCTCCCCCGAATCGTCGTTACTAAAAATTAAATGTCTTTTTATACCAATGTTCGAAATATCCAATACCAGTTGAATTTGATGGAGCCTGTGGTTGATTAACTTAATCACTAAGGTTGATATATAACCCCTTTCCACATTAACTTTTGTAATTCTGTATACTCATTTCGACAACTAAGTTGTCATCATCAGCAGATAATTGCAATGTGTCGCGCCTGGTAAAACACGGCGAAAAACACCTGTACGAACCAAGATATACATCTTAGTTCTCAACGGTATAGCACGCGTACGGAGTTTGTTTTCGTACAGGTATTTTTCGCCGTGGTTTACCAGGTGCGACATTTTGCAATTATCTGCTGATGACGACAACTTAGTTGTCGAAATGCGTATACAGAATTACAAATGTTAATGTGGAAAGGGGTTATATATCAACCTTAGTGATTACCCAATACCAAAAAATAAAGTTTATAGTTGAAACAAAACGACTAACAATTAAAAAAGAAATGAGAAGAATATATAATTTATTATTAATTCATTTAATATTATTATTTTATATGGGTTCTGTTTGGTTGGCTGCTAACATATTATTAAAATACACTTCACAATACGAAGAAATACTAAAACATTTATAGAATGCAGGTAAAAATACACCAGAAGAAAGGAAACGCTTCCTATATTTTATAAATCCCATTCGCCCGGAATTGTTTGATTTGAAATCCTATTTTATTTACACAATAACGATATATTTGTTTACAACGCAAGATCCAATCGATTGGCTTTTTCGTATTCCACTGGAAGGCATATAACAGAATTATTTGTTGACGTTAGCCTAAGATAACGGACGAAATGAAAGACAAATAAGAGAGAAAGTAGTATTTATGTTCTTATTTGTTATTTAGTTTATTCAACTAGTGAAATATGAATACTTTTATTGTATACGCAGAGTAACAGTATATATACATGCTTTATTTATGATTCCCATTAACAAATCTACTGCAAATGTGCTTTATTGAGTGTAAGAATTAAGCAATTTTCGAAGCGTAAAAGAGTTCGTGCCGTAGTGTTTATGTATTACTTTAAAATAAAAGCAGCACTTTGAATAATGTCGCTTAGAAAAGAACTATCAGATCAACCAGTGCTCTTATGATGTCTCATGATGGTATTGTTAGTAACAGAAAAATCGTGAAATTACTGAATTTATATCGCAGAAATGTAGACCATAATATTAAAAGATTTGAAGAATCTGGTATTTTATTCGAAACGAATATACAGTGTACGTTTCGACTGTCAGCGGTAAGGATCGCGTGCGGAATTTGTTTTCGTACGGGTATTTTTACCGTAGTTTTGCAGGTGCGACACTGTTTAATTATCTGCTGATGATGACAACTTAGTTGCCGAAATACGTATACAGAATACGAAAATTAATGTGGTAAGGGGTTATATATCAACCTTCAGTGATCTGCTGATGATGACAACTTAGTTGTCGAAATACGTATACAGAATACGAAAATTAATATGGCGAGGAGTTATATATCAACCTTCAGTGATTAAAATAAAACTATAATATTAACGAAATATTAAAAACACTTAAGCATATATGAGTAAAACACATAAATCAATACCAAATGGATGGTGAAAATGGACACAAAATTCACATAAGAATCACCTTGTGAAGCGACACCTGGGAGTACGTAAAGTGAGTTGTGAGAATACGAGTATATGTGAAGACAGGGATAAGACAAATGTTCGGATTCTTAAATATGATAAATTATATTCTTAGTTTAAGATTATTCATTCTATTTTTGTAATTACTATTGTTTGTGAGTAAGAATTGTTCACTGTTATTTGATACAATATGATTTAATTTAATCAAAGATCTATAATCATAAATTTTATTCGAGATTGCAACCATAATACAGATTCCTTGAATGTCGATAATCTATAATAATAATTAAAGAGGGTAATATATTCAATTTTAAGTTAATATAAAATTTAATAATTTTTTTTAAAAGTATCTCTTTAATTTTGATGTTTAATTTTGGTTCATATATTATTGTTATTAATGAATTAGATTAATTTTAATTTATGTAGTTAGAATAACATACAGTAAAAGAGTATCATAGATTTTGAATTAGTAAAATAGTTAAATTAATCAATTATTTTACTAGATTTATTTTAAATTTACAAATACATAATATTGATAGAGACTCAATTCCAATTATTGATATTTTTTCAAACAAATACGATATTCATAATTGCATAGAGAGAGAGAATTTGATTTGTATCTGTATTCTCATGTGTACCATCATCACACACTGAGTTTAGCCGTACCGAATGCCCTAGACTCATTGTTCTACCTTAATATACTCAATAATATAAAGTATATCAATATAACAACCTTAAAAATGTATAAAGATATTCCATAATCAATCTTTTACACACAGATAAGTAAACTAAATACAAGTGAATTATACAATATTTTATTTATTTCAAATTAAAGAAAGCAATTTAAATACACAAATTCATTTGTATAACATTCCAAACAACTTAACATTACAAGCTCATTTAAACATACAACACATATTCACTTTATAACACATGTGGGCAACAACAGGCCCGCGGGCAGGATCCGGCCCCCATGTAAGATTTGATCCGGCCCACGAGATATTCGTCGTACTATTTCATGTCTGATATCTATCGCTAAAATTATGAACACTGCTTTAAAACACTACTTTAAAATGCACTACTTTTAAACGCGGCCCGCGAATGTATGTGCACATTAAAGTTTGGCCCACAACATGTCAAAGGTTGGCCATACCTGCTTTATACCAATAATATATTACAGTGATATGCGATGTATTATCTACTTTAAAGAAAATGATTTGAACAAAAAATCTTAAGAAATTATAAATGAAAATTATGTCTACTACGATTAAAAAAAATTATAGGAAAAGTAATTTGACATTTTCCTTTTTTATTTTCTTGAAATACATGGAAAAATGAAAATTGGAAAAATAATTTCATTCGCCCTTAGAAATGATTTATTTAATTTAACTAAAGGCATATCATTTACAATAAGCGATATAGTGTGTTGGAAATGTTATCTAGACCAGGTGTTATATACATATGTATATATACACGTATGCAGTATTGAAACTTCTTAGGGAATAAATTAAATAAACTGAAAATGTTACACAAAGATGTCGAAATAAGTACTAATTATTATGGTCACGCTAAATTTTTCATATTTTATTTATTAATTGTTACAACAATTAATAAATAAACTTCATTTCTCAATTGTTACAGCTTGTACAATTAGTTATTGCTATTTTTTCCCCATAAAGGAGCAATATCTCACGAACTATTAAATGCACTACGTGTGGGTTTCTTGAACACGACTTTGAGAGTTCCACCTAAAATTGACATAAAAAATAACCATTCCATTTTAAAGGTAAATATTGCTGAAGATTGAATTAATCAAAAAAGGCAAAAAACCCTTACTACGTCAATGCTCGTTATCTCAATATGAACTTCGACAACTAAATTGTTATCATCGACTGATTATTAATTGTGGCACTTGGATTCACGGTAATACTTACGTAGACAAACTTCCGCAGACTCGTTCCGCTAAAACTAAAACACACAGTGTGTGCTTTATGTTTGTATCTTTTGCCTACGAACGCTTTTCTATGTAAGCATTATCGCGAATTCAGGTACGGCACTGTGATTAATAATCTGCTGATGGTAACAACTCTGTTGTTGAAATAAATATATAGAGTACAAAGATTGATGGGGTAAGGGAAATTCTTGTCTTTCTTGATTTATCTCATTTTAATAAGTGCATATGACCTCATAACTCGAATAATAGTGACGTCTCATGCATGTAAAATATATAAAATTCAGTACAATGGGGCTGAATTTTATGAGAATAATTAGATGTTTCTACGTTTTTGTGAAATATTTACAATTTTTAAATTACCGACAACACTATATTTACATCCCACGTAACTACCAACGAACTAGCCGAACGAGAGATGTATGGCGTTTTTAGACCTCTAATTGCCCTCTAGATAGCTATGTTATCAACATACGAACAAAGGCTATGACAATTACACCAATTGCAATTGAAAATTGGAAGCAAATTGAAATTAATCAAGCGCTTGTCGGCAAAAAGCAATGATAGATACGCGTTTCGTGTAATCCAACACTCGTCAGTCCATCTGGCTTTGTCGTCAAACACTTTAATTAATCGCTCGTTTGGCCGGTTTGCCGGTCGTTACATGAGATGTGTCAGTACAGTCCTGTTTACTGTTTTTTGTTATATTATTACGATCAATAGTCGGGGTAATTAAGGTGTTTGTCGACAAAGTCAAATATACTGACGAGTATCAGATTACACAAAACGCATATCTGGCGTTGCTTTTGTCGATAAATATTTGATTGATGTAAATGTAATAAATAAATCTTTTCTTATATATAATTTAACAAGGGAGTAGTAAGTGCTTTGAGTTGATCGCAAATGTGTACAAGCTACAACCGTTTGTACTTTTGGTTAACAAGGAACGATGCCTATACGTAAGTGTTACAAACATTGCTAAAAGTACAGGGTTCATATAGGGTGCTAACCTTTTTGTTAATAATACTGCAAATACAATAATCAATGTAAAATAAGTTCTTTAGGACAGCTTTCATGTTCTTGCTTATCTATTATACGGATGGGTAATTCATAAGAAGTATCGTAATGTAATTTATAACATATTAGAACAGCTTGGTGTCTCAATTGGTTAAGGCAACCGTTTATAAGACGGTAGATATTTGTTCGAGTTCTGGTAAGTTGCAAAACGTTTTTAAAATAATTTTCTCTAACTAATAATGAAGAAACAGCAGAAAATGCAGCTATCTAACGATACGTTGTGTAGATGCAATACTTGTGTAATATTATATAATCTTTTTTCCGTAAACGAGTGTGTTTTGAACCAATAAAACGCCATTTATATAATTTATCTTAAATTTGCGCCTTTGCATATCTTTTTCTTTAAGATTTATGTAATTAGTTTTATATAAATGTTCGTTCCATTTCTAAATGATATTTTTAGAATAGAGAGTTTGTAGTACCTTTCTCAGGTCTCTAAAATTACTAAACGACATAAATATCTTATCACTATTATTAAATATATCAGTTAGCAAAACTGTCACTCATACAAAATAAGTTAGAGAATTTCAAAAATACAAATACTGCCAAAACGAACTTCGATATATCACGTTCGATAGATTTATTAATATGAATAGAACAAATCGTAAATTCCCGCGACAACCACAAAAACCGAAACTCCAATTCGAAATTAAATGAACAGAAACAGAACCGATTTAAATTGCAATTTTCTCTACGTTTGGGTAATTGGTACAACTATCAAGTACGTATCCCACACAGAGTATTATTAGATGTCAATTCCATGTCGAACTATTGGAGCAGTAATACTCTTTCATGGATCTATGTGAATATACATAAAAATCTATTACGATATACGTATGTACATACGTATATACTACCTACCTACGATATACATACATACATGTATATTATCTACCGTTGCCGTGATATGATTGATTCTTGATATGATTCTATCTGTAGTTGTTCATAGTAGGGTAATTGATATTCGCAAAGTACACAGGATAGATGAATATGGAAATCGTATAGTAGACTATTTCATATATATATATATATATATATATATATATATATATATATATATATACAATATTAAATTCGGAATTTTCATTTTACAAAATTAAAGAGCTGTAAGCCACTGTAAGTAAATAAACACAGAGTAAATGTTTGCATCTTCTATTAAAATTTTCGGGAAGTATGTATTTTATTCGTATTAGGAAACGATGAAAATTGAAGCAAGCTACTATAATACGTTTCACTATTAGGCATAGAAAGGGTACTAGGAAGGTTTTGCAATACAGTTTTGTTTATTTAATTTTCTCAAAGTAATTTCCTCTACACTCAATACACCTCTCCATCCTCCAGTCTTTAAACCAGTTCTGCCTAGTTTCACTAGAAATCACTGGAAAACCGCCTCCCTTTTAGCTTCATTTTCACATGCGGAAACAGTGCCGCAGAGAGCAGAATCTGGACTGTAGGGAGGGTGCTGGAAAAGTTTGAATTCTCTCGTGGTCAAATATTCGGTGCAGGCTTTTGCACGGTGAGCTCGAGCGTTATCGTAATGGAGGAACCAGGCGTCCATTCTTGACTTTGGTCACAGGTTCTTCATAGATCCAATGACTATAGGCAGGCACTGTTCAGTATACCACTTAGCTGTGACTGTCTTCTGTTTGTCCGAAACGACGCGTTTCACAATTCCACTCGATTTGTAAAAAGGAAGCTATCATTTTCTTCTTTACAGATCGGAATTTCCCGACAACTACGGGTGTGTCCTCATCATCAAAGACCCAAATTTTATTTTGAGCATTGATAGGCATATCGTATTAGTACAGCCAAGTCTCATCACCTGTCACGATGTTGTTCACATACCGAGATTGTCCCTTATTAAACTTCTTTAGCATCTTCCGGCACCATGTCACACGTCGTGTCATCTGCTCTTCAGTCAGTGGATGCGGCACCCAGAGAGAACAAAGTTTCTTCATTTGCAAACGATTATGCAGAATCGAACGAATTGCTGGTGCATTTAAGCCTGAAGTACCCTCTATTTGTTGGTACCCGCCTGTCCTCGTCAAGCATTTTCCTCACAGTAGTAACGCTTTCCTCCGTAACCGACGTTCGTGGCCTTTCCGGCCTCTCAGCATCCTCCACAGTTACATTTCCCCTTTGGAATTTTCTATACCACTTGAACATCGTTGTGCAATGTGGACAAATATCACCTAGCGCAAGAGTCATTTCTTCGAAGCAGTGGTCTATGTTTAAACCACGTACCAAATTATAACGCAAAACTGCCTTTATCTCATTCCGTAACCACGATGCCATCGCAAGCACTTTACACTCTCACTGCTAATGAATAACTGAGCCCATCGACATGGCGCGGCGGCTACTAAGCACGTATGAACATGTCTCAACATGCAGCAACAAGCAGCTTCCTACGATTCATTGATTCATATTGCAAAACTTTCCTAGTACTCTTTGTATTTGAAATTAGCAAATAAATAATAGCCTGTGGCGTACTATCTAAAGCTTCTGAAATTCTTTGTTGAAAAACATCTATATTATTTGGGGGTGGTTGTAAGTTATTGGTCCTCCGTCCTACAATATTGGACGTCTTCTATTGGTGACAAATTCGGCGAACAAGAACGCTGCGGTAATTGAGTAATATTAGCATTATCGAGAACTCTATAGTAATCCTCGCAGTATGTATTTTCCTCTGTTTCTTACGCATTCACGTAATCTGTTAGTCATACACAGTCTAGCGCAGAAAAATCAGATCTTTTTTAAAATAAAAACAAAAGCTTACTATTTTGGTAAAATTCATTTATTTTATTCAAAGTAGCCACCTTCGGCTTCAATACAACGTTTTGCACGGTCAATTAATATACCAAAGTTCATATTTAGAGATATCCTTCAAAATCGCCGCCGACACCTTTTTAATGGTTTCAACGACGGCATAACGTTGGCTTTTCATAGGCAAATGTAGTTTGGAGAATAATAGAAATAACAAGGGGCCAAATCCAGTGAATACGGTGAATAGTTGTTGGTTAAAATGCCATTTCTAGTTAGAAAATCAGTGATAAGCATCGAGCGATGAGATGATGCATTGTCACATAACAATCGCCAGCTACCATTTTTTCGATACTGAGGACGTACACAAGGAATACGGGCCAAAAGACGCTTTATAACACTAAGAAAAAACACAGCATCGACCATTTGCTATAAAGTTATCTACACTATTGTGTAGATAACTTTATAATTGTCTAGAGTCGAAAATAGTTATTAATTTAGTCAAATGCATAACTTTATTAAAGAAAAGTTTAATAAATTCAGCAACATTTCATGGCACACTACGAGAATATTTCTTAAAAATTTTAACTTAATTCGTTTTGAATTTGTTTCTAAAATTGCCGCATTTAATCAGATATTAGTAGATTTACTTTAAATATAAAGGAGATCAGTTCTTAATACAAATCAAGAGAGAAAAAAAGCAAGTTAAATACTTGTCTAAAAAAACTTTCTCCAGCTGTATACTATATACGAATTGGGTTCTTAAAGCGGAAATAGAATACGGGAACATTTAATATCCGGTATCAAGAGGAACGAACGCTGAATGTACTTGCGGGACAGGGGTCTGCACTCGTATTTCGAATCCGGAGCAGACTCCACACGGCCGTACTTCTCCAGCCGTTTCAGTGACAACCGTGAAATTTGCGGTCCGGGTAAATATTATTCGACTTAAATTCCAATAGCCTCAACTCCTCTTCTATTTATCTCTTTCTCTTTCTATAGTCTCTACATTGGCATACGCCTTTCTGTTCTCCTGTTTCGCCGCAATACACACATGAAGAACATCAATCTTAGAAAATTAAATCTACGGTCCTACGAATTTATGGATGTGCTGGTGTCGTTGGCAGGCCATTTCCAACCATTAGTAATTTGGAAGTAAATTGAAATTTTCATATAATTTCTGAGACTGTCTGATGTAACAGTAAAATAAATAAGTTTCATTCATATTCTGGGCACGCAATTCGTGTCCAGTTATATCGTTCAACGAATTTTAATTTTAATCTCCTTAATTTGTTTCTACCTCTATGACAACAAACTTATTGCAGAGCGTTACTAGCATGCTTGAGTCAAAATACAATCGGAAAGTTACCGCCTTTCTGATTTTCATATCTTAAGTGCAACATTAAATTGATGTTGTTACAAAATGAGATATAGCGCTAAGTGAAAAATTATCAGATTTTCTTCAATGACTAATAAAGCTAAAGGTGTACACCAGACGACATCCAAAATAAAAACTTTTAATGCTTTGCATTATAACTGTTATTTAATTTCCAACAACAGGTTTTATTTGCGAATATTTGATGTATCGATCAATTGCTCCATCAGTTCCTTATTATTAGCCTTAATAGTGTTGGATTTTCTCTTAGATGATTTAATAACTGGATTCTTTATAAAGGTGTCCCAAAATTAATGCAAGATTTGAATTAAATAGAAAACACAGTTTTTAATCTTTTGATTGTTATTTCTTTATTGAATCATAAAGTACATAGGATATGGTTATTTATGGAATAACACATCGGGCAAATGACCTACACGGTTTCGCATGCACATACGCACTCGTTTGTCGAAATTTTCCATGACCATTATGCATAAATGTGGCCGAATTTCCTTGATGCAGCGTTGAATCTCCGCCTTTAATGCACGGGTGGTTGTGGGCTTGTTGACATACCTGCGATTTCAAATGACCCCATAAAAAGAAATCTAATGGTGTTGAATCACACGATCTAGAGGGCCAATTCTGATCACCGAAACGAGAGAGTACACGACCTGGAAATGTCTCATGCAGTAATTGGGGCTATGTTAAGTCATTGGTTTATGCCAACAATCCAGCAACTCTAGAAACATTGGAAGCCAATGTTTAAACCACCATTGACGCTATACGACCGAATTTATTGGAAAAGTAGTCAAAAATTGGACTGATCGAATGGACCATGTAACTCGTAACCGCGACAGACATATGCCGGAAATCATATTTAAAAAATAAATGCCATAAAATTATCTACCAGATTATAGTAAAGAAAAATCATTCCAACAATATTTCTGTCTTGCATTATGATTTAAAGTTCTCAAGCTCTTACAAAACACTCTATACATCTTCTGATATGTTTATGAATGTATTATTTATTTTTGAATAAATAAACATATATTTCTTTATGATTCACTTTAAAAATTAATCAAATAAAAAGTATTTACTTCCAAAATTTTTATCTAAGCCTAACTTTAAAGATGTCAAAGGCTTGTGTGCAAAACTGTATGAGTAATAGTTTCCAGTCGTTCTATAATTATAATTATCTAAATATATGTAAATCACGTATTTAGTTTTGTAATTTATAAAATACATGTCGGCGTGTATTATCTGTTACCTAGTTTATAATACGTGAAACATAAGCGACGAGTTCCAAGTTGCATTAGGAGTGCATTAGAGTACAGTGCGCTGTTTGAAATCCTCGTCGAAGCTAAAACATGCCTCCTGCTTTGATGCATTTACACAAATGCCAGTCGAAATGAAACTATTAAGGGAAGAGCTAGTAGGACCGGTAGACGTACATTTCCAATACGGTAGATTCTCCGCATTAAGGAAGCTTTCCGTCTAGGGTCGTAAGTGCATAAGGTTTCCACTTAGTTAAAGGGAAGGTCAACATCTACGAAGGATTTAACATTGGTTGGATAAAGCTTGTCATCAAACAGTGTAATTGTATTAAATCTAACGATAACACCGGCGTTTCTCTCATTTTGCGAAAGCGGCAGTAACGCTCTTGATCGTGTAATCGTGGAAAGTTGCGAGCCGAACTTTAAACCGCCATCGTCTTGAATACGGCAGGTAATGGTATAACTTTGTAATTGTTCACTTTATCGGTGCGCTAAATAAATTCAAATTCGAGAACAATTTATCTTCAGTTGCATTATTGTTAATATTACGGCTTCGCTTTAAGTAAATATTTATCTTTTAATCTCACTTTATCAAGGCAATCTGAATACTTTGAACTCTTAAACTCTTCAGACCTGATTTATATTCGTTAGGTCTGGTTTGTTAGGAAAACAATTTTTTTTTGAAAAGTCTTTACAAGTAGTGTTAGATGTGGCATCCCTTACTGCAATTTGCAAAATGTTTTTGAGAAAAAAATTCAATTAAATTATACCTCGCGGACAATAAAGAATCAATTATGTAAGTTTTTTAACTCCAAATTTGCGTACCATCTATTTTCACATGAATAATAAGTACTTATTATGGCTACTCTTAGGCAATTGAAAAGAGCATGTCATGAAGAAGATATATCAATTGGCGTCCTCCTTGTGTACAAATAAAATCTATGGTATACACATAACTTCATAATAATATTAACACTGCATTTCTACACACTAGATCTAGATGGAACTTATGGTTGATTTTGAACTTAATCGCTTAAGGTTGATGTACATATAACCTTTTCCCCATTAATTTTCGTATTCTATATACGCATTTCGACAACTAACTTGTCATTATCAGCAGCTAAATAAACAGTGTCACACCTGGAAAACTAAGGCAAAAACCTACAGAAAACAAACTCCGTACACGATCTGTACCGTTAAGAGACAAAACGCACACTGTATATTAACATAATACTGTATATTAACATAATTCGTCTTCCATAGTCAATAACTCATCTTTCTTTGACCTCTTATACGATAGATAAGGGAGGGTGTTTTGTAAATACAGGCAGGTACTTTTTTTAGGATAGTTTTAGAATACAAAGTGTGCGTTTTGGCTTTCGACGGTACAGATTGTGTACGAAATTTGGTGCTACGCTATTAAATTATCTACTGATGATGGCAACTTAGTTGTCGAAAGACGTATACGGAACACGAAAATTAATGTGGAAAGGGGTTATATATCAACCTTCAGTGATTAAGTTAATCAACCACAGGCTCCATCAAAATTACCTTCCTAAACCTATTTAAATTTCTCGGTGTACATATTGATCAAAATTTAAACTGGCGCAGTCACATTGAATCTTTGGCTAAACAACTAAATAGTTTTTGTTATGGCATTAGGAACTTAATACCTGTTTTAGATTCCGCCACTCTAATGAGCATTTATTATGCTTTCCTAATGCCAGATTGAAGTATGGCATCGTGCTATGGGGCTGTAGCAGTGACATAAATAGGATATTTATAGCACAAAAACGAATGATTAGATTGTTTCTTTGTCTTAATTTTAATCAAAGTTGTCGAAGTATATTTAGGAAAAATAATATCCTGACTGTGCGTGGTGTTTATATCTATGAATGTGTAATGTTTCTCATAAAAACAAACAATATTTTCAAAATTTCGAGATTGCACATCAGTATAACACACGTTCAAGCAATATAAATTATTCGCATCCCATCCATAGACTCACTCTCACAGAAAAGGGCCTGCATTACTCTAGTTTGCAAGTAGACAATAAACTTCCAAAGTTTATTAAATCCTCACAGCCTATTAGTTTGCCGAAGCATAGATTACATTATTTCCTAGTTAATCTTGAACCATATTCTTTAAATGACTATTTAAACTTTTCTTTGTTTCATTATTAATGTTTTGACTTTTGTTTTTGTAAAAATTTACAAATACAATAAATATTATTATTATTATTATTATTATTATTATCATTATTATATAATTTGAGAGATTTTGCACTTTTCATAACGTTTTTAGTAGGATATATCATAATAATTTAAATATAGAATGCTACTTTTAATAGTCGCATCATATATTTTCCTAGTTTTCTTCTCTTCTCCATCCCATCGATCCTATTAAAATCGACGTGATACTCTCATGATATATTGTCTGTATTCAGTTTTCCCTCCATCCATTTTCACTTCCCCACAAAGTATTATTACATCGATTTCTTTTTCTTTTCTGTCATTTCTCCCAGATCTTCATTTGTCATTTTCTATTGCCAATTACTTTTTCCAATATGACTCAGTAATACAAAATGATGAACATTAAGGCGGATGTTTACAGAAATAAGAACAATATGGTACGTTATTTGTCAGGAGATATTTTCGTGTTTCGAATCTAATAAAATAATAAGTGAATAGAATTACAGTTAAAATAAGATTTTGTACATTTTGGGAAGTTTTAGATAGTTTCTGGCAATATTTTAATTGATAGATAGAAATTACACTTAAGCGTGCTGAAAACTTGTTTAATAATAGTAATAATAATGTAATAGCTAATAAGTATTTTATTTTAGTTCAAATGGTTTTATATTACGTATTTTTTATCCTGCAGTGAAATTGAAAATAAGACGAAGTTCTGATTGTTATAATTTGCAGCGAATGTTCTTCCACTTAACTTAGCTTGCCCCGATAAAGACAGAAATACAATATAATAATTTAGTACACGCAACAAGTTGTTAATGTGTAATTTCAACATATTTTTATACCAAACTTTTTTGTTTTCCAAGAAGAAGAAGATTTGCTGGAAAAGGTTTCAGTGGGATGGCGAACTGATAGCAACGAGGCAGCAGTTTGTGCCTGACTCTTAAAAACGACAAACTAATAAGAGCGTTACAAAAATGGCATTTAGCATTTTCTGTCCAAGGGCGTTGAAGTTGAAGAGGTTGAAAAGGTATACGTTGAAAAATAATAAAGAACTTAATGCTCCAAGGCATTCGTTTCGTTTCGTCTCTCACTCGTCCTATTACAGAATTTTAGGACGTTATATCTCCAACTCTCTTCTAAATTATACTTTGTCCACCATTTTTCAACTGATTATTTATTTATTAAAATGTCCTTTGTTTAATCTATTTGGCCTTAAATCCTCTTCGAATCTAACTTTGAAGTTATTAAGTTTTTGCACAGTATATATTATCTGGTATCACTGTTGCATGTTCGAATCACTATATTGATTAAATTCCAATCCATAATTACTTAACTAATATTCTAGATAATTAGAGTTATTGTGTACTCATTTGTTGATTTTGCATAACCTATTGCTTAATTTTAGATTTATATTGCCGAGAAAGGTACTCTTATTTATATTTTACCTCTTTATCGAAGAATCGATTTAATCATTGATGGTTTCTCCATTTTCTATCCTATTTTGTCAAATGAAGCCAACTGATGATCGTTGGTGTTGGAAGTATTTTATTGTATTTAATTCCCTTTTGCAATTGTCGGCTATCGCGGTATATTAAGTAATCCAAAAATTATAAGGTTTAAAGCTACATTCTTCGAAATAATAAATATTGGTAAGTAAATGGTGACAGTATTGCCAATTACCATATACCATACATAACATTTGATTGTTTAATAATAATCAATTCTTAATTTCTGTAAATGCCACACGGTGAAAACAAAAGCCAATAACTGTTTTTTCTACAACTTCACTTACTCCATATTATGCAATGCAAACAAAAAAATGAATAATATCATATCTCCCTCTCTCGACCAATACATAAATGTATTGACCGACAAAGCAAGAACGCTTCTATCTTACAGATCGGAGACTATGTTTCCAGTGTATAATAGACAGAAACTTACATCTAGGCTTTATGCCAATTAAAGACATTCTTTAATTGGCATAACATAGTCTCCGATCTGTAAGATAGAAGCGTTCTTGCTTTGTCGGTCAATACATTTATGTATTGGTCGAGAGAGGGAGATATGATATTATTCATTATTTTCTGTATCGAAATGATATGATAAGCACTCTGAAGGAATCGTTCATTAATAACACAAATCAACCTGAAGATTCGTGAATTCGATGAAACATATGTAGTTGATAGGGTGTTATTAATAATAGAATGATTCCTTTTTAACATTCAAACAAAAAAAATACAAAAAAAATCTATATTACTATATGACAATACACTGTTGAGAAGAAAATACACATATTAAATTTATGAAGAAAAAAAAACATCATCAAATAGTTAATCAGCATTTTCTAATGTGTGAAACAACGGAGCAACACAAGATGTTAGTTCTCGGTGTTGAGAGGGCGAAACTAGAATGATACCTGGCAGCGATCGATGGCACTAATAAATTTAGTCGAGATAGTAACATTGGTGAATCGATATTATTATGCAGCAAATTCGCCACCAGTAATGCACTCCTCTGCACGGTTAGCATTTCCACACCGTGTCTCAGGATTAAATCTACATAGTATACATATTTCTATCAGAACAGACACCGTCCAACTTGTAACTAATATTTTAAAAATTTCCTCAGGATGTGTTTAATTTTATCTATATGCAGCTCATAATTCGTATACCAAAAACAATCGACACATACTTGATTTTGCTAGCGACATACGCGATGTAAAGGGTTTTCACAGTGCCAATATTCGTGAAATTACGAGACATTCTAATGATAAAACTCCAAAAACTAATCGCTGAATCTGTAATGTGTCATAAATGTCTATTGAAAGTCAACATGGTATCAAATGTTACTCCAAGAGCCTTCGTGGAATTCCTTTTCACAATAATATTCATGCCAATGTAATAAAGAGGCTTTAAACAGTTAATCTTCCTTGTAAATGTTACACACAGCAATTAGATATTTTTAAATTAAATTTGTCAATAAGACACCAGTTATGAATAGTATTTCAATTATTTTTAAAAAACAATTTTCGCCAAATTGCAGAGCTCATCAGGTCACCTTATAAACAGCATCTGGATGATAGTATTAAAACAATAAAATAGTATAGTCTGAGAAAACAATACTCCCATTTCTCAGATTGAAGAGAAAGCACTAACATTGCATTTTAGTTACAATTTCTATCCCGAGGTGGCGCGCGCGTATAAACGCTCGTTGCCAGTTACAAAGTAGTAATACTTTAAATATTAATTTTGAATTTTGATCATGAAATACCAGTAATAATCCTGTGACAAAGAGAAAATCTGATTGATTCTATTCTCATATAATGATACGCAATATTTTATTTTAATTCTAATCCTCTATTAGAGTTTGTCGACATCGACCATTCACCTAAGTCCTGAAAATAATTCGATACTTCGCCTCTATGTTAATCCTCAAAGGCATACAGATTAAATTATCCAAGACATTTCAACAACCCAAGTTTCGGTAATACAGGACTAAAAGGAATTTCTAGTTCTTGACGAAACTTCGAAATCAAAGTTCGACATCTAAATAAAACTACCCTTAGGTTACTCTCACTTTTCTCAGGGAGAGAAGTTTGATTTTGCAAACGTATTTTCTTCTTTGTTACACTGGTGTTTTTTTTTGTTAATTAAAACGGCGTAATAAGTGTTTTTAATCTCGATTTAACCTTTATATAATTTGCAATTTAGAATTTCGTTTGAGGTACTTATTTCAGTAGGATCAAGTTATTTAATAAATTAATTTTGTCATGATCCTTCTTTTATGTAAACAAGTAGATTTATGTCATCGCAGTATTTTAGAGGTAGTTTAAATTATGAAATTCATGCGGATAGAAATATCAGAAGCGTAAAATACAAGCCTACAAGCAATATTTTCTTTCAAAATTACAAGATCCGTAGTCATATTAAACACCTGTTTCTATAAAAACGATTTCTCGCTTCTGTTAAATATTTATGATACATTTATATTATACATTTATGATACATACAGGAGTAAATGTTTGGATACGTTAAGCTGTATGCACTTGAGAATTAATATACACATAGATTGCTTTACCGTAAGCTTCACAGCAATTTTTTTAAATAGAAGTGGAACAAATTAAAACATTAGTCTTTATCATTTATAAAATAGTTATCATTATTTTGCTATGAGATAAATGAAGAAAGAAATTGCGAAATACAAGACACTGTCCAAAAAGAAACTGCTCTTTTCAGAATCAAAAGAAACCGGTGGCCATACTTGAATTTCTTTTTTTGTCGAAAATGGCAAACTTCATTAACGTTGACTATAATTTTTTATTAGAATTCGAGTTTTACTGCCAAGCGTGACTGAAGTGGTAGAGAGTGGTAGAGTTGCTTCGCCTTTTATAAGTCGAAAAACTGTATCTTTGGGAATAAACCCTTTACTTATCACTCCCTTTTGAAACTACAGAATTACTAAAAAAACTATACTTGAAAAGCTTTGGATCGTCTGAATAAGCTGAGAAGCTACAACCAAAAAAGATTCAAAAGATCATTTTGAAAAATGTGGAATCAAAGAAACCTCGATTTGATTGTCTGAGGCGCACTATTCGCTAGAAAAAAAAGGTAGGAGGTCGTTATAATGAACACGGTAAAAACTTCAATCGAAATACAATTTTTCAAGTACCTAAATATTCAATCGATGCAGAATGTGTGACAGAAAAAGCAAAGTTGAGTCAAAAATGAATAAAGTTCTTAATGGACTACCAAGTTTTCTTGTCTACGATTGTACAACAATGTCATGCAAGTCCTTAGATTATCTGTTTTCTGAAAGATTGACAGAATAATATTAGTCTTCAAGAGAGAAGATTGCGCTGACATCCGTAATTATAGGTTAATTACCCCATTATACACACGTAGAACTTTGTTAGATGTTTGAATATCTTTTTTATACCAGAATTTAATTGGTATTACATGTGCAGGTTTCAAAACGACTCTTGCTCTGGTGTTTTCTCCTCGCAGTTACAGAACTACAAATTTTACGAAAATTTCCTGATATAGCCTCTTAATAAGCACCAACAAGTGTTATTATAAAGATTTTAAAATAGTCTTCGGAAAAAAGAATTACAGAAAACTATAAACAACGCTGTAGAGGTAGTAAAATCGCGCATGTGTTTTGGACTAGCGCAAGAACTGCTAGGACTTTAGAGAATGTGAAAGATTAATAAAGCCCCTTTCCATAATAATTTTCGTATTTCGACAAGTAAGTAGCCTTCATCAGCAGAAAATCAATCACAGTGTCGCACATAGATTCACGACAAAACCCACACAGAAATAAGTCCGTATTTTAATCCATAGCTTTGTCACCTATTTCCGCTAACTATTTTCATAAATATATTTAAAGAATTCTTTTATTTAATTTAGTAAACAAAATTTTAATTAAGGACAATCTTTTTTTATTTTTGCTAATAATTTTTCTTTCAACTTCACACCTCCTGGGCTTTCGAAGTTAATTATAAATTAGTTAATTAACTTTTTACTATTGTTGTTACGCTACAGCGAGCCAGGTACGCAATTATCTTCATTTTCGTTTCTATTTTTAATATATTCATGTCATAGCGTTCGTAATAATCTTGAATCTATTGCTAACAAAATCTTTTATAAAATCCTGGTATGTAAAGAAAAATTGTATGCCTTTCTTGAATAAAAAAAAATTACATTTGTATGTACTGATGCCTATTCAAATAATATAAGTGAAATGTGAAATATTACATTTCTAGATATGGAAAGGTCGCTTGTATTGTTAAATGCGTCGTGTTAATAGGGCCACGGCGTATTAAATTAGTTAAGACACGTAACGGTCCGGATCAACCAGATAACTTTCTAATTAGTCCAGGTGGAATATGGCTTTCGGTTTACAATATCGATGATGTAGGGTATGGGATGAATTCATTAACCAATTAATTTCAAATGTATCACCAATTACCAAGTTTTTGACATTCCCTATGATAAATTTCGTGTTAAAAACATTTCCGCTGTTCATGCCTCTAAATTATTATTTTAGTTCCTACATTTATACGAATATGAAGTATTCTGAAGATACCGCACTGAGATAATTAATAATGTTGTTAATTGTTTTGATTTAATTACCGTTATTATAAAATCTGAGTAAAATATGTTCAAAATATGGTGTGTCCGGAAAATAGGAATTTAAATTCATTAGTAAGTTTGAAACATTCTATCCTGCTCTTAGTATGACAATAAATAATCACTCGTTTTCTCATCTTAAACGATCTCTTTGCTCGAATTGCAGGGTACTAAAACTACCTCAAAAAAATAACTCGAAAAAATGTGGGGGAGATTCTCTGTGAATAAGATCTAATAGGACGCCACAGTATTGTTACACTGAAAGCCGGTAGCCAATACTGAAGCAAAAGTACTTCTTTAACATAAAAAGGAGGTCTCTTTTAAAGCCAAAAAGGAAAATATTACAAGTTTATTGTCTTCGTTATGAATATATGACTCTACACTGTATTTAGAAATATAAATAGACCGAATTAAAAAATAAGAGAAAGGTCAAACTTACAGTTTGGAACTCTAGTAAGTCACTTCCTAAACGCATAATTGATTTACATTAGTTACACAAAATATCCTTTTATATGGGTGACACCAAGAACAACAAACAAAAACAGTAACAATAAAGTCACATAAGAAAATAATGTTCAACGTATTACTGAATCCATAATTACATCAAAGCGTTGTATATGTGGAGTAGGATTCACAGTGGTCTATGAAGCAAAAGGTTACGAAAGAAAGCTATTTTAAACAGCCAAGAGTTTTCTAATTATTAGTTAACTAGTGAAAATTATACGTAAAGAATAACCATCCGACTCCCTCGAAATGAAAAATTTGTTTTATTAAATTAATTACATAGATGTCAGTGAGGCGCTGTCGGCATTTTTCCATTCTGATAGCGAAACTCTCAGTGCCACTACTTGCATCTAGAAAACCGAATTTTCCATCTTAATCCGAAAATCAAATCCTTAGACTCTTAAAAATGAAGGAATATTATCAAAAGATGGCATACACGTAAAACTGAAATGTACTCCAATGAATTTAAGACGTTAAGAAAACTACTTAAAGCAAAAACAAAGTATCGAATGGCTGCTGAAAATGAAATTGTAAGCAATCCACAGTTTTTCTGGCAATATATTAAAAATAGTTGTAACACTTCAGAGTACCTAAATGCATTACTTGGAATGGTAACACTGTAAATTCTCCTAATGATATTGTAGAAGCTTTGCCAGCCACTTTTCGTAAACAAGATTGACTGCTTTTATTATCATACGAGAAGGAAGGTGTGAATTCTGACTAATTTGACATAATTCCTTCACCTCGAGAGAGGCCTATAATGGTGCAGGAAGGTTAAAATCAAACATGAATGTTGAGTTTTCCTCTATATGATTTTGCAATAATATAATGCGAGAAGTTAGCCACAATTTTTAATGTATGTATCTTTAAAAGCATCAGTGTTTCCTGATTATTGGAAGATTGGCAGAATAATATAATATGATCGCTCTGATATTCATAAATATAAGTAAATTAATTTATTGACTTACAGTTATGAATATGAGAGCGATCTTATTATATTACTCTGCCAATCTTCCAATAATCAGGAAACACTGATGTAGGTAAGTTAGATAGAGTTCGACACTAAAGTTAGTGTCGAACTTTAGCAAGTTCTTTGAACATCTTTATACTAGACTGCTTAATAGCATGAGACCATACTTATATAACTGTCATACAAACATGTTTTTTTTTGCCCGGAAGATCTACAATTACAAACATTAATGAAATTACACAATACATTAGCAAATCTATTTTCTAGTCGACCTGTGACTACAAGAACTTAAGGAAACGTTTATAAAGTTAATAAAATTGTGCGGAAAGACTGACGTCTGAGCATTCGGATGATTGCCGGTATGGTAAACATTAACAAAGAAACAGTAAGACACATTTTGCATCAAACATCCATGCACCAAGACAGAAAAAAGCACGAACGAGCAAGTTGAAATTGAAGGCAAAGATGATCTCTTTTTCGATATCAAGGGTGTTATGACTGACTCCATGCGGATCAAACCATTAATCAGAAATGCTACAAAAAATTTCTAATAAAGCTGAGGAAAAGAGTATGGACGAAAAGATCGGATTTGTGGAAGAACGACTCGTGGATTCTGCACCAGGACAACGCATCAGCTCATAACAGCCTATCAGTGAAGCAGTTTTTAGCGAACAAGCGCACTGCTATGCTTGATCATCCTCCGTAGCCGCCAGATATTGCACTATGTGACTTCTGCCTGTTCCCAAAAGAGAAAAGTGCATTAAAGGGAATACATTTTCAGTGACTATGTAAAAGCAAAAACAGTAAAGTTGTTGAAGAGGTTGGCAGCTGATGAAATACAGCATTGTTTTGAACAATGGAAGACTTGTACACAGCGCTAGGGGTGAAGAGTATGTTGAAGAGGATAAAAGTTAAATACAATTTTATTTACAATAAATAACATTTCTCAAACCAGTTTCGTTATTTATTTGTCTCACCTCACATATTACACTTAGTTTCATTCGTTTTTATTATTTGTATTAGTCGAGAAATAATTATAAATTTAGTTATGTATGTACATATGTGTATATTTTATTTTTAGTTTGGATACTTATGTTAACTCCTTTTTTGTATAAGCACTGTATGTACTCTGTTTGTATTTGTATTATCATATTACGGAAATTTTTTCTGTTGGGCGATAAATCATATTATTATTATTATCTAGTGACTCAAATTTCATTCCCTTTATTGTAGATTTGTTCGTTGGAAATAGGGAGTAGTCACAGAGATTAAACCAATTGAGTGCGATGGATGGTCCATCACTCTGACATTGTGTTTCACCAGAAATACGGGCACTGTGTTGTGTGTCACGCGTTGTCTTAATGAACGATCCACGAATTGTTTCGTCACATCTCGGGCTTTCTTTCTAACTCGTTTACAAACAGTCCCCAAAATCTTACAGTAAAATTGGTTAGTGGTATGTTCATCTGGTACCTAATTGACAGTAATAGTGTGCTTGATGTCCAAAAAAACAACCATCAGTGCATTTTAAATTTGCTATGTCACCTTTGGTGTTTTTCATTGTATCGACTATCGTTTAGTTTCCGGGTAATATTTAAAATATCACGTACGTCACAGGTGATTACATTATATAAAAAGGTTTGGATAGATTTCAATGCTTTTAGAGATGTCATCACAAATGCTCATTCGATTCTCCTTTTGCTCACGAGTTAGCAACTTCGGCACCATTTTCTATCACACTTTACTCATGTTGAATTTTTTCATGAAGAATTTGATCGACACTCTCTTTGTCAATGTTGACCAACTCAACAATAGCTCGAATGCTTGGATGGGAATTTTTTTCGAATAATTTTACCTATTTTCGCAACGTTCGCTTCCGATTTCTACACCACCGACCGACAGCAACGCTTGCTATTATCAGCTTCTTCCCTCACCTCTTTTGTAATAGTTTGTAAGTTTCTGCCACGGTTTTGTTGTTAAGTTAATACGTTGCTCTATTTTAGCATTCGTTCAAACTCTGTCAAGGAGCAAAAACACGACCTATTTCAATGAATCTCTACGCCTCAACTGAATAATCCTCGCTCATGCATCTTGTATAACAGATTAAAGAGGTAATAATGAATAATGGTGGTCATCGCTTGGTCCAGAAAAGATACGAGGGGATAGTTAAAACAGTCAATCCGTTTACTTTCTAGCTACATCTCGTATATATATTTTTTTATATTCTAGTCATTTTTTGTGGTGCATAAACTTTTGTACTGCATAAACCCTTAACCCTCCCAAAAATTCATATGAACTCATAGACTGTTATTATTATTGCTGCAACATGTCTTTGCATGTTTTTCCAAATTTAAGTCGCATATTTACTATCTAGTGTTCAGGCTATTATAGTCTCCAATGGCAATTTGACATTATATCGTCTTTGCAAGCTATTTTATGTCCATTTAATATTCGTATTTTTACAGCTGAAGCGCCATTATTACGTCAGTTTATAAAATGCAAAGTGCTCTTTAGGTGATGCGTTTAATATTTGTTCAGTATCGGCGTCGATTTTTACGAGTTTCCTCGAAATATTATCCGAAACTTCTTCTGCAGACGTGATCTCACATAAACACGATGACTGACTGATAATGCAACGTCAGGCACCGAAGACCGACGTTCCTCCTTAACCCATACATACTTAAACGGGCCATATAAAAGAACTTATTTTCCAATCGTTTAGGTGACGTGACACTTACTACTACTACTACCACTTTCGATCTGATTCCCATACACATAGATATACACATTCATACCGCCTTACGTACACACACTCTCGCACACACGAAGACTAGCACGTATACATAGAAGAAACGCATTTCCCTAACCGTGTTTCACGAAAAGCCAATAGAATATAAATCGTGATTTATAGGCTGGTGGTCGGTAATTTTTCACCCTTATACTTTAACTGGAATTTGATGGTTATCTTTTCTTAAGTTCTTCTCCTCTCTAGATAAATGCTTTCTGTATATGCCTTTAACGTTTTCAAATCAGACGTGGCACTAATTCGATATTTAGGAGCATTTAGAGACTTTTAATATATTGATTTAAAATTATTATTTTATTTGTAAAGAATAACTTGTATTATGCGCTTTTTAAATGTATGTATCTGTTTTCAAATGAAAACCCTATAAACCTTTAGTACACATATTAAAATAAAATAAAAATATTTACATAAGAAACCAAGGTTAAACGTTCTTCGATAATAACATGAAATATACTTTAATATATATTAGTTTTAATAACCGACATGGACAATCCATTATAAACAGGCTCCAATATCGTCTGTGCAATGGTTTACAACTTCGCATATACATCAATTCTTAATAGGAATCTGCCGCTAAAAGTATATACATATTGCTTAATTGCAAATAAATATTTTGCCCCAAGATGATGTTTTACGTGCTTGCATCCAATTTACATAAAAATCCAGATATAGTAAAATGATTTGATCAATAAGGTTGATATATAACCCCTTTCCACAATTAACTATTTGTAAATTCTGTATACGCATTTCGACAACCAAGTTGTCATCATCAGCAGATAATTTCAAAGTGTCGCACCTGGTAAAACACGGCGAAAAAATTGTACGAAACATACACTCCGTACGCGATCCGCACCGCTGAAAACCAAGATGTGCACTGTGTCTGTTTCACAAGATTTTTAAAAATACTTTTACTTAAACTAACATGCACTACATCGAAAAAGGTTATTATGGTCAAAAAGTGTCTGTGTGATTTATGTGTGTTTTATGATATTGCTCCTCTTGTCTTTCAGCAGAGAGAAGAGAGGCGTTTGCAGAGGGCCGGCCTCATAAACGTTAACCAGATGGCCTGAATTCTTTACGATGTACATGCTTTCATACGCGTCCAATTCGCGATAATTGTACACGTTCTTTATCAAATGTAAACAATCCATATTAACACTGTGGTTATTTTCTAATACATGTCTCGCTATACCCGATTTTTCCGGTCGGTTGAATTTTATGTGCGAAAGGTGTTCTTTATACCAGGTTTCGATCGATCTTTTGGTTTGGCCGATGTATTGTTTATTGCACTCTAAACATTCAATTCGGTAGATTCCCGATTTTTTAATCTCTTCAATTTTGTCTTTTGCATTTCCTAACAGCATTTTCAGGGTATTATTAGTGCGTGAACATACTTT